>OX578147.1:31569897-31922397 GCA_951213105.1 Amaurobius ferox
AGCAATATTTTAGCAATATTTTAAGCGAAAACTATGCAGAAACTACGGTAAGTACAAAAAAAACCCATAGCTAGCATTTCTGTTACAAATAAGTAACTATAGACAAAGACTAAGGATAAAAATAGAAGGCAACTAACCACTATACCGGAAGGGGGATGTGGAGAATAATAGTATACAAAAATCCCACATATATATATATATATATACAATATTTATAATTTTATATATATATATATATATATATATATATATATATATGATTTAAAATGAAAAAATATTTCATACTTTTTGGGATTGTATTTCTTTATATATATATATATATATATATATGATTTAAAATGAAAAAATATTTCATACTTTTTGGGATTGTATTTCTTTATATATATATATATATATATATATATATATATATCTAAAAGTTATACTTTTAAATATCAAATTCATTTAAGGATTATTATTTTAAATATTAAATTCATTAAAGATAATTTATTATTTGAATATTTATTAATTTGACATGACCGTTAATCTCATAAAGTGGAATTATATTTAATGTACAATGCTTGTTGTTGTGCCGCAATAAACCCTCCAATTATTTTTTACCTTTTGTGTAAGTCCTGAAAAGAATTATTAATTAATATAAAAAGATTAGACCATTTAAACTTAATCAATATCATTTATTAACAACATCACATTTCAATAATTATTTTAGCGAGGGGACATATGCGACCAGAATTATTAAAATTACTATCGTGTCTGGGACCTGTGATAATCGCTGAGCACATACCTTCCAGTTTAGTCTTGGGCTTTATCATATCTCAAAGGCTTGCATCAGTCTTTTACTGCCATAACTATGTGGTGTGTGGCTCCTCCTTGTACTCTTAATGCACTCGCACATTGATCTTATTTCCATTACTTTGAAACCTCTACGGGACACTCTACAAATCTGTGGGTTTTTTTATGCTTCTCTACTCGTGCTCTTAAGTCAAAATCGTGATTATTTCTGGCATGCTTCTAAGTCAAAATTCGATCATCTTCTCTATCCATCGTCTCTTTCATTGTCTTTTCTCATCTCTTATTCTCGTTGTCTGCTCCAAGCTGTGGTTCTCTCGGCGGGAGGGGGGGGGTAGCTCCGCCTTTCTTCTTTTTGGCGCTCAGTCGTTCTTCTTAACCCAATGGCATCATTTTACATTTAGCAAGGCCCAGCTCAACCCCTCTGGTATTGCACCCCTAAATTTATAGCTTTTTGACCTTAAAGTTCAAGTCCTCATAAACCCTGGTGCCAGCCAGACTGCAAGCTTTGTTAGCCGTTCTGGGCAACATAAATTTCACAAATAAAAGTGTTTCATGTGAGAACAATTTCTGGTCTCACAATATATATATATATATATATATATATATATATATATATATATATATATGTGTGTGTGTGTGTGTGTGTGTGTGTGTGTGTGTGTGTGTGTAAAGTGATAAAAAGAAAAGGAAGGCAACGTAAAATGCTTACAAAATGGCGGTAAGGGGTTGTGACTTTACTCCCCAGTTATCAACATGCATGTCCCATATGCAGCGGCATTGCACTCCTGGTCGCCAGAACCAATGATAGAGTTTATGATAGAGTTTGTTGGCTAAAGTCTGTACTTAGATCCAAAAAATTCACCACGTTATTATTTATTCTGGGATTCTCCTTCAATTTCAAATTGGCGTGATAAAAATCGAAATTCATATGGAAACTTTCGTTTTCGTAACGGAGGTAGATTATTTCATTATTGATGCGAGACATTTTTAATTAACATGCGAGACATTAAATTCAGCATCCCTGATTTCACTTTCCACAAATGGCGATATATGGTGCTAAAAGAATTTACGTATTATTATAAAAAACATTATACTTATGAAAGGATATGTAGTATGGATATGAAGAAATTCGAGTCATTACAGGATAGGTTTATCATAACCTACACCGATAAAGTTACTAGCAATTATGCAATCACCTGCAAATACGTCTACATCAACACCCTTATCACCAATTATGAAAATCAATCCTTATATTGCCTTGTCAAAACACCCAACTAATCGCGCAATAACAGAATTAGAGCACTATATCTTAAAGCAGGTATTTAATATACAGGAAGTATAAAATACCCTTACTTAATCAATATATCAAAACTTCATAAAAATCCTATAAAATTCAGACGTGTAAATATTGTATTCAACACATATCTTACAAAAGCTAATTCCATGCAACTTGAAGTTTTAAAGCCTATATTAAAGAAAATTATAAATAGAGGTTCTTATATTATTAGAAACAGTTATGAAGTTATTGACATTTTAAAAAATCATCATACTAAATTATTCTTCAAAACTTTTGAATTCAATGAACTCTTTAATAATATTGATCTCAAGGATTTATACCGTATACTGAACTTGTTATATGAAGAATTAAATATGCAACATAATATAGAAATAAACAAATACAGGTCTTTGATTAAAATAGCTATTGAAGAAAACTATATTTTTAATGGATTGAATTTTTATAAACAAATCAAAGGCATCCCCATGGGTGGGGATTATTCTTCGATTTTAGCCTACATTTTTCTTGATCATTATGAAAAAATGTCTCACATCAATAGTGGAATAATCTACCTCCGTTACGTTGTCAATCTGATCATTGGATGTGAAAACGAAAGTTTCCATATGAATTTCGATTTTTATCACGCCAATTTGAAATTGGAGGAGAATCCCAGAATAAATAATAACGTGGCGATTTTTTTGGATCTAAGTATAGACTTTAGCCAACAAACTCTATCTTATTATATATATGATAAACGAAAAACTTTTAATATTCCTCTAACGGGAATCATTCATTGGACATCTAACTTACACATCAATATATTTAGAAATGTTTTTATAAATAATTTATCAAGAACGAGGAAAATTGTAAGCAATGACGTCATCAGATTACAAAGTGATAAAACATTCCTTGAACAGGCATTTAAACAGAATTACCCTGTAACTTTAATGAAACATTACATCAGAAATTACTACGGCAAGAATGATGAATATGGATTAAAATTTTGTGAATATTTAAGTACTATTTCGACATCGTAGGCATGATAACATTATAAAAACCGAAAATGCTGAACTGGTATCGAGTTGATGTCTTTAAAACAATGCATCGGTATGGATTTTCATTTATTCTGCTCCACACGTATGGTAATGTTTGATATCTCTTTCCTTTTGCACAGGTCTTGTGTTAACTGTGATTAGCACTTCGGGGGTTGGCTTCAGTCGGTGCTGGCGACCAGGAGTGCAATGCCGCGGCATTTATGACATGCATGTTGATAACTGGGGAATAAGGTCACAACCCCTTACCTCAATTTTGTAAGCGCGTTACGTTGCCTTCCTTTTCTTTTTATCCTTTTATATTATAATTGGTGCTTTATGCTGTATTGCGCAAAAACACTATTATGTTAATTCACTTATTCCATTTTTACTTTCCCTATACATGGTAATGTATAGGGAAAGTATTGGAATCATGTCGAAAATCGCAACTCGAGTTTTCGACGGATCTACACGTTTCAAGACCTCTAGAATACGAAAAAACCATTTTTAACGTGACGTCTGTGTGTTTGTCTGTGTGTCTGTGTGTCTGTCTGTCTGTGCAGATTTTGTATCCACTCTAACTAAAAAACTAATGGACGGAATTTCACAAAATTTGGTAGGTGAGTCACTTGTGAGCGAGTCTGGTGCTGATTAGTTTTGGGTATGATTTGGAATAAAAGAACAGACCTTTTTTTGCGAAATGGCCCGCAAAATCTTGTATCCACTCTAACTGAAAAACTACTGGACCGAATTTCACAAAATTTGGTAGATGAGTCACTTATGGGTTACCCTGGTGCTGATTAAATTTTGGTACGATTCGGAAAACATAACCTGCCTTTTTTTGCAAAATGGCCCGCAAAAATCGTCTAAATCTAAACTAAAGAACTAGGTATACTCAAATATATTCATTAAATGCTCGTTTAATACGTTATTTTTAACGACGAAAAGAATAAGACCAACCCCATTACACTAGGACTAGCCGTTCTCGAGATAATTTAGTTTATCGTACTTTCCCTTCGCCACCTTTGAAAATAAGCCCGGTCACCGAATGAGAACGAAAATTGAATTTAAAGTGAAATAAATTTAATTAAAATAAAGAGAACGTTAATATAAGTCTGCATTGAAAGTCATGTGCTGCTCACATCAGATTTTTATATATTATATTCTCATCTTTTATTATATATATATATATATATATATATATACATATATACATATATATATATATATATATATATATATATATATATATATATATATAGGTGAAACGGCTGAAATATATATATATAGGTGAAAAATATATATATATATATATATATATATATATATATATATAGGCTATAAATATATATATATATATATAGGTGAAACGGCCCATCATCACGGTGAAACGGCTGAACCGAATTTGATGATATTTTGTGGGTAGCCTTGAAATAATCCCCCATAAATTTGGTCTAAGTTGTGGGTTTCTAAGACCAGGGGTTGTTGAGATATTAATGAAAAACGGAACTTTTCTTAGGAGTTCTACTCCCGAACTCCGTGGTTCATCCAAACGGAAAGGATGGAAATTGTTTGTTTTAAACGTCAACATGAATTAAAACTTTATTTCTGAGTTTGATGGAGGATTTTTGCTCAAATTAGTCACTATCTGAAAGCATGAATTGTTTGAAACATGAATTTAAATGGAAAATCTATCTCCATGATTTATTTTTCACAAGCATTTACTCAACAATGAAAAGTGTAAAGGAATCAAAATGGATATTTAATGCATTTTAGGGGGAAGATTCTATATTATATCATGTTGCTCAGAAACACAATTAAATTAAATCTGTCTGTTAATTTTAATTATTATGTTTTCGATTTGAATAATAAATAAGTGGATATAAAAATACATTTTAGAAAAAAACGGTTTGATTTTTCTTTTAATTATATTAATTGCAGACTGCGTAGATCACTTTCATTTATTTTGACAAAGAATTTTTAAGCTTTTATATTGTGTTTAGCTAATAAATATATTGTGTTTGCCAATAAATTCATTTATCCGATTGTTGAAGCAGAAAAAGAGTAGAACGGGTACATTTTCAAATACAATTTTAGTGTTTGCATTTAGTATATACAAACGGGATCAGGATGTTACGAATTTGGCGTAATATGGCTGACTAGGCAACTTTTCCTAAATTTCGCCAAATTGATGGAAATGTCGCCAAATTGATAAAAACGACGCAAATCAATGAAATTAAATTCGTTTTTTTAGAAGAGATTATTGAAATGATGTTTCGGTAGCATCAGTCCATCCATTCTACTTAGTAACACATTTAGCGAATTTTTAAAATATCACCAAATTGAAAAAAATATTTGTAAATCTATAAAAATATCATGAAATTGATAAAATTTAGCTTAATAAATGCAATTAGTTGTAATTAATAGTAATTATTTTGTTAGGGGATATTATTGTGATGATGTTTCGGCAATTTGTCGCAAAATGGGACAACCAGTTTAACAGTCCCACTTGGCTATAAATTTGGCGATTTTTTTATTATCGCTAAATTGACGAAAATGTCGCCAAACCTTCCATGGAGTTAGCATTATTCAAACGATATGATTTCCATCAATTTATTTGAAACAAATGATATCATGTCCTTTAGAAATGGATGTAAATCCAATGTGTTATGCGGCATACGATTTTTATTAAATCTTTTTCGATTTAAATAATAAAGATATGTATATCAAATAAATGTCATTAACATTATAATGTCACTTTTGACTGGATAATATCACATACGGTCTTCAGATTACACATTATTATTATTGATATTTTCGGGGATTATTGATTCAGGGATCATTGATATTTCCAAGTTATTATGCCATTGTTTGATTATGACAAAAATTGCTTAAACCCATATATTGAACGTTGTACGAGTAATCCTCTGTAAATGCACGGGAGTATCTTGTAATCTAAGAGTATATAAGTAGTACAGGTATATTGGCCTATATTTTGATATATACTGGCATATATTGGAATCAATTACGACCCTCTGGTATAAAGATTAAGGGGATTATTGATATTTTCAATTTGTTATGTCATCTGTTTTGTTTTGGCAAATATTTTTGAGACTCATATTGTAATACGGGTAATCTTCTAACACACAGGAATATTTTCTTATCTGCGATAATATAAATAGTACGGGGATATATATATATATATAAATATATATATATATATATATATATATAATATATATATATATATATATATATATATATATATATATATATATATATATATATATATATACATATATTCCAACTTAATTTTAGTGCTTTCATTTTGTCATATATTGAAATCAATTACAAGTTTATTGATATTTTCAATTTATACATGTAATCTACTAATATAAGTTATATTTTCTAATATTCGAGTGTATAAGTAATACGGGTCGAATAAAAATTTAAAGCATTTATTTTGTATATATTGATTCAATTTCATATTTTTTGTATATTTGCTTTCTAAAGGGGCCAGGATGTTTTATTCTTCAGGTCTGCTCGTTAAGATAATTTTGCGTACAGATTCTTGAACTTCTCTTTAGAAGCAATCAATTTAATATTTTAACATAATTTCCACATTATTGTGAATTAAAAGTTACTTTATGTTATATACTCCGTAAGAAGAACGGGTATGCTGCTAGAATTAGGTATAATATATATATATATATATATTAATACAGGTACTTAAGGTATTAATATATATATATATATATATATATATATATATATATAAATTTTCTGTCTCATACATCTGTCTCAGAAAATAAAGTAATCCTATTATCCCTTTTACTCTGAGAAAATATAAATATTTTTATAAAATTCACTTTCGAGCTCTGCAAATATTTAAAACTGTCACCTGTTTACAAAAAGCAAAGAAGCAGTTGGAGTCAAATGAACTTCTGGATTTAAAGAGAAATAATATATTTATTTAGGCGGTAATATTAATATAATTCTTCTTCAAAACACTTACAAAAACATTTTCTTTACTTCTATAATAAAACGGATTATTTATTTTTATTTTTCATACCTATTTCTTCCGCCATTTTTAGTCAACTCGAAATAGTCATGAAAAGGAGAAGTAAAAAATAAATCTAAAGTGGGCAGTGCATGGCTTTTACTACATAATGTTACTGTTGTTCTCATGCATAATATTACTATTTCTCACAGAAAAATGATTATTTTCAATACCCTCGGCGCATTTTTTAATGTTGATTTGGACATTAACATTTTTGTTATTCTAGAAGTATTCAAGAAGCGATGAATATAAGGAAATAATTTCAATATTTTAATAATTTGAATTTTTTATTTTCGAAGAAAACCTTTTTCTCCGAGCGAGGTTTTGCTCCACTTAACTAAATATCAGTAAAAATATCTTTGAAACTCTGAAAGTTAGGTAGAAATTATTCGCAATAAAAATGTTCAGTAGGAAATCCTGTTTAAGATCTATAATGTGCTTTTATGAACCTCTAGTCATTGTTGAGGAAACTTATTTTCAAGTTGAAGAATATTAAAAAGTTTCTGGTGTTCAAGTTCGTAATTTCATATCTCAAAAACTGAAGTTGCTAGTTATAATCTATAAAACGTAATTTGTAACCTAAAAGAATATATAATTGAAAATCCTAAAAGAATATATAATTTTATGTAAGACGGGTTTAAATTCTTAATTTTTTAATTATATTTGTTATAATTTCGATAATTTAATATTGAACACATAGGACACGCTGCAGCGGCACTCCTTTAGTCCAAATGGATATTTTCTCGGAGCGCCTAGCGCAGAGCGCTGTAATCTCCAGTAATGCTTCTTTCTGTATGAGTTTTTGGCATTATTTGAGTGCATTGAAGATGAGTATAGCAGAGTATGTGCAGGCGTAAGAGCTGGAGCCAATAGAAAATCAGCGTCGGCGAGGAGAGTTGAGGATTACAAGGATGGTGTTGAGACCCAATCAGAAGCCAGCCAGAGAACAAGCAAAACTTAATTCTGGGGGGTTTGAGGTTTTTGAAGGTCAGAGATGATATTAACAATTTGAAAAAGTTTGTTTAGGGGGTCATCATTAGTTTTAAGGGTTTCAGTGATTTTTTGGAATAAATTTTGAATATTAGATAAATTGAAGAGCTGTTCCATTTCTTTGAAAAATTTAAGGAATTGGAAAAAGGAGTTTGATGAGGAATTTTCAGAGTTTGAGTTTTTAGGGTGTGAAATTTGTTCAGGTAGCACTTGGGAAATGCTCTCTCCGGCTTGGGCCGTCTCGGATCATACCTGTGGTTCCTGAGTGGTACTATTTTTAGTGGGAAGAGGAGGAAAATTAACAGGGTCAAGACCAGGGGGAGAATTGTTTTTTGGAGTTTGAGAATTTTGGATGGGATGTTTGTTAATGAATTTTTTGTTCCTATTCCAAGGGTTTTGTGGGCATTTCCGAAAGTTTGCGGGGTGGTCACCACCACAGTTAGCGCATTTAGCTGGGCAATCTCTGCTTTTAACACAATCACGAGTGGGGTGGCCATCACCACATTTTAAACAACGGGGTGGGAGCGAGCATTGGTCGCTGTGGTGGTTATGCATTTGGCAATTATAGCAAATTTTTAAGCCTTTACTGACAAAATTTTGGACCTTAACCTGAAGGTAAAGGAGGTTTTTGATTTCTAGGATCCTCTCCCAGTTCTCGGAGGGCACGAGGCCGACCAGGAAGATGGGGAGGGGGGATTTGTCACGGTGGTTACGAAGCTGGGAAATTCTATTTATTTGGAAGCCTTGAGCAAGCAGGGCAGATCTAATTTCTTCTATATCAGTATTCGTAGGGAGACCCTTAATGACGATTTTCTTGGGACGATCGCTTTTAATGTTTATGGAGCTGAAGGGAATTTTGCCCCGGGTTAAATAATCTTGAACCTTCCTGAAATCCTCAACGGATCCAGGAGTGATCTTAATTACTCTTCCCAGGAGAAGGCCTGAAACATTACTATCGAGAAATTTGTTTAGATCGATTATGAGGGCACCCCAATTAATTGAGGAGTCCACATAAAAGGAAGCAACTCTAAGAGAGAGGTCAGGGGAGGTGTCATCAGTCATCTCGACCGGCACGGAGTTAAGGTTGTCAAATTTATTTGAGGTGGGAATATCAACAGTTTGAGATTTAGAATTATCTTCGGTAAGTTTAGCCTTTTTAAGGTTGGGTTGAGTAAAGCCCTCAAGGACGTTAAAGTACTCGTGTTTAAAGGATTCGTAGAGGGTGGGTTCGGGAATTTTACCTATTCCTAGGCTCATTTTATGAATGAAAGGATAAGAATCTCTGGCAATTAGAGTATCATAGTCAGGGTGGCTGGCTAAAAGAGAGGAATCTGCAACAGTACCTGTAAGAATCCTGTTCAGCATGGCCGCTTCTTCGTATGGGATGTCATCTTTTTCAATATCTTTCTCCAGCTTGGCGATGAGGAAGTCGTAGCAATTTAGATGGCTTGCAATTAGTTGTTCCAGAGGTTCTGTCCATTTGATTCCGACTTTCTTCAAATATTCAGTGCGGAGGTATTTCCTCGTAACAGTGCTGGTATTGTTGCTGATGCCTTGTGCAAAGTATGAGACAGTGTTTGAAGTTGAAGGTGGCTGCGAGGTGGAATAATCCATCTGAACCGAGGCAGGCGTAGTTTGATCTGTACCCGACATGCTCAATCGAAACTCGATATTACATGTACAAGCACAAAACCACTAAAAGAACGTCGAAATAGCAAGAAGGTAGGAGCTCAGAATCGTGCGACTGATCACCGTGGTGTCCACTCGTCGACCTGGAAAATCTGTGAGTAAGAAAATCACTGCTCCTGCAGCGGCACTTCGAGAGTTTCGTCGACTTAAGAATTTGCGCAAAGGACCATTACTTCCACAAGCTCTCAGGAAAATGATCGATCGATTCGAGAAAACTGGACACCTTGGAGTTCAACCGGGTCGAGGACGCAAATCGACTCGTTCAGATGTCGTTGATGATGTTGCCACCGCTATTGTTGAACAATCAATGGATAACGTTATACGCAGCATTCCTTGCATCAATAAGGTGCTTGTGATATGAATTTTTGGTACGTTCGAATAAAATGTGTTACAAATGTGTATTTTGTGTCTTTTCAGCAAATTTTCTGTTGTACTGCGCCACCTATCGGTGTTTCCGGAACTAATTTTTTTTCGAGTAATCCCTTTCCCCATGTCTTGAATAGTATGTTCAATACTTTTGGAGCCTTTACACTGAGTAGTTCGATCTATAGAGAGCTCAGAGTAGGGGTGTTTTAATTCTGATATTGAATTTTTGCCAATGAGTCGTCATTTTCATTGATATAGCCTCATTTTTATCCATTTGTCAAGTTTGACGTTAATTTAGTAGCAAACAAACAAGTCACCAAGTTGGCGACATCCCACCAAATTCGTTGCTAAAATCTCGCCAAGCGTTATGGATGGAGAAATAAGTTATTCTTACAGCAAATAAATGATTATTGGCGTTCAAATACAAAAGTATTCCTCAAAGTATCTTTTTTTCATGAACGGAACGAGCTAGATCCACGAGAATGATGTCATTCAATTTATCGCATGATATTACATATGAAAAGTGAACATGTTTCTCAATAAGTAATACTATTACTTTCTTCATATACACAATGTATAAGGAAAGTAATGTGACGGGGTCTAAAATTCGAATTCGAGTTTTCGACAGGAAAGCACGTTTCAAGCATCCCTAATCACGAATCAAACATTTTTGAAGTGATGGGTGTGTCTGTGTGTGTGAAAGTATGTGTGTGTGTGTGTGTGTCAGTGAGCCTGTGGAGACGATAACTAACGAACTAATGCACCATTTCAAGCCAAATTTGGTTCAAAAATCACAATCCGTAAACACTAGAAGCCTATTGTTTTTATACGCAATCGAATGTTCAGAACCCCCCCTCGATTTTCGAATGAAATTTTGAAAAAATCGTCAAACAATCAAAACCACTAATAAAGTTACGCAATTAGACATTTCTTATTTAATTTTTCATTAGAAAACGATTGGCATAAATTTTAGAACGCTAACATGAACCGTTCTTGAGATATTGCGCATTTTTCAAAAAAATTATCAAAAAGTCATATAAAATAAAAAAAATATTTCCTATTGAGAAACATGTGCAATTTTCATATGTAATACCATACGATAAATTGGGTGACATCATTCTCGTGAATCTAGCTCGTTCCATTCATGGAAAAAGATACTTTGAGTAATACTTTTGTATTTGAACGCCAATAGTCATTTGTCTGCTGTAAGAATAACTTATTTCTTCATCCATAACGCTTGGCGAGATTTTGGCGACGAATTTGGCGGAATGTCGCCAATATAGCGACTTTTTGAAATGTTGCCAAATTCACGAAAATCTCGCCAAATGGATAAAAATGACGCTAAATCAATGAAAATGACGGCTAATTGTCGAAAATTCAATATCTTTTGAAAGAATATTAGTATCTACTATAAGAAAAACCTATTTTTTACTGTAAAAGTAGTAAATTCATTACATTATATAAGGAAAGTCATGTGTTGCTCACATCAGATTTTTTTTTTATTTTGTATGATTGTTTTATAATTTTATTGAAAAATGGCAATATCTCAAGAACGGTCCATGCTAGCTTTCTAAAATTTATGTCAATCGTTTTCTGATGAAAAATTACATAAGAAATGTTTATTTGCGTAACTTTATTAAAGGTTTTGATTTTTTAATGATTTTTTCAAAATTTCACTCGAAAATTTAGGGGGATTCTGAACATTCGATTGAGCATAACAACAATAAGCTTCCAGTACTCAGGGATTGTAATTTTTGTACCAAATTTTGTTCGAATCGGTCCATTCATTCGTCAGTTATCGTCTCCACAGTCTCACTGACACACACACGCACAGATATCACCTCAAAATTGTTCGATTCGTTATCAAGGATTTTTAAAACGTGCTCTCTCGTCGAACACTCGAATTCGAATTTTCGACCCTGTCACAATACTTTTTTTATACATTATTGTATGCAGGGTGAGTCTGAATTGTTTTTAGAAAAGCAGAGAGATGATAGTACCCCACTAGACGAGCAATAATTAGCATGGAACATAGGGTCGCATTGCACTCTGAGAGGCAGAAAAAAGGCACGTCGAACCGCGTCGAGCATGACGCAGTCAGCGCCTCGGACGTCTTTGTGTACATGCCTACGTAGTATCTCCTACGCCAGACACGAACGCAGTTACCGTATGCAAATGTCCAGGGAGCAGAATCAGCATAACTGGCTCCTAGTAGGTTCCGGCGATAGCACACGTTGCCCTTTAAAAACCGGCACAACTTCAACACTGCAAGTTATTCTCACTGGATTTTTTCTTCTGGGGCCACATGAAATCTTTAGTGTAAGAGACGCATGTAGACTCGGCGGAAGATCTCGTCGCGCGCATCGTTGTTGCCGCAGATCACATTAACACAACACCTGGAATCTTCGAGAGTATGCGTCAGTCATTCCTCCGCCCGTGTGAACGGTGCAACGACACGCCACTTTGAGCACTTGCCACTTTGAGCACTTGCTGTGAGTTTGTCTCTGCACAATAAATCTGTTTGTGTAACGTTTGGTATCGTTCATTCGCCTTCCCTACACTGATGTACGTGCAGGTTCGTATTCTAATTTTACTCTTTTCTGCCTCTCTGAGTGCAATCGACCCTATGTCCTATGGTAATTATTGCTCGTCTGGTGGGGGTACTATCACCCCTCTGCTTTTGTAAAAACAATTCCGACTCACCCTCTATAAGGAAAGTAAGCAGTTAGAATCACAGATCAGATGCTGAACCTGTTGAAATTGACTATTTCGGCTTCAATTTCTGAATCCACTTCTCGTCTCCCTCTTTTATAATCTTATTTTCATTTTCCTTCACTAGATATCTATGCCAGCTAAGACAGCAAATGGCATTTATACATTAACGGGTCAGTGAATACGCCTTTGGCATATCGGTTTGATAATTGCTTTTCTCGCGGTCCACTGCTTACAATATTAAGTGGTTTATATAGCCTTATTGTTTTAAATACTTAACGGAATTTTTGATCGAAAGAAATGTGTTTATTCGTGTGTGCAGTTAAGTTTTTACATCGGATTTCGTACATAACTGCAATTACAGATATAAAAAATCTGATGTGGGCAGCACATGACTTTCCTTATATAATGCTGCAATGAATTCACTACTTTTACAGTAAAATATAATAGGTTATTCTGATGGTAGATACTTATATTCATACCATGATATTGAATTTTCGTCAATTAGTCTTCATTTTCCTTGATTTAGCGTCATTTTTATTCATTTTGCGAGATTTTCGTTAATTTGGCAGCATTTAAAAAACTCGCCAAGTTGGCAACATTTCGCAAATTCTTCACCAAAATCTTGCCAAGCATTATGAACGGAGAAAGAAGTTATCTTTATAGCAGATAAATAACTATTGGAGTTCAAATACAAAAGTATTACTCAAAGTATATTTTCTTATGAATGGAACGAACTATATCCACGAGAATAATTGCACCAAATTTATCGCATGATATTACATATGAAAAGTGACCATGCTTCTCAACAGTTAATATTTTTTTTAATTAATGGTACTTTTTGATAAATGTATTTGAAAAATGTGCAATGTCTCAAGAACATTTCATGCTAGCGTTCTAAAGTTTATGTCAGTCGTTTCTTAAGGAAATATTACATAAGAAATGTCTATTTGCGTAATTTTATTAAAGGTTTTGTTTTTTGATTTTTTTCTCAAAATTTCACTCGAAAATTCAGGGGTATTCTGAACATTCGATTGTATTTAGAAACAATAGGCTTCCAGTATTCACGGATTGTAATTTTTGTATCAAAATTCATTCGAATCGCTCCATTCGTTCGTAAATTATAGTCTCCACAGACTCACTGACACACACACACAAGCACAGTCATCACTTCAAAAACAACTGATTCGTGTTCAGGGTTGCTTGAAAGTGCTCTCCCGTCGAAAACTCCAATTCGAATTTTCGACCCCGTCACAATACTTTCCTTATACATTATATATGTATATAAGGGAATTAACAAGTAAAAATGAAGAAAACGCAGTTTTAATATACACCAATTTATTATTTCTCTCTGACTTAAATTTATGAAGAATGTATTTTTTAAAATGTGTTTAACCTAAATGTATGAAGAATCCATTTATTAAAATATATGTAACTCACATGTATGAAAGACAACCGGATTTTAAATTTGAATGTTGTAGCTTATCCGGTTCTCCAGTTATTGATCAAAAACGAGTCAATTCTTCCAAACGAGTTCAGTTTCCCTAGGACGGACTGACTGATAAGGGTCAGAACAAACGACGATGTTCCAAATATTATCTTTCCAACGATACTGGATCCCAACTTATTCCTGTAAAACGAGTACATTCCTACAGCCTACCAGATAAGGTTTTAAATTCCAAGAATTAAAATATACCCCAAAAAGCAACGACTTACGGATTTTCTATTTTTACTTCGGTTTACAAGTTACCCCCCGTCCCTCTTAAAAAAAAACATTCCGAGTAAATTTTTATGACGGACCCAGGACGGGCTAACCCGATCAAGTTCAACTGGTTCCTATTTGATTAAATCTCATTAATACATACGAAATGAGTAAACATTGCTGTACGAAAAAAATGGTCCGTCTGTTTATCTATCTGCCATGTTTTGCTATATAATTAATGAAATATTGACCTGATAATTAAATTTCATCTCTTTGCTAGTATCTGATGCTTTGTAAAAATTTTACCTTTTATGTTTTAAATTTTAAAAAATCTGATGTGGGCAGCACATGATTTTCCTTATATAATGTAATGAATATTACTGTTTTTACAAAAAAAAAAAGTTTCTTCTTATAGTAGATACTAATATTCCTTCCAAGATATTGAATTTTCGACAATTAGTCCTCATTTTCATTGATTTAGCGTCATTTTTATGTTTTAAATTTTAAAAAATCTGATGTGGGCAGCACATGATTTTCCTTATATAATGTAATGAATATTACTGTTTTTACAAAAAAAAAAAGTTTCTTCTTATAGTAGATACTAATATTCCTTCCAAGATATTGAATTTTCGACAATTAGTCCTCATTTTCATTGATTTAGCGTCATTTTTATCCATTTGGCGAGATTTTCATTAATTTGACAACATTTCAAAAAGTCTCCAAGTGGGCGACATTCCGCCAAATTCGTCGCCAAAATCTCACCAAGCGTTATGGACTAAGAAATAAGTTATTCTTACAGCGGATAAATGAGTATTGGCGTTCAAATACAAAAGTATTTCCCAAAGTATATTTTTCATGAATGGAACGAGCTAGATCCATGATAATGATGTTATCCAATTTATCGCATGGTATTACATATGAAAAGTGAACATGTTTCTCAATAGGAAATATTTTTTATTTTATTTTATATGACTTTTTGATAATTTTTTTGAAAACTGTACAATATCTCAAGAACGGTTCGCGTTAGCGTTCAAAAATTTATGTCAATCGCTTTCAAATGAAAAATTACATAAGAAATATCTATTTGCGTAACTTTATTAGTGGTTTTGATTTTTTGACGATTTTTTCAAAATTTTATTCGAAAATTTGGGGGGGATTCTGAACATTCGATTGCGTATAAAAACAACAGGCTTCCAGTGTTTAAGGATTGTGATTTTTGTACCAAATTTGGTTCGAATCGGTCCATTCGTTCATCAGTTAGCGTCTCCACAGACTCACTGACACACACACACACA
This sequence comes from Amaurobius ferox, assembly GCA_951213105.1. Classification (NCBI taxonomy): domain Eukaryota; kingdom Metazoa; phylum Arthropoda; class Arachnida; order Araneae; family Amaurobiidae; genus Amaurobius; species Amaurobius ferox. Next base: position 31,585,811 of record OX578147.1, read on the forward strand.
CACACAGACATCACTTCAAAAATATTTGATTCGAGATCAGGGATGCTTGAAACGTGCTCTCCTGTCGAAAACTCGAATTCGAATTTTCGACCCCGTCACAATACTTTCCTTATACATTAGGTATATAAGGAAAGTAATATGAGTTTCAGTATTCGTATGATTACCATCTTTTGTCGTATGTAATTTGCGTTTTGTAAGGAAGCGGTTCTAGGAGGCCATAAATTGGTTATGTCTTATTAGGAAGTCGTATTTTAAGTAATAACATGCGTTATAGTAAATAATAGACGTGGTCCACACATGTGTGGGAATATTAACAATGCATGACTTACAGGAATATCTTTTCCATAACTTAATGCATCTCGTAGTAAGACGAGCTTAAATTCTATTTTTTTAATATTTTCACAAATGACAAAGTGCTTAAAGTTTATTTTATTTGAAAAATAGAAAATAATGCGTTTTACTTATTATTTTTATGAAACGTTGTTCGAAAAGTTGAACTTTTCTATTACAAATATTTTAAAATTATCTACCACTTTTTTGTATGGAATTGTACATAGATGACAGGAACAGCGCCATCTGTACGCAATGTCCTACAAATAAGTGGTAGTGAATTTTAAAGCATTTACAAAACATCAGTACTCTGTCGAAGTCTGAATTTGGTGTTTTATCGACTGAACAATCTGGACTAGTAAAGGAATGAGTATTTTCCCACTCAATTAAAGCCGGGACACTTTGGCTTTAAAGAAGTCGTTTTTAACACTTTACAACATAGTTGAAAAGTGTTTTGACTTTGTTCATTTTGTATGCCTGTGTGTCTGTCTGTCCGTTCGCACGATAACTGCCGTAAAAATGACTTTATCAAAATGAAATTTTAGTATGTTGTTGAGACGGTCTGTGGGACATATGGGAATGCAAATGAATAATATTACCTAATTAGTTTTGTATTGAACACGGGTAGAATAAATAAAATACATTGAACCCTATGGGACCTAATTTCTCAAACATATTTTTAAGACAAGTTAAAATTCACAAATTCATTCGAAAATTTTAGGAAATTTTCAAATTATCCCATAAAATATATAAATAAAATTCAGCTAAATATGTTTGGTAGTTTTTAAAAAAAAATTAAAATAATTATGACACCCATATAATATGATTATTATTAAAATAATTATTATTAAAATAATTATGACACCCATATAATATGAGGGCACGGTAGCCCATTGGTTAGCGCGCTGGAGTTGCACTCGGTAGGCCCGGGTTCGATTCCAGCCACTGCCAAAACTGCCGCCGTGTTCACGCGGAGTACGATCACGTTAAACATGTGGGTCCGTAAGTCCTTCCGAGAGGTTGGTGGTAGGGGAAGGAGGGTACGGTCCCTGTGGATGCCTCCCCCACTGGGTTCTGGTCTAAATTGGGTGGCACTTCCCGACCGTCCAAACAGTTACCTTACACCTTTCTGGTAGGTCGGACGGTCTGGGTAACAACAACCCATATAATATGAAGAGGTCACGTGACCCACTTTAAAATGAAATATGGTATCCATCTTGTGTCAAAATCGCGATTTTTAAAATTATTTTTAATTTATATTTAGTGTTGCATCCGTCTTAGATCCGCTTTATTTTTACGTTTTTCCTGTGCATCCAATTACTGCGTCAAAAGCAGTCGCAATATTTTTTAGATTAAATGATTATCAAACTTTGAATTTTTCTGCAAGGAAGCGTAACTTTAATGAATGTAAAATGTGACTGTCAGATGAGTTGTATAAGAATTGCTGATTTTTTTTCACTCAAAATTATTTAACTCTGGAGTCTGGAATAAAAGTGTATGAATTAAATACTCACTGTATTTACACAGAGAACCAGACGATTTATATTTCGATGACGTCATTTGAATAAAGTTTGAATGAAGTTCTAAGTATGGAGTTAGAACGAACTTTTACAGCCATGGTTTTAATTTTTCAAGTAAAATAAATTATTGTATCTTTGTGATAAATAAAATAATATCGCCTCTGAATGTATCGTATTTTAGAGATGTTTAAATAAAATTACAGTTGGATAGTGCTTTATAATCAATGTTTATGATTGATCTTTCTTGTATTTATATTTAGTGTTGCATCCGTCCTACAATCGCTTTATTTTTACATCTTATCTGTGTTTCTAAAATCTGAACTTACGCAATTGCAATATTTTTAATTTAAAATATCACTAAACTTTGATTATTTCTACAACAGAGCCTAATTTTAGCGTATGCAAAATGTAAACAAGCGATTGTAAGATAAGTCGTATAAGAATTGCTGAATTTTTAACGTAAAATTATTTAGCTCTGGAGTCTGGAATATAAATGATATAAATGAAATATTCATTGACTTTACTTAGTTAGAGAAGCAAGGGATTTTACAACATTGCCTTTTTTGATGTTTTAAATTTCCAATTATTGTACTCTGATGATTTTAAAAATATCACCGCTGAATCCATCGCATTTTAGAGATGTTAAAATAAAATTACATTTCAGTTTGAAAGTGTTCCATAATCAATGCTTTATATATTATTAATATTTCTTGCTGTATTCATACTTGTTTCAAACTCTAATAATTACAATTTTGATCGGAGGACTATAGAGCTCATGTTAGGAATCGAACTATCCTGTACAAGAGCTACCGACCTACAAAGATACCACTGGATACGAAACCTCACAGATTATCATCTGAATGGTTTAGAAACTTTTGGACAGAGTAATATTAACAACATTATTTAACGATATCAATGATGAGAGTAGAGAATGTGGCATTATTAACAACTTTTTATAATATAAATTTCGAATATAAATATAATTAAGACTTATATAGCTCACATTATATTTGCTGAAATCGACTGATTCGATTTTAATCTCATATTGAGTCTTTATAAAATTTGAAACTGGTTGCTTGGTAAGACTGACATTGTCAATCTGCGTAGAGGATATAAGTGATGTGGAGCCTGGTGTAATAGATATATAATTAAAAAATTAAAAACGATGATTAAAAACCAACATGCAACTGAGATATATGATTAGAAACGATCATGCATCTGAGAGGTACTTCGTGTCTGATGAAGTTACATTCTGTGGTGAGCCTGACGAAGTGTTGTAATATGTGACTGTGCCTTATGATATATATATATATATATATATATATATATATATATATATATATATATGTATATATATATGTATATATATATATATATATGTATATATGTATGTATATATATATATATATATATATATATATATATATATATATATATATATATATATATATATATATATATATATATATATCATATATATATATATATATATATATATATAATAATAGAAGTTTGAAAATCCAATGAACGAAAAGTAAGAAGATGTAACACGATAAACCTAACTTTTTAAAAACACCCACAGAATAAAATATAATACAGCAAATCATCAATCAAATGGATTAAAAATACAAAACACTAGCTATCAAGTTACAGAAAATCAACCAAATTAAAAGGTATGGAAACAAAAAAAGAAAAACTTAAACTAAATTCAACTATCTAACTGGCGTACAAAACAAATGTAAAAATCAATTAATCCTCAAGCATATGGAAAAAATAAAAAAATTAATATCGAATCAACAAGTCAATGAAAAATATAATACAAAGGTAAGGAATCGAAATAAGTATAACAAACGAAATCAAGCACAAACGCCTTACACGTGGACGAGGCTCTAAGCCTAAATCATGAATTGTTAACCTCTACAAAAATCTAATCATGTCCAAGTTTTTTGTAGAAGCAAACACAAAAATGTATGTTTCTGAAGAAATAGATAGATTAAATCTATGAACTATTTCTACTTGGACGACGTACATAAAGATGGAATAAAAAAGAAAAAATGAATACCTGGAAAAAGCACAGCGTGTGTACAGACGATTCATTACAGGGATCGAGGGAACACTGATAGAAGAGACCAGTGTTGCCATTCGTAAAGAAAAAATAAAAAACCATTTACTGTTGCCATTCATAAGAATTGAAAAACTGTGAAGCGAAATGTAAAGAAAAAGTATTAATATACAAAAAGAGCTACTAAAAAGAGGGGCAAATAAAGGTAATGCTGAAGTGGGACGTGAATGGGGGAGAAAAAAAAAAAAAAAAAAAAAAAAAAATGGAGATGACTGGGTAATATAAGATACTATGAATAGAATTATATGATACTATGGAAAGAATTATAAAAATCCAGCTATTTTAAATTTTTTAACAATACTATTTACTAAATAAGTGGGATATTTATATAAATTACTAGTAATTTTGAGATTATTGATATGCATAGCATGAAATTTTTTATCAGATAATCTATAAATTCTAAAAAGCTGATTGAGTATAATATTTCTAAACAATTGAATCGAGTTACAGGAATTAAAAGGTAATATTTTATTAATATTAAAATTATAAAAGTCTTTTTTATCATATAAATTTGTAACAATTCTGTTAGAAGGATCAATAAAAAGATTTAAATCCAAAAAATTAACATTTTTATTAATAGTAGCTTCATTAGGTATTAATTCCAAATTGTCTGGATAGTAATCTATATCTATGAGATAATTTTCTGTATGTACTAAGCAAATCAGATCATCAACATATCTGTAAAAAGTATAATCTATTGAAGTAAATGACATTTCATAATGATAAAGGTATAAATTAGCTAGCATACTGCTACTACAGCCACCCTGTGGAACTCCTGAGACTTGTAAGTATAATTTATTTCCTTGAAAAATATAATTATTGAAAATAACAAAGTGAAGAAGTTTAGGAAAATTTTTAAATTTAATTTGATTTGAAAGAGGTGTAATATAAGCATTATATAGAGCTAAAATTACATCATATAGATCAGATATCTTAATATTATTAAAAAGATCTTTAAAATCAAAAGTTTGAAATCCTATTATTTTTCTAAGAGATGTTAATTTATTCTTTAATTCTTTACTATTATTTAGAATATGGTAGTTATTGCTAGTCTGGCTTAAACTATTATTTATTAGATTTAAAGAATTTAGTAATAATTTACTCGCAGTAGTAGAGTAAGTATTATGGCCACTAGTAACTGTTCTAAATCTAATAGGATTTTTATGAAATTTTGGAATAAGCACTATATAAGGAAATTTAAGATATTTATATTTAATATTTAAATCATTATACATATTGATAATTTTCAATTTAATACTATTGATGGAATGTAAATCAGGTTTAAAAAGACTATTATTTTTTAAATAATCTAACAGAAATTGAATATAAAATTTTTTACAGATAATAGCATAATTATTAGAGGCTTTATCAACATAGGTGATAACAAAGGATCTTTGTAAATCATTAATGGAATGTTTAATATTATCAATATTATATAAAGATCTAGACAATTTAATATCTCTAATAGCATTTTTAATTGATTCTAATATAGTAAATTTCCACATATTAAATGCCTCTAATGGCAGAGCGTATTTACAAGCTAATTTATATATATATTTATCAAGATCAAGATTAATTGATTTTAAGACTTTAAAAGAATTATTACAAGAAGGTATCCTAAATTTAGTGCCAAATGACATAATGGTTCTTAACACATTGTCACTAACAAGGTCTAAATCTCCTGTAACTATGTGCCCCAAGTCAGGATTTAGAAATTTAGCAAATTTATTTAATTTACAAATACATTCACTATCTACAATTGACTGAGAAGAATGATCAATAGAGAGCGATTGTGAAACTTCATTATAATTAAATATAGACCTACCATTAGGCTTATTGTATTTGAATGTCTTTGAAACAAATAAATCACCAATAGGCAATAAATGTTTAAACTTGTTAAACAGATGTCCAAAATTTATAGAATTATATATAGGATGTTTGAAAGAGATAACACAATAAGAATTAGTAGTTGTATTATTATAATGAAACTGATTTAGTTTTAAATTTAAAAACTGTGATCTTGTAATAAGCAAATCAAAGAAAATATGATTAAAATGTTCATTAGCAAGATTTAATTTTAAAAAAATGGCATAAACCTTATTTAAATGTTTTTTCTTTACTGCAAAAACCCAGGATCTAATGAATTTCCATTGAAAAGTTCTATTAAATTGATTATGTAGAGTTATAATCTCAGATTTATGATCATTAAGATTGGAATTTCCCTTTCCTCGTTTAAATCTTTTGAGTTTGATTGATTCACTATCATTTAAATGGGGTTTCAAAAAAAGGTGATTAAAAATAGAATATTTATTATCTACAAAATTATTTTTTACAACATTACCATTTAGATACATTTGATTTAATCCATATGGAAAAAGAGTACAATGTGATTTAATATAGTAGTTTTCAAAATAAATCCTATCTGCTGATTTTGTTTTTATATCTAAAATATGTATAGAAATATTTTCAAAACCATGTTTGGCAAAGTGTTTATATTCAATTTTATTGGAAGTAGGAAGAAAATTATTATTTAGAATATATTTTTTGACATGATCTCTGTGTACATTCATACGTAGATGAATGGGATTGCTAGTTTGTCCTATATATGATAGATTGCATATGTTACAAGATAAACGGTAGATGCAATTAAAAATTTTGCAAAAAGGCAGAAGACTTTCATGGTTTGTAATTTGAGTATGAGAAGCATATGGGCAGGTTTTGCATTTTTTATTCTTACATTTATTGAAATTATAATTTTTAGTAGGGTAATCACTATATTCAAAATTATCCATGGCACAAAGTTGGTATATATATATATATACATATATATATATATATATACATATATATATATATATATATATCATATATATATATATATATATATATATATACATATATATATATATATATACATATATATATATATATATATATATATATATATATATATACATATATACATATATATATATATATATATATATATACATATATATATATATATATATATACATATATATATATATATACATATATATATATATATATATATATATATATATATATATATATATATATATATATATATATATATATATATATATATATATATATATATATATATATATATATATATATATATATATTAGAAAAATATCTAAAAATAAGATATACAAAAAACACAATCATAACACTTCATAACATTAAGGCGCATTGCCGCTCTTTCATGTTTAGCAGGTATATAAAAGTAAATACATCATCAAATTGAAAAAGGGGGGGAGGTACAAAGGAAAGGGGGAAAAGAAAGGAGAGTGTTTACAGGAACGACAGAAAAAAGGCCGGGGGGGGATAGTGACCCCCCGTTCCCGGTTAAAGTACTTTTACTCTAGAAACACTCCCGGTGCCGCTGTCTTCCCGAAGCACTCCTCCGTCCGATGAAATCTATGAAACATCCCGAAGTATATAGACCATGAAGCAAAAAAGGGGGCTTAAGATTGGAATAAATAAGATTGGAAATTCAGTTGAGTAATTAGGTTAGGTTTATTCCAATCTTAAGCCCCATTTTTTGCTTCATGGTCTATATACTTCGGGATGTTTCATAGATTTCATCGGACGGAGGAGTGCTTCGGGAAGACAGCGGCACCGGGAGTGTTTCTAGAGTAAAAGTACTTTAACCGGGAACGGGGGGTCACTATCCCCCCCGGCCTTTTTTCTGTCGTTCCTGTAAACACTCTCCTTTCTTTTCCCCCTTTCCTTTGTACCTCCCCCCCTTTTTCAATTTGATGATGTATTTACTTTTATATATATATATATATATATATATCAAAAATTCAACATTTTGACTCTTGTTTGCATATATCTGTATTTAGAAATTTTATAATAAACCAGGCTCTTAGAATCAATAAAATTTGTGATGAATATTATAAATTAGCGCATTTTATGGAATTATTGAGTTCAGCGACTAATAATGCATATCCCTCCAAGTTTGTTATTAAAATTATCAACTCAGTGTATCAACTTTCACCCGATAACATCCTAGAAAACATTCCCAATTATAGTGACTAAAAAAAAAAAAATTATATATAATTATTTATTAATTATATAAATAAATAAAAATGAAAAATAATAAACTAAGTCGAAAACATTAGAAAAATCAAAAAATCGGAAAATAAGATGCATTAACGTCAATGTTTTGAATTTTATTTTCGCAAAAAAATGTAACTTTTGTCAGTATTGAAACTACGATTTGAGCGCCCTTATAATGGTGTATAGTGGCATTTTCGTTTATCCATTTTTCCTATGAATTACTTGTTTAGTAAGAATTTTCATCTTTGATTCATATTCATATTCAGGATTGCATATTTGGGAAGTTAATATTCTGAATTGCATGTCCGGTCTCCAGCTTAGACTCACTGGACGGGTCTGGGAGTATTACCGTGAACGTTCGTACTGCCTCCCTGGTAGAATTTCGACTTGTTCATTACGGTGCTTCTAGATTAAGCTGTTGAGGTTGATCGTGTATACACGTGGTGGAAGAAGAAGGGTTCATGCCGCATGGAATTACAAATTTTCTTAATGCATCCTATTTTCATTTTTTCAATTTTTGTTGCCTCTAGTCTGAGTTTAAGCATTTATAGTGATGTGCTATTGCTTAATCTGAAGCAGGCATTTTTTTGGGTTAATTGGAATTAAATACTCAGACCTGAAGATGAATTTAGCTATGATTAATCATCGAATTTGGGACGGTGCTGTTCTTTTCTCTTATCGGCATTGTGGCCGTGAATTTGCTTCTATGGTGATGTTAATATTATTTTTTTTTATTTTTACATAATTCTTATTATTACATATTTCAAATATATATATATATATATATATATATATATATATATATATATATCAACTTTTATATAATTAAAATATTATAAATAAGTTTCTTATTAAATCTTAGTACATTTGAATTTTAAATTGCCAGACTTAAAAAAAAATTATATATCTATACAAGAACATTGGTGACGTCATTACGATACAACTACAATACGTCAATCGATATTAAAACGATATTGTTATAGTATCGATACCTCACTAAACGATACGTATCGATACACCGTTTATGCTTATGCATCACTGAAAAGAGCGAAATCTTGGTATGATTTTGTTTTTTAAATTTACTGTAAATGTTTTTGTCTTGAAAGAAAGAGAACATCAGAGTTTTCTCATTTATACATAATAATTAAATCTTTTTGTTAACTTAAATTATGAATCTTAAATAGCCCGTAAACGTATAGCAGTACATTTGCATCGTTGCAGCATTATAACCCACCATTTATTGTTTTTGCGAGTTCCTAAAATATAATTATTTTAATATACTACTCAATTAACATCCACCATTTTAAACTTAATATAATACTAAATAAACTAAATAAATATTTATTACACATATACAATTGAGATTCTTACATTAATTATATATATAATTAAGGGGTAGAACCTAGGTGTGTGAAACAACACAGCTATTTGCTTAAAATCATCTAGACCTAAATTTAACGTAGAATGGCACATACCTCTGTTGTCTTTTTGGACATTGCACTGTATGTTGGACCTCCATTGTCTTTTGTAATAGGCACTCAAAAGTTAAGTATCCCGGCCGACTAATCTGTTGCTCATGTCCTTGCTGACGAGCCGGTCGGTCTGGGTCTTCAACACTTTTAAGTATCGAACGCTATCGCGGTTTGCAATCATTGCTTACCTTCAATTTGAAAGCACAACCTTTTTAGCCGGCCATTCGTAACTGACTTTTTCATCATCTCTCTGAATATTGCCTGCATATGTCCATCCCTCTGGGACGGATATTTATTGTTGACTGACACACCATGTCTGAATATTGAATATAGACTCAAATTTTGAATATCTGCATTAATATATGAAAGAGTCTTATCTGTTGAACTTTCTCTGCTTGTTGCCAGCCACATCGTTTCGCCTGAGGTGCAGATACGCCCTCTGTATTTCATTGGTTATCCTCAGGGCGTTGCAGCAACACTTCTTCATTGACTGATTTGTTAACCAATCTGCATGGTTTCAGCTTTGGCCTCCAGTAGATTTTCTGACACAACCACACCTGTAATTTAAGTTCCTTGAATTTATTGCTTTCATGACCACCTGGGTCATGACAGTCGTTAAGTGGTGCCTATGCGTCTGCTCTTTTGTCCTGCCTGTTAGATATCGTAAATCTTCGTACATTAACACTGACTAAATCTCTCCTGGTCTCACAGTTTTCTATTGATATCGTAATACATTAATATTGCTAATAATAATAGAAATAATAATTGTAATAATAATAATAACATCAGCAACAGCAACGAGAACAACAATTATAATTATACCAATAATAGTAATAATAATAATAACAATAATACTGATAATAATAATAACAATAATAATAATAATAATAATAATAATAATACTAATACTGATAATAATAATAACAACAACAAAAATAATAATAATAACAATAACACCTTTTCAATTTTTATCTTTCGATTTGAAATTTAATATAATTAGTTTAATTAATATTTCATTAAAATTTCTCAATTTGTTTCCCAATATGTAAAAGTCTTTATCTAATGGTTCCACAAATATAAATCGTTACCTGATTTGGAAATATACACATCCAGATTTTCTTATGAAACATTATTTTCGCAAAGAGCTAACTTTTTATGAATTATATGACACAAATTGAATATGCAGAAAAAAATCATCCTACATATGCCGAAATGAGAACTCTACTTTAATCTTCATTTTTAGTACTTTTCCATGATTTCCCTTTTCTGGGTGGCTTAGTCCAGACGATGAACGATATTTATATGTTTACGTAATGGTGAACACTTAAGCATATTAGTCTGATAATTGCTCTTTTTAGGCCCGCTTATTTCTTCTACACCGATTTTGCATGTCAGGTAGCGTTTCTAATCAAAAGTTATATACTTATTACGCAGTGCAATTTATTTTTTCTATTAGGCTTCGTTCTTAATTGTAATCACAGGGCTATTTATTTACCTTCGTAGAAGTGATTATTATTATTTTTATTTTGTATTAATTTTATTTTCATGCGCAAAATGACAGGGGAAAATATTTTTAATAATTCTACATGGAATAGTAGTGAATGACATGTGTTTTATGTATTTCCAATTAATCTTTAGAAAATTTAAATTAATATAAATAAAAACATTTTAATATTAATGATGCATAACTTGTAATTTAAACTTTATAAAGCTTTTACAAATTATTATGTATTATTAACTTGTAATTAGGCCTGTCAAAGACAAGGATTATATTATTCTTAAAAATTTAAAGTTCAAACTTTATTTAATAAGTTTTTTTATTGTCTGCAGTCATATTATAGTTTTTCATTGTATTACAGTTGTATTATTGGCTTAGTTAGGTTATGTTCTTTCATTCATAATAAGTGCGTAAAGTCTCAGCCTTGTAAGTCACTGTTGGTTCCAGGAGGGTCCGAAAATACTTTTGGCATCTCTCTCCACATTTTGTACGCCCCCCGAGGAAAATATTAAAATTATGAAGTCTGAAACCTTGTAAGACGAAAACATGTTATAAAATTATATAGATCTTCTAGCTTGAAGCGTGTCAAATAAAAATTATTACGCTTCAATATCTGTATAACACAGTATATGTAAAAGATAAGTATTAGGATCGGACTAAACGCTTATTTTTTATTAATCTATATATGTTTTAAGAATTTCTAAATATGAATTGGTCCTTTTACAGAGATGTTTGTGTATCTGTTTGAGTGTTTGTCAATCTGTCTGTTGACATAATATCCCGGACAAAATGATAAAATCTAATGGATTTCTTTCTTCTAAACAAATGCCAAGAGTATTCTCTGTGTTTAAACTGCAAGTTGTATCTTTTACAATCTTTATATTTTCATCAGAATTTTACATGGCGTATTCGTATATTTTCCAATGGTAAATTTTAATCTGAAATGAAATAGACGAAGCTGCTAGAATTAAAGATTTGATCGATAACAAACGCTTTAGAAGTAAAGCTTACACTATCTTTAATATTAAACTATATAGAGGGATTGTAATACTTGTAGATTAGAAAGTGGCAGCTGAAATATTAATGACTAAATAATTTGATCAGTAACAAACGCTGAAAAAGTTCAGTTTACACTATCTTTAATATTGAACTATATTGGGAAAAACTTGTAGACTAGAAAGTGGCAGGTGAAATATTAATTAAATTTTTTAAACAAAATTAATTTTATTTTTGTGTCTCAAAACCGAATATTTAAAACATAAGAGCATATATTTATATAAAGACTTATACTGTATATAATAATTTGATAAAACGTTAATTACATGTTTTTTCGTTAGATGGATTTGAAGCTGTTACAGCAGTCAAGTGACAGAATTGTCATTTTCAGCGTTTGATTGGATTAACTGTAATATTTAGGATAGAAAAATGAAGGAGGAGCGTTTTGAAGATAGAACATGTTCTCTTTTTACGGTTTTTCTCGTTGAAATACTTTCATACCCATCTGATGAGATTTAATACAATGTTTTAAATATGATTTCAAGTTTTAATGAAATGAGGATTTTTAAAAATAAGATTCTGTTTAAACAATAAAACTAGTGAATTTATAATTTATATAATCGTCAGGATTAACAGAAATTTGTGGACAGAAGAATTATTTCCAGGAACATTTGAAGAGAGGCTGTCAGTATATATTTTATATTTTATTTTGTTTTTTTCTCTCACTTTGTAAATACTTTCATTATCATATGATAATAATAAAAAAGTTTAGGTATTACCCAAGATAATATTTCAATTTTATCGAAAATAAAAGGACTTTCAGACAGCATGAAATTTAACTATATAATTTACATTTTGAATATTCCCTTTTATTAACAAAAAAATTCTTAATACCGTTGAAAATAAACATATAGATTGCACAGTTTCTTAACTCCTGTATAATATCTGAATTATGTTTCTGTTTTTGCATTCTACATTGCTTTTCTTCCGTTTTATATATTTCCATTATCATTAGATTGGATGGGTATAAAGTCTTTTCTTAAAAGTCATTTTCCAACTTGAATGTAAATGACGGAAACACTTATTCAATGAATGGAAACACTTGCACAATGTATTATAACGTTTGTTTGGTACACTATGTAACACAATGTTTGGGGCAATATGTAACACAATGTTTGGGGCACTATGTAACACAATGTTTGGTATACTATGTAACACAATGTTTGGTACACAGTGTAACAATAACGTATATTTGGTAATTATGTTTGAACACGGTATCGAAGAAATATTTTGCGTGAAACTTTCAAATACTTAACGTAAATACATTTTTTATCTTTAATTTTGTGAATTATTGCCTTATATTGTTAATTAATCATAGTAGTCATGTGTTTAGCATTTATATATTTCAAACACAATCATTCTATGTTATTCAATTTCTGAAAATTTATTGAGCCCATTTTCAAAATACTAATTTTGTTTTACAGCTGATTAGTTCCAAAAGAGTAGAGGGTATCGAAATCCATACACCAGATTTTAAAATAAGGTAGTAATTACATTTTAAAATTATTTTATTAATACATTATGTACAGTTGGTATCGTATTCATGGCATGGTCAAAAACGTGTCATTTTTAGTTCGTAGCTCGTAAGATGAAATTTTACATGTCGTTAAAAATTATTTTAAGATTTTTTTTTGCCTTTCGCTCATATAACAATCTATATAGTTAACAAACATGTATTTTTACGTAATTGAATTTATAAAAATGTGCCGAATTGATTTTTAAATGTATTTTGTTTTGTTTTGGAAGCTGATACTGTGAGACCAGGAGGCACCACATGCACTTTTTTATGTTTACGACGAAACAAATCCCAGACTTTTAGTCCCTGTTTTATGACAGTCTTGGCCCGGAGAGTCTTGAACCCAATAAATACACGCCACACAAATTTCAGATGTGGTTGGGGCAAAATATCATAGGGCCAAAACTTAAACTAAGCTTCACTGGAAACTGAAAGAGCTAATAATACAAAGATGCGACATCGCACTGAGGAGCATCCTATGAGAGCAAGAAGGCAGTATCTGAACCCCAGCCTCCACGGAGGAAAGTCACCGAATATACTTTAATGATTATTCGAGAGTTGAGCGAGAGAGTTCATGATTATTCGAGCAGTGTTGCTGAGAGAGAGAGCCGTGTTTTCCACCAGTGTAGTGGTTATTCATTTTGAGTAGTGGTATTTATTTTGAGTAGAAAAAGACGAAGTTCGACTCCAAATGTCCGAAAAAGGCATCGAAAAAGTTGACAGTCATGAAGAGCTACAAACCCGAAATACAGAGGTGTGTGCCAGTCTTCATGTATGTTAGGTCAATTTTTGAGCTTTGGAATAAGATTCAAAAGACCTGGTCTCATACGGTGGCTATCTTCTCCTTTAAGCGTTTGTTAATGAGTTGATGCAATTTTAATTATAACAACAATAGAGGTATGAATAAATGGTGATTTATTTCAAATGTTAAAAATGTGAATTTTAATGTGTAGTGTTTTGATTTAATCATTATATTAAGGAGCTCGTACCAAAAAGTAATGATGAGTTTTGCGGCCATGGTAGCAATGTTACGATTCAGAACATCTTTATTTAAGATTAACAATTTAATCCAATCGATATCCATTTACAAATGTAAACCCAATGTTTTTCACTTCAGATACATTTTCGGATAAGTAAAAGGGTAAAAAAAAATATAGTTTGTCATGAAGTATGGGCAGAAGCAATTTTAAGCGATTTATGAAACCCTATGTTATTGATTTCCCGTCTCTGTTTCGCTTTGTCACAGGGCCTTTTGGTATAAGATCATGAAGAATATGGGCTCATTATTCACCTTTTAGGACGGTTGAGCACCGTTGAACACAAAGAAATTGAATTTGCACGGTTGGTTTTAACTCTAATATATATATATATATATATATATATATATATATATATATATATATATATATATATATATATATATATATATATATATATATATATATATATATATATATATATATATATATATATATATATATATATAATACGATTGGATCAGGTGTGCTATGTTTTCCTTGAATATACCGTAACTACACCTAATACTCCAAAAACACATTATAACTTCTCGAAGAGTGCGGTTAGAAACAATTTTAGGTCTTCACAGTACAATATTCTGTTACTGTTCTTCACTGTCGATATTCCTTCCAAAATGAGCCGTTTAGAAGAATAAATACCGGGAGATCGTAGTTAATAATTTGCAGGTTTTAATCCTAAAAATGCGCATTTGGATGGGCTATGTTTTCACAATTTTCAAAATTTCAAAAATAAATATCATAAATATCATGCAGAGTACACCTTGATGATTAGATATTGCAATTTAGTACCAGTAGCTGAGCAATAGCGCCGCGGCTGGCGAAAGCGAAGATCCGTGGTTCTATTTCCCGTTAGAACAGCAAGGTTAGGACGCCTTGTAGACAAGTGCAAAGGTGTAGTGCAAAGGTGTTGGATATCTGAAAGTGACCGTAGCACCACTAGCACAGATTCAGTGGATTCGGGTATATTGAGCGCAGATTTCAAATCAGGAGGTCAAATACCAAGCAAGAAGCTAACTTGGCGGAAAGCAAGAGCAGCAGGAGGTTAACCTTAGATAAATATATTAGGAGGTGGTCAGTCATATTGTCAGTTGCACGCCAATTTTACATTAAAGAGTGGAGAATGCAGAGTCCACTTCGGCCATAAGAGCTTGCAATTCTGACGCAATAGCTCAACTGTAGAGTGCCAGCTGACCAGTTCGAAGATCTGTGATTCAATTCCCGTTTGTTGTAGAACGGTTATTTACAGTCTCTCAAGAAGATATAACCTTATAATTTAAATATTCCTAAACCTGCTTGCCTAAACAATATTACACTTTCATACTGTGTGTGTGCCTATTCGTGAGTTCAGATATGATCATTCAAGAACGAATGTACCTACTACTATCAAATTTTACAATAAATGCATTATGTGAAAATTAGAAAATTTTATTAAATATTTAATAATTCTTAAGATTAGAACTCGAATTA
The DNA here is from genome assembly GCA_951213105.1 of Amaurobius ferox. NCBI lineage: Eukaryota > Metazoa > Arthropoda > Arachnida > Araneae > Amaurobiidae > Amaurobius > Amaurobius ferox. The sequence continues at coordinate 31,601,918 of OX578147.1, forward strand.
TTTAAATTTTATGATTGCCATAATATTATAATATGATAATAATTTTGAACTTTTAATAGTGATAATATTTTTAATTCAAGAGCGAATGTACCTACTGCTATCAAATTTTACAATAAATGCATTATGTGAAAGTTAGAAAATTTTATTAAATACTACTTAATAATTCTAATGATTAGAACTCGAATTATTTAAATTTTATGATTGTCATAACATTATATCCCATAATGAAATATGGTAATATTTTTGAAAGAGTGTTGTGAGTATATAGTGTAAGGGGGATTGATAATGGAAACTAGGAGATTTTATAATATCACAATAATTTTTATTAACACAGATAACCATATTCACTAAAATCATGCCAAATCGAAAATAAGAATGTTAACATTTATTTTTCTTTATTTTACATCTTCTATCTGAAACTCTTAATAATACGTATAAGCCAAAAGCACCTATATTCAATGAATTATTGTCAATATAAGGAATAGAAACTTTTTAAGAACTTGTATGAATAAAATGGATACTCATTCTTAAAAACAGAAACGTTTTCATTCTTTTTATTGATTGTGATACAAGTAAATAAAAACCTACACATTACTCCAGAAAATTTCAAAAGCAATCAACTTTTTGGGAACAAAGTAAAGTGTTTGGTCCAATGAATGAAAATAGATAATGAAGAGTAATATATAACAAAGAAATAATAGAAAAATTCAATGATGTTGATGTTATTACTGATGTAAAATTTTGATGGCTAAGATGGCTGGGGTATATGTTGCGTGATAACATAACTACTAACATGGGCTTAATTTCAAGACCTGATTTGTCTAGACCCCATGATCAACTAAGACGATGATTAGATTGATGAATAAAGCTCCGAACCTTTGTAAATCATTTTGCTACCCCAACTAGGGCTACCCTGGATTTCCGAGTCATCAATCTTCGAAGTGGACTCTGCATTCTTTACTCACTAATGTCAGATTAGCTGGAAACTGACAATCTGAATGACCACCTTCTACTTTTACCTCATATTAACCTCCCGTTACTACTATTTTTACCCAAGTTAGTATCCTGCGTGGTCTTTATCCTCTCAATTTGAAACCGTGGTTCCAGAGTCTACTGAATCCGTACAAGGGTTATGTTCAGACTTCCGACATCTTTCCACTAACCTACAGGGTTCATTTGTTCGGGCGCTATTGTAAAGAACCTTAGCACACTGGGTTTCGAATCCAGTAGGACGAAATTGCAAGCTCTTATCGTCCAAGTGGAATCTGCAACTTGAATAATAGAGTACTGTTCATATTAGGCTCAAATTTTAAACAGACTGTAATGCCAAGAAATAGTATTAGTAGTAGATTTAGATAAATACCATGCAATATGCAAGGTCCGTAGAATATCTTATATATAAGGTTGTCTCGTTCGGGGAAAAAGTTGTCCCGGGAAGGAAGGACGAGTGACGTCACTGCTAGACCCATTCTCTGACAGAGGCGAGAAGAACTATTGAGAAACGTTGATCGGAAACTATTTAAATATTTATCTAATAGTAACGGTGTGCAAGCAATATAGAATAAAATAAAACAGTACACGCATAGTAATGTGAAGTTCATGAAAATAAATTCCGTACATATGAAAAGAAATAGCAATTTTTTTATGAGAGTGGAAGCTATTAAAATTTTAACATAAGTGGAGTTTATACAAAGATTACTGAATGCTATGTTGAAAGATAATTGAATGAGCAAAAGTTAAGTATAAAAAAATAGTGAATGATCAGAGAAGAGCCAATAGGTGTTAGGTGTGTTATGCGAATCGGTTTGAGAAGGATATAAATATATATTTCTAATCTAAATGTGGCAAATCAATCATCATTTAAATATTGACTGTATTCCGAAGTTTACAGGCATGAATAAAGCAGTATAAATTAGAATAAATATTATTTCCAGGCAATGAATGCATAGCTTTTGTCTAGTTCAAAAATTTTACATGTTTTAGAAAAAATATATCGTCTGGATTTGAGAGAAGGTCAGGAAACTTTCAAAATCATCTGAAGAAAAAACAGTAATTGATTTAAATTTGAAAACACATATTTTATCAAATCATTGCAATAGTAATTATTAGTCACGTTAAATGTAGTTTGTTAAGATTTTTTTTGTTAGTAAATTTGTTAATAAAGTTTTTGCTAAGGCATTTATATCTTGATTCGTCAAATTGAAGGACTTCATCATGAGTAAGACGGAGTAGTTTCGATTCAATAAAAATGTTTTTTGTTCAAAAAAGGAATATTCATAAGTTAAAAGAAACAAGTGTAATTTTATGGATAATTTTGTAAAAACAAAATAAATTTATAGTCGCATTAAAATGATACATTTACCCCTATTTATTTTAAAGCGAACGGTGAATGGAATCTTTTTAGTTTGAAGCTCCTTCCCCATAAATATTGGACACATTTCGGAGAAAAAAAATTCGTCGTCGAATAAAATGATAAAAATAGCCTTTGTTTCTTTTAGCATAAAATTCTGGATGATACTTTCTAACCCCCCCCCCCCCCCTCCTTTTATTTTCCACGATTTTCTGTCGCATTTTAAAGTGCCGATTGACTGAATTCTACGGTAATATCTATACCATAAAAGAAATTAAATGAATTCACAAAAACTTCAAATAAACAAAATTAAACAGCAGATGTATATCATTAAATATATAGAAACGGGGTTTTCTTTAAGCATATAAAATGAAAATATTAATTACATGCATTGTGCATGCAATGATACAATCTAAATATTTTAAAATCAAATCGATGACATTTTTTAGAAAATTATAAAGTTCAAATATTTTTTGTATAGGAACTATTAGGAACGGAATGGTACGCTTACTCGATAGAATAAGTGCCATAGCATTTATATGCAGGAAATTTTAAATCATCCAATTTTTAAAGAAATAGAAATTTAATTGCAAATTCATAAAGATAATATGGAGAGTTTTATAGAAATAAATATTATTTAATTCTATTTTTACATATTTCTCATCAGTTGTATCCTATTCCAAACCTTTAATAGAAAATACAGACAGTAAAGTGCACAGTCTCTATTTAATGAATTTGAACGGGATATTTCGTTTAAAATCTTTAATGTGTTGTAAAAGTAATTGTTAAAAAATACTATATTAAAATCCATATTCATGCAATATATTTGTGAGTAAAAATATTAATAAAGATTATCAATTTACACATGAAATATGTAAATTTTGTGTAAAAAAGAAGATGAATGTATTTGTTATACGAAATCACCCGGAAAATCATATCCTTGTCTTAATATATAATTTGTCAAACGGCTGTTTTTGACTTCTTCATCCGTTAATTACAGCAATTTAGTTCGTTTTGAATTCAAATTTGAGTTCATTTGTCATATTTCAGTATTAGCACATTATTTTAGAAAACATTTCATGTATCTCGTTGATGTTTAAAGCAAGGCATTTTTAAACAAAACCGTGCTGTTTTCCAACGTTTTTCAACGAAGCGCCGCTTGTCAACAGAACGGAAGGTCTAGCAGTGACGTCACAGCTCGCCCAGAAATGGTTCCATGGGGGGAATAGCGAACGAGACAACCTGTTAATTCTATTAACCTTGTGCAATATGAGTGTATAAGAAATTCAAGTGGTTATTTATACTACAGATATTTTAATTCAAAATATAGTGTAGCAAATATGCTATCTCTTTTAAAAGAAATAATTCTTAATAGTTAATTGGAGATTAACCAGATCAGTCCCCGTGTCGGGAATTGAAAGCCACTGATTTAGTGTACACTAAATTTGCTAGTCACAAAAGCTCCTTTACTATAGTGATTTGGCTCAAAAGCCATCAATTGTATACCTTGAATTCTTGCTAAATTAAGGTATACAAAGCATTGGTATATAAATTTGCATTTTTAAAACATAGTTCATGTCAAGTTTTGGTAACACACAACTTTAGAAAGAGAAATAAAGTGTTTTGTATGTGGGTGACATATAAGTAAATCTAATTTTTAAACTCAAGTCAAATTCAAGGAAAAAACGATTTGTATTTATTTATACAGCGCAAAGTGAATGATTCGAAAAAATCTTATGAAACACATTGAAAATCTCGTATTTTACTTTGAAAGGGCTATGTTTTAGAAATTCAATTTGTTATCAAAACACAGTTTATTGGCTTCATTCTGCCTTTTATTTATCTAACTCTAATAGTTTTCTCTGTTGGCTTTTTTATTTATTGCTAATAGTTCTTTTTGAGATGTCTATTTTTCTTGCGGTGCTTCTGTTTCTTTGAATTTAATCTTGAATCCATTGTTATGTGAATAATGTTGTAAAATAGGAAAAAAAAAGTTTAGAAAAGTACATTAATGTATTGTGTGTATGCCATATAAAGACGTGAATGTAATTAATAACTCTCAAACATGAAGATGATAAAATAAGGAATTCCATCAAGTCCTCCAAGTGCTATCAATATATGGCAGCGACTATTAGGTTGCTATCATTTGTAAAATTAGAGGAATGAGTTCTTAATGCTGATAAAATGTTTTAGTTCGATTTGAAAAATTATCCACGAGAGTATATGAACTCTTTTAAAAATAGAAGAAAATGCAATAATCAGAGACAAGATAGATAGAATGTCGTTTGGAAAAGTGAAGATTGGTGGTTCCAATTTACAGTCAAGCATCAGTTACACATTTTAATGTATTTTTGCTATAAAATCGAAATTGCATAACTATCTTTCATGTTACTCAAGTTTAAAGAAATTAAATGACGTACAAGAAATTTTCGGTACGATTACGGGGTAATTTAGGAATATAAGGACGATTTTGAATAATTGTATTAGTATAAAAATCATTATACAGTCAAAATATAGATATTTGCCTTGGAACGCGTTCATTTATATTTATAAATCTCAATATATATATGTGTCTGTATGTTATGTAGTTATTTATGGAAAAAATATCTGAACTATAAGGATTTATGTATTTAACTAATATAGATATGTTCTTGATTTAAATTCCAACAAATTTTGGATTTAAAATATTACTTATTTTTTAATCAATATTTTGTAAATTATTTGTATCACTTAACTTTAAAGTTTGTTGAAGGGCATTTTCATTTTCTGTCTCAAGAAAAAAAATATATTGAAATAAATCCCGCAAATTCTAAAAATAAATGGTTTTAAAATAAAAAGTCATTAAAGCACAGCGCAAAATAGACATTTAAAAAGAAAATAACAGCATCTTTGCAAAACAGACGTACTATTATGCTTTTGCTGGTGCTAGTGAATCCTGACCTTATGGCTATCATTTTTTCCATTTGTGATTTGTCAAATAACATATGTCCTTAGCAAATGAGACTGTTATTTGGTTTAGTAATTGGAGATACTGTTATTATTTCATTCTATGCTGCCCGCTTTAACCAAGGTTTTCTATTTTATAAATATTTTAGTTACCTTAAAACTTAAAATGCACACTATCCATTAGGGCCGTAATTCTGAAGCTATTGTTGAGACTTTCCTTAATGTTGGCTGACAAGAGTTTGGATTATTTGATGTACACGTCCTCACAAAGCTATTATGAGGAAAAGTTGAATAAAACAAAGCTATTGTTAAATTTTCGTTAACATGCAGACTATCATCGGTGAAAATCAGAGTCTTTGTTGTAAAAGAAGGTATTAATACAAAGCTTTAGATTTATCACATGATGTTAATTTCCCTAGAGGTAGTATATCTTAAAATCGACTTTAAAATCGACATCAAAATGTATTATGTAAATGTTAACGCTTCAAGATATTGATAAACGCAAATGATATTCAAGTAGCTTTTGAGAAGAGACTTGATTTAATGTAAAGTAAACACAGGTGCATTCATATACAGACAAATTAAAAGTGGAATTAATATCGTCCATCTCCAAGTAATATATTGTTACAATGTATCCTTTAAAATCGTGGTTTATATTCTCAGATTATAGGAATGACTATTTTGAAAACTAACACATTTTAATGCCACCAGTAAGCGTAAACAGGGACAATATACAGCGAATAACTCTAGTTACCTAACGTAGCCACTAAACTAGAAATATGAATCATGTATAAATCGTTGATTACGAAAAAATTTCCAAATGAAATGCAATTTAATTTAAACATCTCTGTGATACATTCAGCGTTGATATTTTTAAGCTATTACAGTAGTATACTAATTTATTAAACTGGAAATCTTAAAACGTCAATGAAAAAGATAATTCTAGTTAAAAAAATGGACTTTACACAAAAACCATCTACATATAAATCGCCTTCTTCTCAATGCAAAATCAATAAATATTTCATACATATCACTTACTAGAAATGTAACCGGTCTTCGCACGGAATATGTACTATAAAGAAATTAAAACATCAATTACGTGCAAATTCCTGTAAAATTTTAAATGAAATTGTTATTCTAAATATCCTATTAAAATATGTAATTTAAACATCCTGAATAGATGTAGAAGAATATATGTTCTCGCTATACAAAATTAACTCCACAGGCAGATCTGAATGGAAAGAAATCCTGGTCCCGTTTGTAAACAAATTTACAAAAAACTATTATTTAAGTACCACAAAGCGACAGGAATTATCAAGGAAATTGAACTTAATTTTACAAAATATTGAATTCTCATCAATTAGTTGTCATATTCATTAATTTAGTATCATTTTATCAATTCGGCAGCATTTTAATTAATTTGACAGCGTGTTAAAAAGTCGCCAAACTTGTCGGAAAGTGGGACAGTTGAACTAAGAGACGAACGCTACAAAAACATCATTACGATACTATTACTATCTTTCAAAACTCAATTAGTTTCATTAACTTGGTGACATTTTTATCAATGTGACTGTTTTATCGTTTAGGCGATATTTTCGCTAATTTAGTGATATGTGAGCAATTCGGTCTCACTTTCAAATGTCACCAATTGTGTTGTCAAGTAAATAGTTGGACTACCAGTCAAAAGCAACCTTAGCATCATTACAGTACTAGCTTCTTTCAATCATAATTGATTTAATTGATTTTGTATCATTTTTGTCAATTAGGCGAAATTTTTATCAATTTGGTAATATTTTTATCAATTTGGTAATATTTTAACCAATTTGGCCACATTTTTGGCGATCAGCTATTGCCCATTCTGCAGGTTCTTTTCTTATATCAGTAGGGTAAATAAGGGGTTTCTGGCTCACCAGGAGCTATAATTCTACATGGGACTCCTGAAGGAGCTATAATCCGCCATATTTAAACATAGACGCACCTGATGGAGAGAGTGCGGCGCTTCTACATGCCAAACGATTTTATTTTAGGAATGGAGATTTTATCAGTCAGATTAGAGTAAGAAAATTGCTATTAATCAATGGGTAAATATGAAGTTTTTTTCACAGCATAAATCTAATCTTTGCTTGCAAATTTCATTTCGTTTGTATATCTTGAGCATTTAATGTGTATATACAATTTTTTTTTTCAATCGTTCCAGTTTTTGATCCATATGTATCTTTACCATGTTAGAATACCTTTAAATAAATTGGACTCCGTCAGTATACATGTAAAAAGTAATGTATCTTAATATAATCCAAAATGATTTTACTTGATCATATATAGCTTCTTGCAAGGTATGTAAATGAATTCACTTACACTAAAGAATAACATTTTATTAATTAACTTTGTAATTTTTTTTTAAATTGTAGCCCCACCTCTACCCATTGTGTACAATACACCGCTACAATTTAATTTATCATGGATTAGTCATTTAAATTTGATAATGACCATATGTTAAGCTCTGGATTCCATCATTTAAAATATATCGTTTACCATAGGGCGGTAAATCCATTTTAATTTGTTTCACAGAATATATCTTCTGATCTTTACTTGCAATTTTAATTTGCTCAAATCTATTATATCTACCTCTTGTTAGGCAGTTATAATAATCTTGATTGCAGAAGAATCTATTCAGGACATTCTTATTAACACTTTTAGCAGATTTCTTTTCCTAGCAGGGTGTTTTTAAACTATACAATTTTTATCTTAACCCTACATATACCAGGACAGGAGTCCCATTCAACCCATCTTTCATTTTTCCAATTATTATTTTTTATTTTTGTTTTAATGAAGTGGAAGATCGCATGAATAATCCGAAAAATCGAAAAAATCTTGATAAGTTTCAAAATCTTTATAAATGTCGTCCGTTTCAATTTCATAACATAACGAATCAGTATCGGTAAAAAGCAATTCAGCTCGACTTCCATACATCTTCTCAATGAAACTATAATGAAACTCATACATGGGTGTTTTACTCAAGTCTAGTACTGAGAAACCAGCATACATGGGTCTATTCAATTTCATATTAGTCTTATACAAATGAACTGCGACCAAATATTCATTAAATATTTTAAAGGAGTGAAAGGCTAGTCATGCAAGACATTTTTTAATCTCTTCCCAGCCTGTACTAGTTTCAAATCTATAATTTTTCTCAAGTTTTCCACAGTTTTTACAAAATCCCAACCGCTCTACCGTGCTGAAAACACCGGTTCTCGTTAGATCACCGAAGTCAAGCAGCATCGGGCGCGGTTAGTACTTGTGTGGGTGACCCTGACCACCTGGGAACAACGCGTGCTGTTGACACATTTCGGGCGCGGTAGCCCGGTGGTTTGCGCGCTGGATTTGCCAGCTGCCACAACTGCCGCCGTGTTCATGCGGAGTACGATCACGTTAAACAAGGGGGTCCGTAAGTCCTTCCGAGAAGTTGATGGTAGGGGAAGGAGGGTATGGTCCCTGTGGATGCCTCTCCCACTGGGTTCCCGTCTAAATTGGGTGGCACTTCCCGGCCGTCCAAACGGTTACCTTACACCTTTATGGTAGGTCGGACGGTCTGGGTCTCAACAACAACAGTTTTTCCAAACACTTCATTATTTATAAGTTTAAACAGATTTTTTTCGAAATAATTTTTCGCCTGCATTCTCTCCTCAGTGTTAAATTGTACACAGTGTTTCAACCAGGGTTCTTGCTTGAAAATTAATGCTCGATGGACATTCACATGTTTCATCCCAAGTTTCATATACTGTTTTACATTTTTATAATGTAGAACATATCTAGACTTACGATTCAAATTGTCTGTTAATTTAATCTGATCGTTGCATTTTTACAAATTCATTTTCTCAGCTAAATTCCGGCTATACTCTGAAATCAGAGATGGGGTGATATGCATCCTTCCAGGTGCCAGAGGATAATCATTATATGTTCATCGTGCAAATCCTCAGGATAGTCAATATCTGCTTCGATAATATACCCCATAGCTGAACCATCTTCTACGGCAAGTGGATCAAAGTTCTGGATTTCTTTAGAGTCAAGCCATCTAAAATCAGATACAGGTTGTGATTGGCTTAGACCCCATCCATATAAATTATTAGCATCCAGGTACGTTATATACTTGCTAGATCCTGCAGAAACATAATGTTCCAAATACTTATTATTAGCCTGGCTTTACTAATAACTCTAATACCACCTCGTATACCTTCTTCTAAAAATAGGTACATATCAGGGTATGCAATCAGTTCTAATGATACTCCACAAGCCATTAGGGCTGCATTTCAGGATATGGTAATGTTCTAAAGTGGGCAGCATCTATTCCATAATAATTCAGTGACAAATCACGATAATTTTCAAAAATGTCCGCTAGCAGAATAATATCAGTTTTTGTGTATAAGTCATGATATTCCACCATAATCTTTATCTTTAAGGATGACCAAATATGTTAAGCATAGGCATAAGCCTCATCATAGACCTCCTCATGAATTAAATCATCCAAGAAGGACTCTTTAGAGGGTAGACCCGTTTTTTCAAATTTCTTAGCACAATCCACATACGAATAAAGGTAAACACCCTTTCTAGTTAGGAAATTCACTTGATCATTTGTAAAATGATCTTTTTTGATATGAAACTGGTCGGGCTCCAAACTAGACCTTACTTTCTCAATAGAGGAAGGAAAAATTGGAAGGAGTCTATAAACTGCAGACTTCCAAGGTTGAATGTTATATAATTCTGCATATTACTGGGAATACACTCAATTATCTTTTCTTTAAATTATGTATTTCTTAAAATTTAATTCCCTCGAAAATTTTAATCGATATCATAAAATTCTATACCCTTTTTTGCGCAACTTTTTAATTTATTATATATGTATAAGTTCAATATTTAAGGCATAAAAGCCGAGGTCAATGTTTTTGGGACAAACTGTATATTTGTAAAGAATTATTATGTATTTTCATAAAAGTGCACGCATTTTAATGATATTTTCAGCATATATATATATATATATATATATATATGTATATATATATATATATAAATATATATATATATATATATATATAAATATATATATATATATATATATATATATATATATATATATATATATATATATATATATATATATATATATATATATATATATATAAATATAAATAGTATAAAAAGAATTTTAGAATTGAAAAAAGAAGGAAGGCTTAGCGAGAAGCTTACTTAATGGCGGTAAGGGGTTGTGACCTTACACCCCAGTTGTCAACAAGCGTTATCGTTCTGCGGTCCTGTTATTCATAGTATGCGAACCTTCATCTGTTAAATGATATAAAATAGATTTTAACTTTGAACAATAAGCATTATTGTTACTGTATAAATTATCAATATAATGAAGCATAAAAGGAATGGGGTATTGCTGTGGATATGCTTGCTGTAGAAATGTCCGATCAAAATCAATACGGATGTCTTCATTGTAGATAATTCTCTGAATTCTAGCCAATCCCCCCAAGAATACATTCCTAAATATATTCAAGTGAAGATTGGAATTCCAATTGATCAGACCGTTTATATGTATATTAAAACTTTTTCTTTTATCATAGATAGTAAAACTTACAGGTATTTTACTGAAATCTATACTTAAATCTAAAAATTCCACAACATTTTTAAGTGCAGCAGGATTTTCTTTCAAAATTAAGTTTGGTGGGTAGAAATCAAAATTCATACTGTAATCTTGATATCTGTAATCTCTTCCCTTGAAGTGGATCTCACTCCTTTGTGACTGAGCTATAGTCCGTTACTTCTTATCTCCCTTTTGAATTGCTTGCTCTTAATGTCCCTAGAGAATGACCATTGTTGTAGGCACAGGTGTTTTTCTTACTCAGGTGAGTTGCAATTTTTTCTGGGAATCTATCTTTGGTATAGAAATTTCAAATTTTGATTGTGTCCGTACAGAGGTTTTAGTCTAATGGAATGAATCATTAAAATAGTGTCCGCGTCCGTATCTGAGGGTGACCGCTAATCAGGGGTTCAAAGTGCATATTGTTAATGAGTTTCCTGCCGGGGAATTTATAACTGACCGTAAAAACGGGGTGACCGTTGAGAGGGGTTTGACTGTATATACAGGGTGAGTCAGAACTATTAGGCCAAACTGTAAGGGATGATAAATCACATCTAATCAAGCAATTTTTGTCTTACAAAGCAGGGTCGCAACGCAAGAGGTGATCCGCTAGGTGGTAGCTCATGAAATGAGGAAATGATGACTCTCTCGGGAAAAGAGAAAATACAAAAATTACAGACTAGGCACAAAGTACGTTTGACTGACAGAAATTGAAGAATGCATTTACAAAGTTACAGAAACTGCTCAAAAGTGCGACCACCGGCAGTAATGCAGGCTTCACATCTGCGACGTAGCGAGAGACGCACGTTAGCAAAAACACCCGGCAAATCTTGGACAACGCCGGCAGCAACAACAATCCTACCAGCAAAGTCCTCGTCGGAGTCGATGGGACTATCGTAGATAAAACTTTTCATATGGCCGCATAAGTCGAGAGAGGAGAGATCAAGCGATCGTGCCGACCAAGCTATGGGACCATCCCGACCATTCCATTGCCCTGGGAATGTAGCATCTAAGGTGTGCCGCACACCCACGCTGAAATTGGGTGGTGCTCCGTCGTGTTGGAACCACATATATGCTTTAATGTTGGCAGGAACATATTGAAGTAACTGTGGCAATATCTCCAGTAAAAATAGGAGGTATTTTCTGCCGTCCAGTTGGCATGGTAGAAGGTATGAGCCAATCGAATGATCATGGATGATTCCAGCCCAAACATTAACGGAGAAACGCTGCTGGAAGGAATGTGGACGTGTGGCGCGTGGGTTTCTAGATGTCCACACATGAAAATTGCGCATATTAAAAATGCCCTTACGAGTAAAGGTACATTTGTCCGTGAATACAACATGTGCACTGAAATCAGGCTGGCCTGCCATCTGTTGCAGAAACCAGTGTGCAAAATCGACATGTAACTGATAATCTGCAGGTGTCTAGGGCTTCCAAAATTCTGTGCATGGTAGGGGTGTAATCCTTTGTTTCGTAATACTCGGCAAAGCGTTCTTTGGAACACATTTAATGCATTAAGGCATGGGAAAGTTTGCTTTCCGGACGATCTTCAACCCTCTGCAGAATGTTCTTTTCAACTTGTGGCTTCCTCACATTCCTGGAACGTCATGTATTATGCATGCCGCTGACAAAGAAGCCCATTTCACAAAGACACTGATGCAATCACTGAAAGATTTTTCGGTCTGGCACGAGTCTTGTTGGGAAACGCCGAGAGTTATAGTCTTTGGTCTTTACGAGTATTCCCGTCCGTAGCACCATACATAAAATGCATGTCCTCCTTTTCCTGATCTGTGAAACCAGCCATTTCTTCTACAATCCACGGCAGAAACAATGAGTGCGATAAACCATCTCTTTATGCGTTTATTTCTTCCAAGGTTTTATCCTTTTTACCGTTTTTTACCCAAAATTCTATCAACTAGAATAAATAATTAAAAGTTGTTGCCACAAGAATCGTCTGCAATAAATAATTATTTTCGCAATAATAATATTCTGCAATAATAAATAATAATTTATAAATAATTATATTAACTGCAACAAAATAATTATTTTCGATTACTTTACAAGAGAATAACTGTCACGCTGCAAGATGAGGTTCGTTCGCTAATTTCAATGTTTCCGCTACAATTGCAGTTTTCGAAAAATGTTAGTAGACTATTCAAAATGCGAAAATGAAACAAGAGGTTTTAGCTTTTTTGCTAAAGAAATTTTAAACTCAGCTTAAACCCTGGCTATTTGACGCAGTCGTCACTGCGTTCAATGTCAGCGATGTCTAGCGGTTCACTTCTTGCGTTAGGACCCAACTTTGTATGACAAAAATTGCTTGTTTAGATGTGATTTATCCCCATTAAAGTTTGGCCCAAGAGTTCTAACTCAGCCTATATATATATATATATATATATATATATATATATATATATATATATATATTTATATATATGTATATATATGTATATATATATGTATATATACATATCTATATATATACATAATATACATATACATATATATATATACATATATATATATACATATATATATACATATATATATATATATACAATATATATATATATATATATATATATATATATATATATATATATATATATATATATATATATATATATATATATATATTTAGCCAATAGGTCTTAAGTCCATATTTAAAAATACAGACACTCTGATTGTATTTCAAACATTAGTTTTGATCCTCTCAGACTGGGATTTTGATAGTCTTGAATATTTTGTATTTTAAATTAATTGTTAAATTTTTACAACATGATTCATGGATAGTTTTAGCGTGGAAAAGTAAACTTTTAGCTTTTTACATGTTATTGAAATTGTATATGTGTGTAATTTTTACGGAAGTATAAAGGGTCATGAAGGAAATCGTGTAGGGAGTATCGGTTACCGGGAGCGTTTGCCATGGCGGATAAAGCTTTAACCGGAGTGCTGGGGGTCGCAACTCCCCCCGGCCGGTACTTCTGTTACACATCTAGTATCTGAACGAGTACATTGCTACTTGTCCTTTTTGGGAATTCTTATATATATATATATATATATATATATATATATTATAATAATATATATATATATATTATATATATTATTATAATATATATAATATATATATTAGATATATATAAAATATATACATATATATATATATATATATATATATATGTATATATATATGTATATATACATATGTATATACATATATATATATATATACATAATATACATATACATATATATATATATATTTAAGAATATTTAAGAATAAGTTTATTCTATTTTCAATATTTTCTTATATCCTTGTTCAGTTTCTAGTCTGGTGTTTAAAGTAAAATTTTAGATATCAGATTGAAAAGAATTTCACTAAATCCGGAAAGATTAAATGTGGTCATCAGCCATCTCCAATTGATTGGAAAGTAAGTCAGTCTTACTGCTGAAACTTTGAGATGCGTTTAAATAGTTTTCTGTTAGTTTTTACCAATAAAATCAGACTCCTATAAATATTTGTAATTCGCAATAAATAATGGCTGGGAAAATTAATATCTGATGTTTATATTTCTAAAGAGCTGTATTAGGAACTTTTCTTTCCATATTACTTTCCTTATATACATAGTATAATGTATAAGGGAAGTAATGTGAAGGGATCGAAAATTCGAATTCGAGTTTTCGACGGGAGAGCACGTTTCAAGCATCCCTGAACACGAATAGATCGTTTTAAGGTTTTGTCTGTGTGTATGTGTGTGTGCGTGTCCGTATGTCTCTGGGGACGATATCTCACGAGGGAATAGAGCGATTCGTATGAAATTTGGTAGAAAAATTACGAATAGTTAATATTGGATTAGCGGTAGCCCCGTCGTTAACGCGCGGGAATTGCTCTCGGTAGGCCCGGGTTCGAATCCCTCCGCTGCCAAAACTGCCGACGTGTTCAAGCAGAGTACGATCACGTTAAACATGTGAGTTCGTAAGTCCATCCGAGAGGTTCGTGTTAGGGGAAGGAGGGTACGGTCCCTGAGGATGCCTCCCCCACTGGTTTCCGATCTAAATTGGGTGGCTCTTCCCGGCCGTCCAAACAGTTACCTTACACCTTTCTGGTAGGTCGGACGCTCTGAGTCTCAACAACTAGTTAATTTTAGAAGATTTTAAATGTGATCGAAAATTCAGAACACCCCAAAATTTTCGAATAAAATTTTGAAAATATCATCGAAAACTCAAAACCTTCAATAAAGTTACGTAAATAATCATTTCTTATGTAATTTTTCATTGTAAAACGACTAATATAAACTTTGGAATGCTAGCTAGCATGAACCGTTTTGGAGGTACTTTGCTTTCTTAAAATAAATGTATGAAAATATCACATAAAATTAGAAAAAAAAATAATAAATATTGTGAAACATGTTCACTTTTCATAGGTAATATTATGCAATAAATTTGTTAACATCATTTTCGGGGATCTAGTTCGTTCCAATCGCAAGGGAAGATACTTTGAGTAATAGTTTTTATTTGGACGCCAATAGTCATTTACCTATTATAAAAATAACATATTTCTGGTCCATAACGCAAGGCGAAAATTTGGAGTCGATATTTCAGAATATCGCCAACATGGCGAATTTTTAAAATATTGCAAAATTGATAAAAATGTCGCCAAATTGATGAAAATGTCACAAAACTGAAAGAAAAATGACTCAAAATCAATGAAAATGACGACTAATTGAGGAAAATTCAATATCTTAGAAAGAACATAAAAATCGATTACAAAAATAATTCATTTTTCCTTCCGTCCGCCAGGAACACTAGGCGGGAATTTTAGCGGGTTGTCGCTAACATGGCGACTTTTCTTAAATGTTGCCAAAGTAAAAAAATATAGCCAAACTCATAAAAGTTACGCCAAATGGGAGGTAATGTTCTACAAATTTTGAATTCCGTCATATAATGTACATACAAAGTAGTATATAAGAAATGCTTTTCTCTCTGTTTGTCTGTAATATTTGGCGACACATTTGCAAACTTGACTAATAATCTAACAGAAAATAGCGATCTTGGCGATATTTCACCCTAGATTGACGAAAATATCATCAAAATTTCAAAAAAGACAGTTTAACGAAAATGCGCCTTATTGATGTAAGAATGAAAAATATTTAGAGCCAAATTTGGCATCTTAGTTCTTTGGTTTTTATGGCAAATGTGATGGTTTAGGTCACCTTTTTTTCGTTGGCATCCCAATAGATCTTGTAGAGATTTTGGGTCTGTACATGTCCAGATCCGGTCTCTATGAGGGGGATCCTCATACATGTTGGAATTGAGATTTTCGCAAATTGTGCTTTCCTTGGAGGAATATATTCCAATTATCTCCAGATATGCAGCTAGACAATCATGTCCAGTTTTAAATCTAAAAATTGTCGTTTTTTTTTCTTGGTTTGGTTTTGTTGTTCGGCCATGTATTTTGTATATTGTTCAATTTGTGTTAGTTCATTTTTTTTTAATCTTTGAAATGAAATGCTATACATTAGAATGCAAATAATTTAATTTAACTAGTGAAAATAAAATGTCGTCTTTAGCTATGTTTAACCTGCGTACAAATAGCATTATGCTATTTTCCACCAATAAAATTAGATTGGCGGTAATATGTTTCTCGCCCAATAAATCATAAATCAATTAACTGAAAAATCGAGATATATATATTTGTGAAATAGTACTGGGTATTTTCATAAAATGAACGTATTTTTATGATTGCATGGTTGTGAGAAAATATTGACAGACAAATTTTGCCATCTTGAAAAGGAATTTTATACATCAGAATGAAAAGAACTTCAGTAAACCGAAAGGTATTAAATGTTGCCGTCAGCTATGTTCAATCGGATGGATAAATAAGTCAATCTTACTGCTAAAACTTATCACAGCGTGGAAATAATCTGTTTAACTTTAGCAATAAAATCAGACTGGCGGAAACATTTTTCTTTCGCAATAATTCTTGGCTCATGGTAATTAAAAACAAAGATCCAGGATTGCAAAGAAACTAGCGAGTATTTTCATAAAAGGCAACTTTTTTATGATAGCATTGCTGTCTCATATATAGTTTTTAGAGCGTCTGTATGACACTGGATGAGGAGTTTTGAGCGAAATATTCTTTAATTCAATAGCATTTATTATTTAGCATTGACACCCGACAATGATGGCAAGTGTTCAAATTTATTTCATTTTAACAGAACATTGTATTCGATTTTAAATAATATAAGCAGAGCTTTTATAATTTCAACCAAGGAGTTGTATATTAATTGCGTTTGTTAGGGGTCATATAAAATTGGCGTTTTGGTAGAAGTCAGATAGTAATCGTGTTTTGTTACACGTCGATTAATAATTAATATTAATGATTTGAAGAGATGTTTGATTATAGCTGTTTGACATAAAATATTTTCTAATTTTAGCATCATTTTATTGTAGCCTAAAAATGATGGATACATCCTTGTTCTTGGAATGGGGAAGGCTTGTTAGAGGTCGTAAGTTAACTGCATTTTTATTTGGAGCTGGTATGAGTACATTCAATACATGAACATATTTTTAGCATCATTTTATTTTAGCCTAAAAACGATAACTTTTAGTTTTTTTATATCTTAAATATTAAAAACTAAAACTAAATCACTAGACCCAGTGTTATGATGTTTACCACAGAATTTTCAACAATTTGGCGATATTTCCTCAATTTAGCGACATTTTCGAAATGATTATCCAAATGTTGCTAAATTTGTCGCCAAGTGAGGCTGATAAACATGTAGGTAAATAGATCCTATCCAACCATAATTACTATTGAACCATAACAGCCTGGTTCCGTTTCTAAGCAAATTTACGAAAAATATTATATCGGATCAACATATGCCAAAGCAAAAAGTTCTAAAATGTGGTATTAGAAGATATATCTTTGTCATTTATATTCTGTTTCAACAATTAGCTAAACTCAAAGTATAATACACTGACTTCCAAAAGTAAAGCACGCAATGCAAATTTTCGTTTTTCGAAAGCGTATTTGAATTTGAGTAGCTGAAAATCGTTGCAGATGTAGATGGCTGCACGCAAATATCGTATGTTACAAAAAATCACGATTGACTGTCCGGATTTATATGCTAATTAGGCAGTCGTTGAAGATGCCAGAATTCTGAAGGGTTTGAGGAGGTGCATTTAAATGCTGATACAAAGTGTTTATAACTTCTGTAAGATTATTTTTGATGGTGTTTCTATGGCTAAAAGAAGACGAATGACAGATAGTAAGCTCTGGCGTGTTGTCGGACGTATTGAAAAAGGACAGTCAATCAAAGATGTCGGTATTTTCTTTGGCATTGATCATTCGGTAATTTCTTGAATATGGAAAAAATTCCAAACAAGTCAAACAGTTGTCCGGAGACCTGTGCCCGGTCGTCCAAGGATTACCATCCCCTCTGATGATCGGTATATTGCTATAATAGCCAAGAGGGATTGACGAGCGACCTCCACAACTGTTGCATCCATGGTTGCAGCGGCACTTGGTAAGACAATATCTGCCAGTACTGTGCGCCGAAGTCTCCACGTGAAGGGATTGTACGCCCGAGTACCAAGTCCAGAGGGGCAAGATTAAAGTAGTGTCGTCAATATGTCAATTGGACTGTCTCAGACTGGTATAACGTCCTGTTCACGGGCGAGTCCAGATTTGCCCTGGAATCAGATGATAAGCGTGTAAGGGTCTGGAGATAATGAGGCATAGACAATCAGGACAAGAAATAATCGAACATCACGCATTCAGCGGTGGCGGAGTCATGGTGTAGGCTGGAATTTCAATGGGATATCACAAACAACTGCACATCTTTAAAGGCTGTTCTGTGACGGCTGCGCGGTATCGTGATGAAGTCCTAGACCCCATTGTGAGACTCTAAGCTGCAGCATTTAGTCCCGATTTCTTCCTTATGGAAGATAATGCCCGCCCCCATCCAGATAACATCGTTGAAAAATACCTGGAAAATGAGGGCATATATCGTATGGAGTGGGTGGCGTTTTCCTCTGACCTTAATCCCATTGAAAACCTTTAAGATACCCCGGGCGATTTGTCTCTACGTTTATCTCCTTCAGCCAGTCTCAGAGAGTTGGAAACTGCGCTATTGGAGGAATGGCCATTGTTCGCATCTGCGATGGTTGGTCACCTCATTAAGCGTATAGGAAATCGCTGCAATATTTGTGTAAAGGTTCGGGGTGGTCACATATCATATTAATGTAAGTTTTGTTTGCTTTTAAACATCATTTTGTTAATAACCCAAATGTGACGTCATGATATAACTTACGAAAAGAAAATATTTTTTTCATCTTTGTACATAAATCTTGTTTTCTTTACTGCTTGAACACATTTGCTACCTTTACAATTTTGGGTTAATCAAAGCTTTGCTTTTCCATTTTTGTTGATTTTACCTTCCGTGCTTAACTTTTGGAAGCCAATGTAGTTAGAAAACTATCTGCCATTAAAAAAATATTCAAATAGGGAAAGATTTAATAAAAATAGTCTGCTATATAATCTCATTGGGTTTAATTACATTGCTTAAAAATATATAATTTATTTTCTACTGAATACACTAATTGTGTTTAATTCCTTTGCTTAAATGAAAATATCATCCTTTTTAAAATAAACTTGCGACAAAAATATATTTAACGTAATGGTATATCTATGGGAGGTTTGTTTTCCATTAATATCTCTACAACCCATGGTCCTAGAAACTCGAAACAAGGATGATATTTTAAATGGGGCAATTTTACGGCTACACACAAAAATTCGTGAAAACTAGTAATGATAAAACATGATGAGACAAACATACTAATAAACAGGTAAATTTTAAATTTTATGTATTACAAATATCACACAACTGGTAATTTACTTGGTCGTGTTATTTCAATGGACAATTAAATATGAACGAACTGCATGATATACAATCGTAAACATATTTATCATATACGAAATTATTTTTTCTTTTTTCTGAAGGTTATTAAATGCAGTTAATTCGAAATGCATTTAGAGAAACGCTTAATATCGCTTCTATATGCAATAGCCAATAATTGCAATGACTTCAAGAAAATTTTATTCAAGAAAATTTAAAAAAAATATACACTCAGTATTTTCAAATATTGAAATTCTTTTTTTTACTGCTAATTTCATAATTATTTGTTACATTAAGTTTTAACTTGAAATCATTCAAAGCTCGCACACTTCATATGAGCTAGTCCACTCAAAACCCAGGTGCTCGATGCTTTTTAGTTTTATACTTCGAAATCAAGCAAAACAAAAATGTATAGGTTTAAAAATTACGCAAAGAACAATACCTGAAATAAATATTTTTATTTTACGGTTCATTCTTTACTTCATGTTTTTTATGGTTTTGTATTGATAGACGGAAGAAACAGTTTGATAATGGTTACTTAATATATTTAGAGTACATGAAATTTTTATATTGATAACATAAATACCAGAAAATTTATTTTAAAAATTAGTTCAAAAATGACAACTTTTTTTGGTGGCTGTTAAATACCAGATTCAAAAAACCTCTGGAAACAGGAAGATAAAATGTTATCAATAGCTCGGGGAATACAGTAAGCTGATATAACTGTTGAGCAAATTCATATCATGGATAAACGTTTTTTTGCATAATTTGTTTGCATTGAAATCAGATTAGTAGTTGCAACGACTAAATATTTTTTCTTAATAAGCCAACACAATGATTTGAAGTAATTGTTAAAGAACTTAGGATTAGAGTAACGATTTTAATGGTATCAGTGATATAAAAGTCTATATAGAAAAAAAATACTTTTGGAAACATTATTATTTTTTTACCTCTCATATTTTACTTTCTATGCGTTATTTTGATTGATTAAATTAAAGCGTTAAAGAATATATGAAGAAAAATGTATGTCAGTAGCCATGTCA
The DNA here is from genome assembly GCA_951213105.1 of Amaurobius ferox. NCBI lineage: Eukaryota > Metazoa > Arthropoda > Arachnida > Araneae > Amaurobiidae > Amaurobius > Amaurobius ferox. The sequence goes on from OX578147.1 coordinate 31,622,795, forward strand.
CATAGAGCTAATATGTTATTGAAATAAATATCAGTTATTTGCAATCTAAACTTTCAATGTTATATTTGTTTCATATTAATTTATGTAAAAGTAATACTATAATAATATTTATATGATTCTATGAGGTATATGTAATGCTTGTTTAAAATAATATCTTATTTCGGAAATACATGATTTTGCGAGCAATTGTGAAATAATTGCAAGGGAGGGAAAATGAAACTAAACTATGTGAGTTGAATAGGAATTTATCAAATGTATGTATTTCGCTGTTGTTGTTTATATTAACAGAAATGAGATTATTTTGGTTGAAAAGTAAAAAAAAAGACAAATTTATTTAATCTACTTTCCAGTCCATCAATTTAACTATTACTTTATTTAGTAGAATATTTCTTGTTTATTGCCATTTTATTTAATCCTTGTTTGCCAACTCGCAAGTTACTCTTTAAAAATGTTTATCCCATCATATTGAAAGTGTTCGTTTCTTTGTAGAAAGTTGGCTAATAGCTATTAACTTAGCAATTTTTATTATTTACCAAGTTATGTTTTTTGATCATCATAATAAAAAATGCAATTTCTATTTCATTGAGATTTACATAATATAATGCACGTCACACATAACATAACATAACATAACATGTCCAGTATAACCTAAGTGACACAAAAGTACTGACACAACTAGTAACTGTGGCACGAGGAAACAAGAAAATTAAACTTACATTTAATTTTAATTTTAAAAGTGCGTTGTGTTTAAGCAATAACCCTCTAATTATTTTTACCTTTTGTGTAAGTCCTGAAAAGAATTATTAATTAATATAAAAAGATTAGACTATTTAAAACTTAAAACAATATAATTTATTAACCACATCAATTTATCATCAACAACAATTTATCATTTATATCATTTCTCATTTATTATCAATTTTCATTTAACTATTTTAGCTAGAGGAGATACGACCAGCAATATTAATTTTACGAAGGTGTCTAGGACCGGTACCATCAGAGCACATACCTTCCAGTTTAGACTTGGGCTCATCATCTCGCTTGCATCTGTCTTAGTGCTGAAGTACGACCATAACTCTATGGTGTGTGGCTCCTACTCGTACTTTTCACTTCGACTGATACTTTATCTGCAACTGCTAGGTCATGTTCGTTCGCTCCTTTTGTCAAACTCCTTTCAACAACACTTCGTATGAAACTTCTTGCAACCACATATTTCGTGTCAGACTTACTTCTGCAACATTTTGTATCCGAGTTACTTCTGCCACATTTCGTATCAAAGTGACTTGTGGTTCCTTCGGCGGGGGGGGGGGGGCGTAGCTCCGCCCTTCTTCTCCTTGGCGCTCATTGGTTCTTCCGAACCCAATGGCATCACTTGACATTTATCAAGGCCCCTCTCAGCCCCTTTGGCTTGGGACACCCAAATTTATTGTATTTGACCTAAAAGTTCACGTTGTTGTAAACTCCGGCGCCAGCTAGACTAAAACCTTTGTTAGTCGTTCTATCCACCATAAATATTGAAATAAAAATGTTTCATGTGAGGACATATTCTGGCCTCACAGTAACATATATGTTAACTGAGTTTATAACAGGAATCAATAAATTCATTTTAATGTAGGGCGATTACATACATTTTACAGGCATACACTACACATGTACATGAATAGACAAACATACATGTCTACTATTAGACATACCAAATCAAATCAATCTCTTCTATGTACATAGAACTTTAAAGGCAGAACATGTAAAGCCAAAGAGTAAGCAATAGTTAAATAATATATGAAGTCAAACATACATAAACTCAGATAAGGCCAAACCACATGCTACGCTGCGAAGGCAGAGCGTGTAAAGCCAAAGTGTAAGCACTCGTGATAGTCAAACAAACATTAACTCAGATAAATCCAAACCACATGCTACGTTGCCAAGGCAGAGCGTCTAAAGGCAGAGCGTCTAAAGGCAGAGCGTCTAAAGGCAGAGCGTGTAGAGGCAGAGCGAGTAAAGGCAGAGCGTGTAAAGCCAAAGTGTAAGCAATCGTGATAGTCAAACATACACAAACTCAGATAAAGCCAAACCACATGCTATGCTGCTAAGGCAGGGAATCGAAAGCCAAAGTGTAAGCACACGAGATAGTCAAACATACATAAACTCAGATAAAGTCAAACCACATGATACGCTGCCAAGGCAGAGCGTGTAAAGGCAGAGCGTGTAATGGCAGAGCGTGTAAAGTCAGGGTGTGTAATGACAGAGCGTGTAAAGCTAAAGCGTAAACACTCGTGATAGTCAAACATACATAAACTCAGATAAAGTCAAACCACATGCTACACTGCCAAGACAGAACATGTAAAGCCAAAGTGTAAGCACTCGTGATAGTCAAACATACATAAACTCAGATAAAGCCAAACCTCATGCTACGCTGCTAAGGCAGAGCGTTGTTGTTGAAACCCAGACCGTCCGACCTACCAGAAAGGTGTAAGGTAACTGTTTGGACGCTCGGGAAGTGCCACCCAATTTAGACCGGAACCCAATGGGGGAGGCATCCACAGGGACCGTACCCTCCTTCCCCTACCACCAACCTCTCGGAAGGATGCTAAGGCAGAGTGTGTAAAGGTAGAGCGTGTACAGCCAAAAATGTATGCACACGTGATAGTCAAACATGCATAAACTCAGATAAAGCCAAACCACATGCTACGCTGCCAAGGAAATGGCTAACCAGAGATCTATTTCTAACATCTCGTAAACTTAATTAATCTAGGTTTAAGTGTTCAAGCATGGACGAGCAGTCCGTTAAAAGTGGAAGTGGTTGTAAAAAGTCACTGAAGACTTTCTGTAATCATCTCATAAAATATTAAAAATACTTCTAATTCGAAGGACCTGAATTCTTGCTTTCATTCAAATGGAGTTAGAAAACTTAATTTGGCGCATATTTATAGTTTTCAGATTGTAGTTTATACAACTCGCAATTTCCTTTAAAAAGTCAAGAAAAATATTATTTGAAATATGTTAACATCTAATTTATGTCTCAAAATACTACTATTTAAACTTCAGATTTGTTTTATCTAAGAAGTTATTGCTCTTTGTCAGGTCTATATACTCGTTTGGTTATATCTAGAGGTGTTGGGCAAAAGCACATAAGCCAAAAACAGGGATTTGGAAATATCGAGAAAAGAAAATTTTTATGCCTTCAGGAGAACTTTTTATATTTATTTATTTTTTTTTTCAGAATACTAAATTAATATTTATGGAGTTTGTTATATATTTTTGAGCCAAATAAATAATAAATTTAAAATAATTAATCAAATAATAAACTAAATAAATAATTATATATTTTACCCTATTGCTATCCGTACAAAATTTAATAAGGGTTTATTTTTTTTCTTCTTTTAATATCTTAGAAACCTAACTGACTTATGTGCTTTTCCCAGAATAATGATCATAAATTTCTTAAATCAAATATATTATAATAAAATTAGAACTTTTGCATTATGTGCTCTTTCCCGCCACCTCTATATATTTCCCTTAGTTTACGTTCTAAGTTACATTCAATTTGCGTTGTACTAACAACTTCTTATTGTCTGGATTATAAAGATCAATTCGGAGTCGGCAAACAAGTTTCTGCAATCCTGGCAGGATAAAGTTTTGCGTTCGTGATAAGTAAGTATTCGCCTTCTCGTGATTAGCAGCCTGGGAGTGCGACCAGAAAGTTAGGGGTGTGTGGCAAGTGTTCGAGGTGTATACAGCTGAGATTGAACATAGGAATAGACAACTATAGCTCCCGTCTAAGGTCACCTGACATCTAATAGAAGTTGGTAATAATTCACCTTCAGTGTAGATTTAACTACGCGTAATCCTATGTTTATATGTGTCATCAAGCCCCGTAATCTACAAGTTCATGCAAATGAACGTGCCTGTGGAATATTATTTCTGTTTTCTACAGCGAGTCGTTGTATAAATTAATTCTGATAAGTTAAAGTGGCAAATTCCAAGTCTCTGCGTATATTCTTTGGCCGTCTATTACTTTCCTTATATACATAATGTATAAGGAAAGTATTGTGATGGGGTCGAAAATTCGAATTCGAGTTTTCAACGGGAGAGTATGTTTCAAGCATCCCTGATCACGAATCGAACATTTTTGAAGTGATGTCTGTGTGTGTGTGTGTGTGTGCAAGTATGTGATTGTGTATGTGTGTCAGTGAGTCTGTGGAGAGGATTCTCAAGAACGAATAGGGCGATTTGAATGAAATTTGGTACAAAAATCATAATCCGTGAATACTGGAAGGTTATTGTGTTAAAACACAATCGATTGTTCAGAATCGCCTAAATTTTCGAGTGAAATTTTAAAACAATCATCAAAAAATCAAAGCCCTTAATAAATTTAAGCAGACATTTCTTATGTAATTTTTCCTTAGAAAAAGATTGAAATAAACTTTAGAACGCTAGCTTGAACCGTTCTCGAGATATTGCACATTTTTCAAATAAATGTATCAAAAAATCCCTTAAATTAAAAAAAAATTAACTATTAATAAACATGTTTACTTTTCATATGTAATATCACGTGATAAATTTGGTGACATCATTATCGTGGAACTAACTCGTTCCATTCACGAGAAAAGATACTTTGAGTAATACTTTTTTATTTGAACGCATCTGCTGTAAGAATAACTTATTTCTTCGTCCATAACGCTTGGCTAGATTTTGGCGACGAATTTAGCTGAGTGTCGCCAACTGCGCGACATTTTTAAATGTTGCCAAATTAACGAAAATCTCGCCAAATGGATAAGAATTACGCCAAAGCAATAAAAATGACGACTAATTGAAGAAAATTCAATATCTTGGAAAGTATATACTATAAGAATATACTATAAGAAATTATATACTATAAGAAGTACTTACTATAAGAATAACATTTTTTTAATTGTAAAAGTAGTAAATTCATTGCATTATATAAGGGAAGTCATGTGCTGCCCACACCAGATTTTTTTTAATTGCTCTCGAACTTCTTAGCAGAGTCATTTTACAGACCATTAGTAGGTAAAAATCTATGGACTTTATTAATGAAAACGATGAATCTAGATATATGGGTATATGGTTATAATTTATAATTAATGCATTGGTTATTAATAACAATTTAGGTAAATGATTCCAAATATGTTTAGTAATCATGTTCAGCTGCCATAATACCAATCGTCTGTGTGCAATAATATTTCATTCGGAGAGAAAAACTAGCCGTAATAATTACTTTATAACATTGAAAACTAATTAAAATTCGTTATCTTCTACATTTACTAAATGCTATTTCTTTATTAAAGATTCATTATCCAAGTGCATAACAATCTGTTAAAAATAAATGACAGATTTTAGTAGTTTATGTAAAAACATAATAAAAGCCATACAGTGTAGACTTTTATTGAATAGTGTTAATTTTCCAAGTGATAAAAGAAAAGCTAGTATTCTATTAACATGATAAGCAAGATACAGCACATTAATATATTGTCAGGGCCATACCGTTTAATAAATTTTCCTTCAAAATTCGATAAAACTTCATCCCCTTAATTAAAAACCTTCATTCATCTTCACTTCACTTTTAAGATAATATTCATTATTTCTGAACATTTAGAAAAGTACGAAAGATATAAATATAAAGAATTTAAGAAATATTTTTATACATTCTCTTTCATAAAACTCTTTTGAAATATCCGTCAAAGCCATTTCACAAAATAGGCAGTTTAGCATATTAGAATGTGATGTGCGAAACTCGATAATATAGAATATTTTTAAATGTTATAATTTCATGGAAATTTGCTTTATTTTTAGTGGAAATAGGTTTTCGAAAACATGTTTAGAATAGTTTGTTAAAAACGTTTGTGATGTTTAAGTGGGACGTTTCTATTGCTGTAATATATTTGAGAATAAAATTATTGAAACATCAACACGGTGACTGATCTTAAATTAAAATTTCTCATTTCAGAGCCTTTTTACTTTCCTTATATACATAATGTATAAGGAAAGTATTGTGACGAGGTCGAAAATTCGAATTCGAGTTTTCGACGGGAGAGCACGTTTCAGGCATCCCTGATCACGAATCAAACATTTTTGAAGTTATGTCTGTGTGTGTGTGAAAGTATGTGTGTGTGTGTGTCAGTGGGCCTGTGGAGACGATAACTGACGAATGAATGGACCGATTTGAACCAAATTTGGTACAAAAATCCCAATCCGTAAACACTGGAAGTCTATTGCTTTTATACGCAATCGAATGTTTAGAACACCCCTAAATTTTCGAATGAAATTTTGAAAAAATCGTCAAAAAATCAAAACCACTAATAAAGTTACGCAAATAGACATTTCTTATGTAATTTTTCATTAGAAAACGATTGACATAATTTTTAGAACGCTAACACGAGCCGTTTTTGAGATATTGCACATTTTTTAAAAAAATATCAAAAGGTCATATAAAATAAAAAAAAATTTCCTATTGATAAACATGTTCACTTTTCATATGTAATACCATGCGATAAATTGGGTGACGTCATTCTCGTGGATCTAGCTCGTTCCATTCATGAAAAAATATACTCTGAGTAGCACTTTTGTATTTGGACGCCAATAGTTATTTATCGGCTGTAAGAATAACTTATTTCTTAGTGCATAACGCTTGACGAGATTTTGGCGACGAATTTGCCGGAATGTCGCCAACTTGGCGACTTTTTGAAATGTTGCCAAATTAACGAAAATCTCGCCAAATGGATAAAAATGACGCTAAATCAATGGAAATGACGACTAATTGTCGAAAATTCAATGTCTTGGAAAGAATATTATTATCTACTATGGGAAAACCTATTTTTTTACTGTAAAAGTAGTAAATTCATTATATTATATAAGGAAAGTCATGTGATGCCCACATCAGATTTTTTAATTATATCAAACAAAAGGTTTGTTAACAAATTTGATAAACGTATTACTCAAAGATGGGTAAAAAAAAATCCTGGATTCCGGGATTAAAATGTGTTTCAATATAAATATTTACAAGTGATTTTGTTCAAAAATAATACAAAAAATCAATTAACAATGTTAAATTGTAACGCTTTTGAATAAGACTGAAACTTGAAATTCCTTCATTGCAACTTCCCTTAGCACCCATCCCCACCGCACATAGAGCTCTTATATTACTTTCCTTATATACATAATGTATAAGGACAGTTTTGTGACGGGGTCGAAAATTCGAATTCGAGTTTTCGACGGCAGAGCACGTTCCATGCATCCCTGATCACGAATTAAACATTTTTGAAGTGATGTCTGTGTGTGTGTGTGTGTGTGTGTGTGTGTGAAAGTATGTGTGTGTGTGTGTGTGTCAGTGGGTCTGTGGAGACGATAACTGACGAACGAATGAACCGATTCAAACGAAATTTGGTACAAAAATCACAATCCGTAAACACTGGAAGCCTATTGATTTTAAACGTAATCGAATGTTCAGAACCCGCCTAAATTTTCGAGTGAAATTTTGAAAAAATCGTCAAAAGATCAAAGCCGCTAATAAAGTTACGCAAGTAGACATTTCTTATGTAATTTTTCATTAGAAGACGATTAACATAAAATTTAGAACGCTAACATGAACCGTTCTCGAGATATTTAACATTTTTCAAAAAAATTATCAAAAAGTCATATAAAATAAAAAAACTATATTTCCTATTGAGAAACATGTTCACTTTTCATATGTAATACCATGCGATAAATTGGGTGACATCATTCTCGTGGATCTAGCTCGTTCCATTCAAGAGAAAATATACTTCGAGTAATACATTTGTATTTGAACGCCAATATTTATCTGTTATAAAAATAACTTATTTCTCCGTCAGTAAAGCTTGGCGAGATTTTGGCGACGAATTTGGCAGAATGTCGCCAACTTGGCGACTTCTTGAAATGTTGCCAAATTAACGAAAATCTCGCCAAATGGATTAAAATGACGCTAAATCAATGAAAATGACGACTAATTGTCGAAAATTCAATATCTTGGAAAGAATATAAGTATCTACTATGAGAAAAACCTATTTTTTTTACTGTAAAAGTAATAAATTCATTGCATTATATAGGGAAAGTCATGTGTTGCCCACATCAGATTTTGTATATAAGGAAAGTAATAAATATTAAAGAAAAATTTTCTGTTATTGCTTCCTTAATAAATATAGAGTAATTTTTGATCCTATCTTTTCTATAAGAATGCATTCTTTCACTACGTTTAAAGTGATTAATGACTATATTGCGAAATATCCTGATACTTAAATTAGAATACCAGTTAATTATATAATGTATTCTAAACTGCCTTTGTTTTATCCGAGATATTCTCAATAAGATTCAAGCAAGTTGGATAAAAGAAAAAATCAAATTCATACCCGTCTCCTGTGCTTCCATATGCTATGAGGATGTCATCAATAAATCTAAAGTATACCATTTCGTTCATAAAGTGATTTCCTTGTTCATAATGGTGCAAATATAGATTTGCTAATAATGTTGAGCACCCTCCACCCATTGGCACTCCTTTAATTTGTTTGTAATATTCAGTACCATTATATAATATATTTTCATACAATACAATGTCCAAAATGTGTTTAAACTTTTGATTTGTGACGCTTTGCTGTAATTCAAATGTCTCATGTATTTGCGTCAATATACTATATAGATCTTCCAAATTTATATTGCTGAATAGATCTTGGAAATCATAGCTTCTATATAATTGGTTTGCAGGTAGTTTGTTCAAAATTCCCAAAACTTGATCGCTGTTTTTTATCATGACGGAACCATTTTTACTTTCCTTATATACATAATGTATAAGGAAAGTATTGTGACGGGGTCGAAAATTCGAAATCGATTTTTCGACGGGAGATCACGTTTCAAACATCCCTGATCACGAATCAAATATTTTTGAAGTGATGTCTGTGTGTGTGTGTGTGTGTGTGTGTGTGTTTGTGTGAGTGTGTCAGTGAGTCTGTGGAGACGATAACTAACGAACGAATGGACCGATTCAAACCAAATTTGGTACAAAAATCACAATTCATAAACACTGGAAGCCTATTGTTTTTATACGTAATCGAATGATTAGAACCCCCTTAAATTTGCGAAAAATTTTTGAACAAAATCGTCAAAAATCAAAACCACTAATAAAGTTACGCAAATAGACATTTCTTATGTAATTTTTCAATAGAAAACGATTGACATACATTTCAGAACGCTAACATGAACCGTTCTCGAAATATTGCACATTTTTCAAAAAAATTATTGCAAAGTCATATAAAATGAAAAAAAAAATATTTCCTATAGCGAAACATGTTCACTTTTCATATGTAATACCATGAGATAAATTGGGTGACATCATTCTCGTGGATCTAGCTCGTTTCATTCATGAAAAAAGATACTTTGAGTAATACTTTTGCATTTGAACGCCAATAGTCATTTATCTGCTATAAGAACAACTTATTTCTTCGTCTATAACGCTTGGCGAGATTTTGGCTACGAATTTGGCGGAATGTCGTCAACTTGGCGACTTTTTGAAATGTTGCCAAATTAACGAAAATCTCGCCAATCGGATAAAAATGACGCTAAATCAATGAAAATGACGACTAATTGTCGAAAATTCAATACCTTGGAAATAATATTAGTATCTACTATAAGAAAAACCTATTTTTTTACTGTAAAAGTAGTAAATTCATTACATTAAAAAAGAAAAGTCATGTGTTGCCCTCATCAGATTTTTTTGATTAAGAATCCATGAAATCTTTACACTTCATATATACTCTTTTATTAATATTTAACGTTTTTAATCATATTTTTACTTAATCTATGTATGACATTCAGCTTACAAATGCCCATGGATTAAAAATGTCCATGTCTTACTCTGACCCTGCAGGTACGGTATCTGATATCATATTAATTTCAATCATTATTGAAATTGTGTTGTATGTCTGATTTGGTCAATGCATAGCATTTCTTACACACAAACAAATTTAAATTTTACAGTCAATTTTATTATGCAAATTATTAGATTTCAAATTGCAATTTAATTAATTCTACGTATGAAACAAACCTTGAGATTTCCGTACTGCGAAGGAAAAATTTGGGAAAAAGTTAATTTCCCTTGCTGTGAGACGTGCATAACTTTACGAGCTGATAATTCATAATAAGGAATTTTTTCTTATTGAAAACAGAGATTTACTACTAAGTAACTTTCCATGAGCTCTGTGCTATCGATTTCCAAGTGATAAAGGACTCTGGCCTTAATATTCGTGGAAGTTTAAATACTCAATTCCATGTACGGGTATATACGTACTCATAGCAGTGTGGAATTTTAAACTGAGTCAAATTCGCTCTTTAAAACAAAGTCAAATTCGCTTTCGAGATCATAAGAATAGTAGTTTTAGAAAATAACCTAAACATTGTTTTCTTGTTAAATAGGTATTGAGCAAGAAAGTATCCTGCTTCCTATAGGCATTTGGATTACATTATACTTCAAAACAGCAAGGTTTGTTAGAACATGCTGTATGTCTTACAGTAGAAAAATTAAGTTTAACATCAGTTAGAAAATAAATTCAGTTAGAAAATAAATTCAGTTAGAAAATAATTCATTTAGAAAATAAATTCCAGTTAGATAATAAATGCAGAAGATTGAATAGCACACAAATGCTGCCTGACTTCAGCTTCAGTTGAAAACGAACAAGGAAACATGACATTAAATGTTGTATTTAGCTTTAGTTGGAATATAATTTTTTATACAGGGTCTCCCGTCAGGATGCATAAACTCTGCAGAGCGAAAATCCTCGCTCGGAATACATGAAAAATGATCCAAGAACAATACGTCTACGACCCATAGTTTTCAAGAAAAATGCGAAGGAAAAAGTGTGACGTCATATTTGGTGCACGAAAAGCAAGCTTATTGGAAACATGAACATCGGTGCTTGCATATGATATTGTGTTTGCGTAGGAAGATGCTCAAAATGACCACCGTGCATAACGAGGCATAGGTGGGCGGGACGTCGAATGGTTGTCTGCACACGATTCAGCATCGTGTTGTCCACAAATGTGAATGCAGCATGAAGACGAGCGACTTTGTCGCTATCTGTAGTAACTAGTGTTCGATAAACCAACTTCTTCCGATGGTCCCATAGGAAGAAATACAAAGGTGTCAGATCTGACAATCGTGGCAGCCACACAACCGGTCCCACACATCCAATCCCGCGACCTGGGTATTCCATATCTAACTGTATTTTACGTGCACCGGAGGTAACGTCATACTTTTTCTTTCGCATTTTCCCTGAGAACTATGAGTCGTAGTGGTATAGTTTTTCGTCCATTGTAATGTACTCCGAGCGAGGATAATCGTTCTACAGAGTTTAATCGGTCTTGACGAGAAACCCTAATTAAAACAAGACATTAAGTTACGTGTTAGCGGTAGTTGGAAAATAATTTCAAGAAACAAGTTATCAAATGTATGGAATTCAGTTGTGTAACCACTTTGAGTTAAAACCCGCATGAGTCACTTTCGTTTGTAATAAGTAAATATTCTTGGTAGAATGCTAATGTTTGACTAATATTATATATCTTGACGTTTCATTGCAAATATTGCGAATGTAACGTCAATACCGGGGATACAATGACTTCCAATATTACCATTATCGTATACGTTCCATTGAAAATATTTCCAATAAAACGGCTAATATTGGCCAAACATTGTAAACCAATCCCAGGCAAAAAAAAAATGTCTACATTTTCATTTTGTCACAATATGGGCCTTCAATATTGGACCTCCAATATAGAGCCAATATAGATATCATTGAGTGGTGAAGTAATATTATAAATGTTATCGAGTATTTTCGTAATGAAACAAATACTTTTAATGTTACCATTGTTGAAATAAATTGCTTTATGCCAGTAATTGGAATTTTTCGAGATGTGAAAGCAATTACGCGACGAGGAAGAAGTTTGATAACAGATTACAGAATTTTATATATCCCATACAAAAGAGATCGCATTAGACCGAAAGTGGTATAATGCTGTCTGATGTTTGATTCAATAGAAAATAAAATTAAATCAGCCTAACTACTAAAACTTTTTACTGCAGGAAAAGTTATGATAGGTATTTCCTTGTCCATGAAATCGCTCGCAAATATTGTCCCTTTTCAGTAAGTCAAGTTAAGTAATTAATTGAGATGAACATTTGTAAACGACTGCTGAGTATTTTCGTTATATAATTGGTTTATATTGCTGCAATAAAATACTTTGCAGTTCAAACTAACTTTCTTTCTTTACAATTTTATGCAACCGACTAATCATTTCCCCCCTCGCTTTTCGCGTTCGAAATGCATATTGGCCATTAAATGTGACTTCTACAGACTAAGTTGATAAATTTCTATGAATATCAAAAAACTTTTTCAGATTCAAGTATAAAATTGGAATACATTTTATAATTCTGTTAACAGGTTGAAATGGAAAAAGTATTTATTCCTATTGAATCATTGCACGCTACAAATATTTGGCGTTTTTCATTTTCAGGTTTAATTGTTGGCAGCGAAAGAATATCAAAGAACGTTTTTGTTACTTTAGTGATCACAGTCAATTTCGAAAAGCAAACGTGTTATTTGGATTTGCTTACTCCTGGAATGTGACAATGTGTTTGCAATTTAAATTATCTTGAGTAAATTAAGTTTACTTCGTTTTTTAACAACCCTGATTATTAAGTTCTACTTGTCAACAAATAGGTGACCATGTTCCAAAGAAACATTCAAAATAGCGTCGTCAGCGGTATTTTTTTTAAATTGAGATCGGTATTCGACAGATACGGCTATAATACTGCTCTCTGTTTGAGAAATTACCACCAGAAATGTTATTTTGAATATTTCTCTTGTACATGCTCACCTTCGCGTTCACGGTAAATTAGTGGTATACATTTATCGTGTTGAATTAAAAAATCATATGTAGGCACTACATGAATTTCTCTAAAGATTCAAATTAATTTTTTCTTTCATAATCCAATGTTTACTTGGGTTTCATTGACCAAGATGACAAAGATACCCATTTAATTTTATGTTCAACTTGCAATTTTAATACGTCTTATTTTCCATTTGACAATTTAATGTATTTTAAAATATCTTATATATATATATATATATATATAAGTATATATATATATAATATATATATATATATATACATATATATATATATTTATATATATATATATATACATATACATATATATATATATATATATATATATATATATATATATATATATATATATATATATATATATATATATATATATATACATATTTATATATTTATTCCAAGTAGAAATAGTTTATAGATATAATCTATCTATTTCTTCAGAAACATACATGTTTTGTGTCTGCTGCGTAAAATACTTGGACTTGAGAACGAATTTTACGAAGTGAACCTTTCCGTTTGTTTAGGCTTAGCCCTTTTTCAACGTGTATAGCGATATAGCTTGTTTTTTTAAGTTTTTTTTTTTTCGTTTCCATACCTTTGAATTCTGTTGATTTTTTATAACTTGATAGCTTGTGTTTTGTATTTTTTTTCCATTTGATTGATGATTTGCTGTATTATATTTTATTTTGTGGGTGTTTTAGAAAGTTAGGTTTATCGTGTTGCATCTTCTGACTTTTCGTTCATTGAATTTTCAAACTACTATTATATATATATATATATATATATATATATATATATATATATATATATATATATATATATATATATATATATATATGTAATATATGTATATATATATATATATATATATATATATATGTAATATATGTATATATATATATATATATATATATATATATATATACAATAGACATACATATAGACATACATATAACACTTCAGTCAATAAGTCTCCGGTCTGACACATATATGGCAACACTGTTGACAGATCCATATGATTTCTGGATAGTACCAACCTTCAAACGACACGTGTCATATTCTCATGACATTCTGACAATTAGTTTATAGGTTACAGTGGTTTTAGTGACCCCAGTTTTGTAATTTTAAAAACAATGGATAAAAAATAATTTCGTGTGCTGATTGAACATAGTTTTTGATGGGGAAAAATACTGTTAAAGCGAAACAGTGGCTTGGTAAGCGTTATGGAGATTCCGCACCAGGGAAATCAACTATTATTGACTGGTATGCTGAATTTAAACGCGGTCGTACAAATACCGATGATGCTGAACGTTCTGGTCGCCCAAAATTGGCAATTGCTCCAGAAAACATAAAAAAATCCACAAAGAAATTTTGAAAGACCGTAAAGTGAAGTTGCGTGAGATAGCTGACACCTTAAAGATATCAGAAGGTAGTGTGTTTACAATTTTACACGAAAATTTCAGCATGCGTAAATTGCTTTCGAAGTGGGTGCCGCATTTGCTCACACCAGACCCAAAATAAGAACACGTCGACGATTCAGAGAGCTGTTTGGAGCTGTTCAAGCGAGATAGGAAGGATTTCTTGCGTCGGTATGTGACAATGGATAAAACATGGATCTATTACTACACACCTGAATCAAATAGATCGTCAGCAGAGTGAACAGTAGCCGGTGAAAGTCGTCTAAAGCGACCCCAAAGTCAGCTGGCAAGGTTATGGCATCAGTATTTTGGGACGCGCATGGTATTTTGTTCATAGACTATCTTGAGAAGGGTAAAACTATCAATAGCGAATATTAAATGGCATTATTGGATCTATTGAGTGTAGAAATCAAGAAAAAACCATCTCACATGCAAAAGAAAAAAGTGCTGTTCCAGCAAGACAATGCTCCGCGTCACAAGTCGCTGAAAACGATGTTTAAATTACATGAATTACGCTTCGAAATGCTTCCTCACCCACCATTCTCTCAAGATCTGGCCTCCAGCGACTACTGGCTTTTTGCAGACATCAAAAAGATGCTAAAGGGAAAGAAATTTAGCTCAAATGAAGAAGTGATTGAGGCCTATTTTGTGAGCAAAGACAATTCGTTCTCCAAAAAAAGCATCAAACAGTTAGAGGAGCGTTGGAATGAATGTATCACTCTTGAAGGAAAGTATGTTGATGAATAAAGTCGAATTTCTAAAAAAAATTGTTTTTCTTATTTAGACCACAGACTTATTTAGTGGCACATATATATAACACAGACAGACATACATGCAGACATACATACCCACAGATAGCTCAGGCAGACACACAAACACGAATCTCATAATGAAAATGGTTTTTTCGTGTTCAAGAGTACCTGCAATGTATAAAGCCGTCAAAAACTCGAGTTCTAATTTTCGACACGATTCAAATGCTTCCCCCATGCATTATCATATATTGAAGAGAAAGTAAAATAAAAGACTGTCTGCACAATTGTTGTTGCTCACACGATGCGATTGTTTTGAACATTAGTTGACTTCTCCGTTTATCAAGTATGTAATCTTACCTATTTTCTCTTTTATAAGTCGATTCATTTTTGAGAAATCCTGCTCTCAGACGCAAAGAAAATCATAAGATATTGTTGAAAAACGGCACATTTGCTATTAATAAATTCACGAGAATATGTGAACCAAATTTTTAATCACATAAAACACATTCGTTTAAGTGTACTTTCTGTAGTAGGGGAAATGGTGTATCTTTGAAATAATTCTTAATTTACTTACTTTAAAAAGTACACAATTATCAAATAAATCTTCGAGAATATTCACTAATATCATGTTTCTCTCATCATTTATAATATATGAAAATAATCGTCTCATGACGTGGTGTTGACATAGTGCACTAAAAAGGTTTATAGAGAAAGAAATGGGTATTTAATACCTATGAAGATCATTCTCATATTTTTCACAATTTAAAACTTCTAAATATAACGGTATAAAAAAGCATCAGCGAAAAATAAATGAATAATACTTTTATTGATGGAAAGATAATTCATTATATTACGCCATAAAAAGACAGTAAAACAGTGGCCATATTTTTTTTAATTAAAAAATTTCCACAAAATGAGGCTCTTTGCCCTAGTTTAATTTCTCAGTAAATTAATTAGATTACTACGGAGATCTAAAGAAATATAATAATATTTTACTTAATTTTAATCTCCCAATTTCTTTGAGGTGCATCCTTAAATATCGAGGCATATATTTATAAGTTTTGAGGATATTCTAAATAGTATCTTAAAGAGTTGTTGTAAAGTGCAAAGGTGTATGTGTTGTGAAAACTATAAATTATTTAATTAGGAAATTGGATTTTTTTTATTTATATTTCTTTTCATATTTTGATGATTTTAGATAATTAAATAACTCCTTATCACATAGAACATGATTTAATTATTTATATATAATTTACTTAAGTATAGTTATTAGCGTATTTGTCAACTATATAGTACTTCATTATATCTAACCTTTATGCACAATACATCAATATGCTTGTGTGATTACAGAATTTCGTTTTCGTTATACATTGTGAATGACTGCGCCCTATAAGACATTTTCGACCTCAAACAACAAGTACCAGATAGTGGCAAGAAACTTTGTAAGCGTTAAACAATGAACGCCGTTAGACCTTCGACAGTGAGTGACATTTAGTTCAAATAAATTTATGTGGGAGAAATAAAAAATTCCCACACACATCTTAAGGTCACGTGGTCCTTAGGACATCCAGTGGTTACACCCAGTATATCTGCAGTCAGGAAAAACTTCCTCGCGAAAGCACACAGCCAATGGGTAAAATGAAAGTGAATGGTTTGCCTGCAGAGCAAGTTAAGTTTTCGTATAATAAATGAGATGGGAATTAAAAATGATTAGATGAAAAATTGGTGAACTGAAGTGATTGTCTGTGAGTTAAATGTTGATGATGAACGTAAAAGAGAAGTCTTAAATTAAAAGTCGATATATAATCCAAGACGAAGTCAAACTCCAAAGATGATCCTGGTCAAGATGATTTTCAGACAGTTGCCAGTGGTTGATATTTAGTTCATATAAATTTATGTGGGATTAATAAAGAATTCCCACACACCACGTAAGTTCACGTGGACCTTAGGACCTCAAGCGGTTACGCCCAGTGTATTTCCGGCCAGTAACAATTCCATTGAAAAAGCTCACCAACTAATGAGTTCCAAGCGGGAGAAATGAAAGGGGATCAGCAGAGCAAGTCATGTTTCCGTACAAGAAATAAGAGAAGAATTGGAAATGATTCTATGATGAGTTGGTGAACAGAAGTGGTTTTTCGTGAATAAAAAGTTGATAATATGCGTAAAAGCGAAGTCTTGAAACCAAGATGGAGGCAAGTTTCAAAGATGTCTCTGTCAAGACGATTCCAGCGAAGAATCCTATGATACGTATGACATCCCCAACAGCTATGCTACTGCCCTCATGAGGAATTCGCGTTTGTTAAGAATCAGTTTATTATAAATTGAAAAGGAGTACACATTTTAAAATTAGTAGTTGTAGATGTTAGCGAAAAATATGTGTTTGTTGAAATTAACAATTATGCAAATTTAATTTTCTCTTTCATTTATTTAATTTTCTCTTTCATAATCCAATGTTTACTTGGGTTTAATTGACCAAAATGACAAAGATACTCATTTGATATTATGTTCAACTTGCAATTTTAATATGTCTTATTTTTCATTTGACAATTTAATGTATTTTAAAATATCTTCAGCTTCTCAAATTTCCAAAAAAGCTTCCAAAAACCAAAATTTCCTCCAGGAAGCTTTTCTTAAAGTAATGGGGGCTGATCTAATTCGATCCAAAATTACGTGCAAAACGTGCATTTAATTAATAAAATTCAGCATATTTAGTCTTTTATTTTGACAATTTTTGCCATCATGTCAACAAAAAATGTCGGTTCTCAGTTTTCTAATCGTACCCAAATCCAAATAGCTCTAATGTAGTCAACAAGTAGCTTATCTGCCAAATTTCAAGGACATTTATTGAGTTATTTGACTACAGTGACCAAATTCATCAGATCATCAAAATTACAAAAATCTTAATATTTTCAGAATGATTCACACTAAAGTGATGGGGCTGAGTTTATCCGTGTTATCTTTTTAAACATTTGCTTATAAAATAAACATTTAATTAATTCATTTTGGTACATTTATTCTTTCATTGCAGATTACGACGATTTTTACGGATTCTTTTACAAAAGCAGGTAGTATATATTTTTCCAAATCGTAACACAGTATATTCAGCACCAGGGTAATCCAGAAATAACTTATATACTAAAATTTGCGACATTTAGAAGAATAGTTTAGATCTAGAGTGTATATTTATATATATATATATATATATATATATATATATATAAATAAGTTGTTTAAATATTATATTTTCAATTGTCAAGACTGGAGGTTATAAATTATTCCCTTTGTAAAAATAACGCGCTTAAGCTGCTGATAATTTTTAAGGTACTATTTAATAGAAGATTTTTATGATTACTTGTAATATATATATACCCGAGAAATACCAAAGAAAATTGCTTGTAAACTGAAGGTAAAGGTAAATAAATTGCAAAACAGAAGCCTGGTGTAGCACGATGAGCTATGCAAGAAATTTGGAAATTGAATAAATGGAATCTAGTGAAAATAAAAGGAATAAAATGAATATGAAAAGCATTTCTGAAACCACGTACGTTATCAAGGGCCATACATGTTTCATTAATGCTGATTCTACGTTTCTGTTTACACTACTGTAATATGTATTACAGAAATAATGTAAATGGCCCGACGTAGAAGAAAAAACAAAGTGGATCAAATACACAAAAAAATCAAACATGAATATAAAATATTCTGTAACACCAGCTTGTGGCTAATTATTTAAATGAGGATGCAAAGTATTATAAAGTAATATCAAAAGAATATAATGAAAATAAAATGAATAATATATCTACCCCTAGTACTGTGGTACTTCTGGAAAAGCATGTGTATTACCAATCATCTCTGAACAGGTTACAGTGAATTTTTGTTACTGACTAAGCAGTTTTCTCAAAGCAGGTTACAGTGAATTATACAAAATGTTTAACTGTTAGAAGAAGACATGAAGATTATGAATTATTTAGAAATGCTAGAGTATGATCTGTCAATATGTTGCTGTAATTGTTGCAAGTTTTTGAATTTAAATTTAAAATGTGTCTTAATAAAAGAAAAAATAAGATTGGGCGGGTAGTTATTTTTGATAACGGTGTTGATGAATTTATGAAGATGTTCTTTGTAGTAACAAGGTGTGCTTAACATTTTGATTCTTAATAACTGGTTATTAATAATATTTCTATATACAGATTTGGAAAGATTGGAAGAGAAATGTTGAAGTTTATTTACTTTGAAGTTATAAGTTTCTGTTTTGTCATAGATTTTAAATTTTATTGTATTTGCATTTTTAATTGTTAAACTAACGTCTAGAAAATTGATCCAGTTGGATGTATATACATTTTCAATGAGTTGTAGATTAGGTGGATAGAAATCAAAATTTAATTCATTAGCCTCATTAGTAATTCCAATAATAATAAGATCATCAATATATCTGTACATTATATGACTGTTGAAAGGGTACTGATTTTCGTAAAAATGTAGATAAAGGTTGGCCAGTATGGTGGATGATTTACCTCCCTGTGGTATTCCTTTATTTAATTTGTATATGCTTTTTCCTTGAACTATATACTGTTTGAACAGAATGAATTTTAATAAAGTTTTGAATTTTGGAAATGATATGTTTTTGGCTTGAGTGAATTGTTCATATAAAAGAAGTATGACTTTATATAAATCATTAATGTCTATATTATTAAATAGGTCTTTGAAATCAAAAGTTTTTACATCATGTATGTAAGGGATTAGTTTTATTTTATTAATAAGTTCTATACTATTTTTGATTATATGTGTTTTTTGTGCAGTAGAATAATCATAAATTTGATTGAGTATGATTAGAAGTTGTTTGTCAGCTGCATTGGTATATGAATTAAAACCTATAGTAACTGTTCTAAATGAAATAGGTGTTTTATGGAATTTAGGTATGAGTACCAAGTAAGGAAAATTGAGATTGTATTTTTGTTTAAGAAGTTTGTAGTAAGCTATTATTTGTTTATTTATAACATTGATATGAGTGTATAAAGGAGTTAAAGAAAGAGAGGTACTGAGTTGCAATTTAAGCTCGTCCAAATAAAATTTTTTGCAGATAAAAGCATAATTACTGGATGCCTTGTCTACATATGTGATTACATATTTATCTTGTAGTGACTTGATTTCTTTAACGATTTCTTCAATAACGATTTCAAGCTTTTGACATAGATCTAGACAAATATATATTTAAAATGTCAGGTAAATCCCACTGCCCATTTGAAGCCTTCAAGAGCTGGAAAGTACAAATAACTAGGCATGTAAAACATTTGATCCAACACTTTCCCATTCCAATATACAAGCATAATTACCAAGAAATCGTTAAAGAAATCAAGTCACTACAAGATAAATATGTAATCACATATGTAGACAAGGCATCCAGTAATTATGCTTTTATCTGCAAAAAATTTTATTTGGACGAGCTTAAATTGCAACTCAGTACCTCTCTTTCTTTAACTCCTTTATACACTCATATCAATGTTATAAATAAACAAATAATAGCTTACTACAAACTTCTTAAACAAAAATACAATCTCAATTTTCCTTACTTGGTACTCATACCTAAATTCCATAAAACACCTATTTCATTTAGAACAGTTACTATAGGTTTTAATTCATATACCAATGCAGCTGACAAACAACTTCTAATCATACTCAATCAAATTTATGATTATTCTACTGCACAAAAAACACATATAATCAAAAATAGTATAGAACTTATTAATAAAATAAAACTAATCATTTACATACATGATGTAAAAACATTTGATTTCAAAGACCTATTTAATAATATAGACATTAATGATTTATATAAAGTCATACTTCTTTTATATGAACAATTCACTCAAGCCAAAAACATATCATTTCCAAAATTCAAAACTTTATTAAAATTCATTCTGTTCAAACAGTATATAGTTCAAGGAAAAAGCATATACAAATTAAATAAAGGAATACCACAGGGAGGTAAATCATCCACCATACTGGCCAACCTTTATCTACATTTTTACGAAAATCAGTACCCTTTCAACAGTCATATAATGTACAGATATATTGATGATCTTATTATTATTGGAATTACTAATGAGGCTAATGAATTAAATTTTGATTTCTATCCACCTAATCTACAACTCATTGAAAATGTATATACATCCAACTGGATCAATTTTCTAGACGTTAGTTTAACAATTAAAAATGCAAATACAATAAAATTTAAAATCTATGACAAAACAGAAACTTATAACTTCAAAGTAAATAAACTTCAACATTTCTCTTCCAATCTTTCCAAATCTGTATATAGAAATATTATTAATAACCAGTTATTAAGAATCAAAATGTTAAGCACACCTTGTTACTACAAAGAACATCTTCATAAATTCATCAACACCGTTATCAAAAATAACTACCCGCCCAATCTTATTTTTTCTTTCATTAAGACACATTTTAAATTTAAATTCAAAAACTTGCAACAATTACAGCAACATATTGACAGATCATACTCTAGCATTTCTAAATAATTCATAATCTTCATGTCTTCTTCTAACAGTTAAACATTTTGTATAATTCACTGTAACCTGCTTTGAGAAAACTGCTTAGTCAGTAACAAAAATTCACTGTAACCTGTTCAGAGATGATTGGTAATACACATGCTTTTCCAGAAGTACCACAGTACTAGGGGTAGATATATTATTCATTTTATTTTCATTATATTCTTTTGATATTACTTTATAATACTTTGCATCCTCATTTAAATAATTAGCCACAAGCTGGTGTTACAGAATATTTTATATTCATGTTTGATTTTTTTGTGTATTTGATCCACTTTGTTTTTTCTTCTACGTCGGGCCATTTACATTATTTCTGTAATACATATTACAGTAGTGTAAACAGAAACGTAGAATCAGCATTAATGAAACATGTATGGCCCTTGATAACGTACGTGGTTTCAGAAATGCTTTTCATATTCATTTTATTCCTTTTATTTTCACTAGATTCCATTTATTCAATTTCCAAATTTCTTGCATAGCTCATCGTGCTACACCAGGCTTCTCTTTTGCAATTTATTTACCTTTACCTTCAGTTTACAAGCAATTTTCTTTGGTATTTCTCGGGTATATATATATTACAAGTAATCATAAAAATCTTCTAATATATATATATATATATATATGCACACAGATAGGAATACAGGCAGACATACATATATATACACACAAATATACATATATATATATATATTTATATATACGTACAGATAGACATACATATAGACATACATGCATACATACATACCCAGAGATAGCTCAGGCAGACACACAAACACAAACTTGAACCTCACAATAAAAGAGGTGTTTTCGTATTCAAGAGTGCCTGCAACTCGAGTTCTAATTTTCGACACGATTCAAATGCTTCCCCCATACATTATCACATATTGTAGGGAAAGTAAAATAAAATACTGTCTGCACAATTGTAGTCGCTCATCCGATGCGATTGTTTTGAACATTAGTTGACTTCTTTGTTTATCAAGTATGTAATCTTATCTACTTTCTCTTATATCAATCGATTCATTCTTGAGATATCCTGCACTCAGACGCAAAGAAAATCATAAGATATTATTGAAAAATAGCACATTTGCTATTATTGAATCCACGAGAATATGTGAACCAAATTTTTAATCATATAAAACACATTCGTTTACATGTACTTTCTGTTGTAAGGGAAATGGTGTATTTTTGAAACTATCTTCGTTTTACTTACTTTAAAAAGTACACAATTATCAAATAAATCTTCGAGAACATTCTCTAATATCTTATTTCTCTAATCAATTATAATATATGAAAATAATTGTCTCATGACGTGGTGTTGAC
Organism: Amaurobius ferox; assembly: GCA_951213105.1. Taxonomy (NCBI): domain Eukaryota; kingdom Metazoa; phylum Arthropoda; class Arachnida; order Araneae; family Amaurobiidae; genus Amaurobius; species Amaurobius ferox. The sequence continues at coordinate 31,645,778 of OX578147.1, forward strand.
ATAGTGTACTAAAAGGGTTTATAGAGAAAGAAATGGGTATTTAATACCTATGAAGATCACTCTCATATTTTTCACAATTTAAAATTTCTAGATATAACGGTATAAAAAAGCATAAGCGAAAAATAAATGAATAACACATTTATTGATGGAAAGATAATTCATTATATTACGCCTTAAAAAAATAAAACAGTGCCCATATTATTTTTAATTAAAAGAATTCCACAAATTGAGGCTATTTGCCTTAGTTTGACTTCTCAGAAAATTAATTAGATTCTTACGGTGATCTAAAGAAATATAATAATATTTTATTTTATTTTAATGTCCCAATTTCTTTGAGGTGCATCCTTAAATGTTGAGGCGTATTTTTATATGTTTTGAAGATATTCTAAATAGTATCTTAAAGCGTTGTTGTGCAGTATAAAGGTGTATGTGTTGTGAAAACTATAAATTAGGATAATTAGAAATAGGATAATTAGAAAGTTTTATATTTATATTTCTTTTCACATTTTGATGATTTTAGATAACTAAATAACTCCTTATCATTTACAACATGATGTAATTCCTTTATATGTAATTTATTTAAGTATAATTATTAGTGCATTTATCAACTATATAGTACCACAACTATATCAAACCTTTCATATGCACAATGCATTAATATGCATGCGATTACAGAATTTCATTTTGTTCTTGAATTGGGAATGACTGCGCCCTACAAGACATTTATGACCTAAAACAACGAGTACCAGAAAGTGGCAAGGAACTTTGTAAGAGTCAAACAATGAACGCCGTCAGACCTTCGACAGTGAGTGACATTTAGTTCAAATAAATTTATGTGGGAGAAATAAAAAATTCCCACACACATTTTAAGGCCACGTGGTGCTTAGGACATCTAGTGGTTACTCCCTGTATATCTCCTGTCAGGAAAAACTTCCTGGCAAAAGAACACAGCCAATGGTAAAAGTAAAGTGAATGGTGAGCCAGCAGAGCAAGTCAAGTATTCGTATAATAAATGAGATGGGAATTAAAAATGATTAGATAAAAAATTGGTGAACTGAAGTGGTTATCCCTGATTAAAAAATTGATAATGAACGTAAAAGAGAAGTGCTAAATTAAAAGTCGATATATAATCCAAGACGAAGTCAAACTCCAAAGATGACCCTGGTCAAGATGATTTTCAGACAGTTGCCAATGGTTGATATTTAAGTTCATATAAATTTATGTCAGATTAATAAAGAATTCCAACACACAACGTATGAGCGAACGGCCTTACCGTGCTGAAAACACCGGTTCTCGTTAGATCACCGAAGTCAAGCAGCAACGGGCGCGGTTAGTCCATGGGTGGGTGACCATCTGGGAACACCGCGTGCTGTTGGCACATTTCGGGAAACGGTTACCTTACACCTTTGTGGTAGATCGGACCGTCTGCGTCTCAACAACAACACACAACGTAAGGTCGTGACCTTAGGACCTCAAGCGGTTACGCCCAGTGCATTTCCGGCCAGTAACAACTCCATTGTAAAAGATCACCAACTAATAGGGTCCAAGGGGGAGATATGAAAGGGGATCCAGAAGAGCAAGTCAAGTTTCCATACACGAAATAAGAGGAGAATTGGATATGATTCTATGAAAAGTTGGTGAACAGAAGTGGTTTTTCGTGAATAAAAAGTTGATAATATGCGTAAAAGCGAAACCTTGAAACCAAGATGAAGGCAAGTTTCAAAGATGTCCCTGCCAAGACGATTCCAGCAAAGAATCCTACGATATATATGACATGCCCAACAGCTAAGCTTCTGCTCTCACGAGGAATTCGCGCTTGTTAAGAATCAGTTTATTATAAATTGAAAAGGAATATAAATTGTAAAATTAGTAGTTGTAGATGTTAGTGAAAAATAAGTGCTTGTTGAAATTAATAATTATGTAAGGAAATTCAAACGTGTCTTTGATAAATAGACTATAATTAATGTTTAAATTGCTGGACTCATGTTTTGTTGTAGGTAAACGTCATACTGCAGAAAAGGTAGGTTATATGTTGCACGTATGATTCTGTACAGACTATCACGATCTCGAACCCAAATTAATTTTCTTAATAATCTAAATAGAATAAAATGGATATATTTTTCACCACAATTTTACTTAAGAAATCAATTCCATGGTGGTAAAGGGACAAACTTTATGGATCAGTCGATTTTCAATCACAATTCGTTCTGATGTTTGTTTATGACAAGGAAAAATAAAATGTACATTTATACGTCAAAATCCATTTCGATGTTTTTATAACATAATTCTATTTACCCGCGCACAATTATATATTCTACGCTTAAGTAGTTGTTCATTGATATCATATGAGAGGGTATGCTATTTCAAAAATAATTTTAAAAGCTTTTCAACTACATATCAAAGTTGATTTTTACTCGAGTTACAAGGCATCGAAAAATGATGTTTCATGAGCTTCAAAGGGATGAAGTATTTCAAAATGTCCTTAAAATGCCCTCCAGCAATTTTTTGGGAATGTTATTCACCCATACTGATACCGATTCTCTTTATGGGTATGTGCTCTAATTTGGCTGCTAGTTGCGATTTCGCAGTTTCTATTGTGCATGCTCTGCTCTGGATATATAAATGGGCGAGTAATACGTTTCTCGAATTCGAATACTGTATTCATATATTGCATTCGAATACTGAATTTGAATATTGGATTCGAATATTGTTATTCAAAAACCAGATTTATAATATTCAAATACACAGAATAGTTATATTAAATAGTTAATAAATAGCACATTTATTAAATATTAATTTTTAGTAAATATATTAATAAAGCCAAAAAGGCAATCAAAGCGAATTTATTTAGAAAGAAAACTTTTATTTTAAATTTGAATTATTTCACCGTTTTTTTTTTATTTTAGTTACTTTTATCTACGGTAATTGAATAATTGTAAATATTTCTCATCTACGGCTAGTTTTTATTTGAGAGCACAAGTATTTGAACAGGTTCATTATCTTTTCTGCTTTTTTTTGGCGCAAATTAAACCAGAGGGGATGAATAGTCATTCTTAAAATACTGCTGACGACGTTATGATTAAATACACAAAAAAAAATCGCTCAAGCTCGAAGACAGGCTGTTATGTATCCAGTTATATGTTGAATATATTTTCATTTGGTGGAAGCAAGCGTTCTTCTAGGTACTTTTGAAATTATTCCTCTGGAGTATCCTGATTTTTTATTCCACAATCTCATGTTAATCATGGCGTGAGATTCGAAGTTTTCGAATATTTTTTTTCTGATGCTATATTCCAAATCTAAAAACTCAAATTATTTCCAGTTACCGAGTATTCAGGGATAGTTTTCGCTCATCTATAATGTTTAGTACAATATAAATTTAACCTCCTTTTCCAGAGCTTAAGTTGCAAATGGTATACAATTTTAATAACATATCATACTCTTCGCCGTAACTCTCAGAAAATTGAAATCTTTGTCATACATCACAGCTTTTTGAAAAATTTTAGTTGCATTCGTAATCTTCCACTACATCTAACCTGCCAGGTGAAGTTTTTCGAACTTTATTCTGAAGAATTTCTGTTTGAGCCAGCATTCAAACCACCAATCTTTGACTGACCTGACAACGTTCCATCCATTGAGCTGCTAAGGTTATTACCTATCTTTACATTTTCAGTGTAATGCCACATACTTTATAGAAGGGAAAGTACAATAAAGCTACTTTTTAATTAAAGCTAATAGATAGAATATTTTTTCCCGCCAAAAACAAATTGATATTTATATTCAAGTCGCTTTAACTAATGTAATTTATTTCTTTTTTCATGACCGATCAATAGTAATCCAAATCTAATTTAAAGGACATGTTTAGTTTTTGCCGCTAATTAAATACGGATCAGAATGATACTGCCACTGTAGCTATCTTCTATTAATAAGGAAAGAGCTAAATGAGTAATCCCATCTGGAATAAAAGTTGCAAAAGAAAAGTTAATTTTTTGTTGATTAGAATCAACCTCAAATTAAGGGCTGAAAGTGAGAGATCTTATTTCTGGTATGTTTGCATTTCTTTGTCTCATACTACATTATATTAAATGCATCATTAAAGTTTTTTGGGGGATAACGTTAGGGAGTGGGCTTAGTTTTAATTAATCTAGGATGGATAAATACTGCATTTGTATGTAATAAAGTAATGTGTTTCCTATTAGTAAAATAATTATTATTAGATCAGGAGTCAGCTTGATTGCAAATATAGTCGAACTCTATCCTGCAATATCTTATGGAGGCTAAGGTGTCAAAATAGGTTGTATATATATTTTTTCCTAGCCAGGAGTGCTTAACACCTTATTTATTGTGACTACTCTGTTCGTAAAGATGTTGGATCGTAGCAAATATTGAGAAATTATTTATTTAAAGTTCTTCCTAAGCTGAAAAACTGCCTGTTTCAGTTTCGCATTATCTACAATTTAACCCTTCTGCGCCATGCATACGATGTGAATGAACATAGTGTAAAAAGGTAAGATGACCAAATAAATGTCTCAGTATTTTTAGTGAAGGTTCATGTACCCATTACAAGACTGGACATCGTCTGTCATCGACGTGCATAGAATTCATCATCTGGAATGTAGCATGGGCTTCAATTTTTGGATACTCGTACAGAAAGCCACGTTCTACTATCTGCACACCTTGGTAAAGTAGCCATCTTAAACCAAACGGCATCCGTGTAGATCGGACAGAATCTAAACTGCGCGCTGGGTTCATAATCCGACGTTGAGTCTGGCACGGTGTCGGGCCGGTTTTGCGGGTCGGGTTGTGGGCCTACCCGCAAAAATTTGTTTTACGAGCTTATCACATTTTTTAATAATATCACATTTTTATAACGTAACTTAATAAATATGTAAGCGGAGGTTATAAATAATAAACGACAGAAAATTATGCATATGTGTTAAAATCAACTGCATTGAATTTTGGAATAAATTCTATCGAGGATCATGTGTTGGGTAATCAGGTTTGGAGATTTGAGTCGGGTTGTGGATCAACAATTCCTTAGTAGCGGGTTTTCTTTGACTTGCGAGCCGGTCCCAATCCTCGCAGGACTCTAAACTGAAATATAATTCCACCCTGAAGCACAGATCCCACTAAAATAAATTGAATTTAGAAACAAAATATACTATTTTATTCCTCAAAATATTATAAATTCCTTATACAAATGTTTATTAAATTATTTAATTATGCACAAAAGTACATAATTCCAACCTAAAAATAATATTACCCATACTGCAGGAAGACAAGAAAATTACTTCATGTATCGAAGGGAATATGTTCACCTCAGTAGTGTTGCGTGCCCCCTTTTGGCACGCAACGTGACAGCGATCGAGTAAGTGGGCGAGGATTCACGATGGAAAGCGCAACAGAAGCTCCAACTCTGCAGACGGGCGGTTAAGTGATAGCCGAAGGGGCTGAAAGCTGCAGGTGATCGGGAAAACGAGGAGAAGCTTCTTGGAATATCGGAGATGGTCGATAGTATCCATGGGGAATTTCGGGCTGATCAGCAGTAGGTCTTGTAAGCATAGGATGTCAAAATTGAAATTGTGATGGTAGACGAGGATTGCTTCATATGTTGAAAAGACGAATCATACAAAAGAAAATCATCAGGTCGTTCTATTTGCATCTTTTATTAGATAGCGATAAATCATTTTAAGATGATACAGCAAATTCCAAATATCTTTATATTTTGCATCGAAAATCAAAAGTCGTTGATTAGACTATGAAATCGAAGCATTCAACAATCATCTCTAACAAAAAAATACGAATACATAATTTTTAAGAAATACTTTTCATTTACGCCGAAGGTGAGAATATATCAATTCCTCAGTTCATAATTTTTAAGATTGCCCAACTAACAATTTTTAGGGTACGGCATTTCGAAATGTGCGAACGCGCCCTACCTACTAAAGTTTCCTTCGCAAACTGACTCTAATTACATTTTTCATAAGTCAGCGTCTTAATGCGAATGCGCGTGCTCGTGACGACATAAAAGTAGTAGCATTACATTTTAATATGAAATGCATATCCGGGTAGACGTTCGAAGAGCCCGGAATGTATCATAACGCTAAGGGTTACCAATACAGATCGAGGGATTCCAAAAGTCGAAGTAAAACAATTGGCGAATTAAAAATTTGGAATAGAAAATAAGAACAGAATTCTGAATCGAAACGAAATTAAGTTTAGCCGAATGTAATAGAATAAAATGGAATTTTGAAATAGCGTTTCTTAAAATAAAATTTAGAAGAAATTAATTAATAAATGAGAGCAAGGGATTCATAACAGTAGCAACATAGATGGCTATTTGTCTGACCAGTCAGCAATAGGCACTAAAATTGTTTTAATGTAAAAGTATGTAACATAAAATATATTAAAAATAAATTCGCTTGTTCTTAAGTCGCAAACTTTGTTACGAATATCTAAATAGTATGAATGGCATATTGTCTATCTCCGAAGAAAACGACATTTGCAAGCAACCAATGTTTCTGTTTAAAGTTTCGTGGCGACAATCACCGTGGCGACAAATTGGATGACGTTGAAACTAATTTGGTGAAATATCGCTAACTTGGCTATTTCTGGAAACTAATTGAATTTTGTGGATTGGTTAAGAATTTCCTAAGTTACATAACTTTTCTTGAAATTTCAACAGCAGACACATAAACGCGTCATTGCGCAATTAGAAGTCATTGACGTGATACGAAAAAAGAGAATTGGGAATACGTCAGTGTTTTGATAATTTAATCGTCTGTATTGTAAATTTGTGTAACATTGTATTGATGTTTCATCGTATCTAGCAGTCGCTTTGTCATATAGTAAAAAAATCTGATGTGGGCAGCACATGACTTTCCTTTTATAATGCAATGGATTTACTACTTTTAGAGTAAAAAAAAATAGATTATTTTTATAGTAGTTATTTGTATTCTTTCCAAGATATTGAATTTTCGTCAAAGAGACGTCATTTTCCATGTCGTCATCATCAATGAGTCGTTATTGATTTAGCGTCATTTTTATCCATTTGGCGAGTTTCTCGTTAATTTAGCAGCATTTAAAAAAGTCGCCAAGTTGGCGGCATTTTACCAAATTCGTCGCCAAAATATCGCCAAGTGTTATGGACGAAGAAATAAGTTATTCTTACAGCAGATAAATGACTATTGGCGTTCAAATATAAAAGTATTACTCAAAGTATCTTTTTTCATGAATGGAACGAGCTAGATCCGCGAGAATGATGTCACCCAGTTTATCGCATGGTATTACATATGAAAAGTGAACATGATTCTCATTTTTTTTTTATTTTATATGACTGTTTCATAATTTTTTTGAAAAATGTGCAATATCTCGAGAACGGTTCATGCTAGAGCGTTCTAAAATTTATGCCAATCGTTTTCTAATGAAAAATTACCCAAGATGTCTATTTCTTTAACTTTATTAGCGGTTTTAATTTCTTGATGATTTTTTAAAAATTTCACACAAAAATTTAGGGGGTTCTGAACATTCGATTACTTATAAAAACAATAGGCTTTTAGTGTTTACGGATTGTGATTTTTGTACTAAATTCCGTTCGAATCGGTCCATTTGTTCGTCAATTATCGTCTCCACATACTCTCTCACACACACACACACAGGCAGACAGACATCACTTGCCCCTGGGATGCACCCTTTTCAAGCTGTTTGCTGGCTGCCTTTCCAAAAGGTTAGTCAATTGGGCGGAATCCTCGGCGGCCTTCTCGGAGTGCCAGAAGGGATTCCTGCCCCTTGACGGATGTTTTGAAAACAACTACGTCATTGAACAGCGCATCTCTCACGCCTGGGGAAATAATCGTAACATCTTGTTGGCATCCCTGGACATATCTAACGCGTTTGGGGCGCTCAGCCACGACGTCCTCATCGCAGCCCTAAGGAAGATGGACACCGGTGACTTGTTCATCGACGTCGTCATGGATATGCACAAGGACTGCGCCACTTCCTATACCACCGAGCTAGGCGAGACTATGACCATCAAGCGCGGTTTTAGGCAGGGATGAATCAAAAATATTCGATTCGTGATCAGGGATGCTTGAAACGTGCTCTCCCGTCGAAAACTCGAATTCGAATTTTCGACCCCGTCACAATACTTTCCTTATACATTATGTATATAAGAAAAGTAAAAATAGGTTTTTCTTCTAGTAGATACTTATATTCTTTCCAAGATATTGAATTTTCGTCACTCCGTTGTCATTTTCATTGATTTAGCGTCATTTTTAACAATTTGGCGAGATTTTCGTCAATTTGGCAACATTCTAAAAGTCGCCTAGTTGGCGACATTCCACAAAATTCGTCGCCAAACGTTATGGACGGAGAAATAAGTTATTCTTATAGCATGTAAATGATTATTGGCGTCCAAATGCAGAAGTATTACTCAAAGTACCTTTTCTCATGAATGGAACGAGCTAGATCCGCGAAAATGATGTCACCCAATATATCGCATGGTATTACATATGAAAAGTGAACATGTTTATCAACAGTTAATAGATTTTATTTAATTTATGGGATTTTTCGATATTTTTTTTGTAAAAATGTGCAATATCTCAAGAACGGTTCATGCTAGCGATTTAAAGTTCATGCCAATCGTTTTCTAAGGAAAAATTACAAAAGAAATGTCTATTTGCGTAACTTTATTAAAGGTATTGATTTTTTTATGATTGTTTCAAAATTTCACTCGAAAGTTTAGGGGGGTTCTGAACATTCGATTACGTATAAAAACCATAGGTTTCCAGTATTCACGGATTGTGATTTTTGTACCAAATTTCATTCGAATCGCACCATTTAGTCGTGAGATATCGTCTCCACAGGTTCACTGACACACACACATAGAAACATCACCTCAAAAATGTTTGATTCGTGATCAGGGATGCTTGAAACGTGCTTTCCCGTCGAAAACTCGAATTCGAATTTTCGACCCCTTCACAATACTTTCCTTATACATTATGTATATAAGGAAAGTAATATGATAAAATGCATAATAAATATTTAACAATTAAGCGTATAATAAAACATTTTTATATATTTATCTCATATCCAGTTATGTAATTAAGGTCTTACTTAATATTATACACTAGCGATGCAATTAGGACCCTCTAATTCAATAACATGCCTAGAGTCATTTAATTTACTTAAAAAAAGTTATTTCTCTCTCAATGACGGAATCGCTGTTTTTCTAAATATTTCCATAAACGAAGACAGCATATTTGGCACCAAATCATTTCTAGGAGAAAAATTTATGGAAATGGAATGTATAGAAAATAAAAAATATTATGCCTTTAAACATTTTGACGGGTCACCTTTATATTTTCATAATTCGAAATACTCGCGAAATCAGTCATTTAATATTTCATGTAGAATTAAAGAATATGGAATTTGGAAGTACTTCAAATTCTGATTGATACAGTATTCAATTGTAATATAAACGCTACATACTATTGATCATTCTGAGAGTAGCGTATGTATTAAACATACGAGATGTATGTATAAAACGTATAAATGTATGTATAATGTCGCACTACATGTTGACAATCTGGCTACATGTGCCAATCAAGATAATAAGCACGTTAAATGCAGCGCCTAACCAAGTAGTGCATTTTCGGGAACCGATGTATGCGAAACAAAAATTAACAGCTCTCATGCTCTCCACCGCAAAGAACAAATCAGAAAAGGTGGTGTAACATTACATTTGGAATGATCAAGTATGTGTGAAGAGTAAAAGTTTGTGACAACAGTTGTCAGAATTACAAATTTTAAGTACTGATAATCATTGACTGAGTAAGAACTCAAACCTTATTAAGGAGACGGTGGACGTTCAAATGAGCAAAAATCGACTAAAAACAGTTTTAATATATAACATTATTTTGCGCATTTAACGTTTGCTTACGAGTGGAACAGCGTCCATCCCAAACGAAGAACCTCCCAAAAAGACAGGTATTTGACATACCCTATCCCAAACAGTTCGACCCCCCCCCTTTGCAGGCATTGCACCAGCTGCTCATTGCACCTGCTGCAGCAGGTGCAATGTCAATGTCTCAGTCAGCGATTTCTATGGACGCCTGCAAAGGGGGGAAGGTCGAACTGTTTGGGATAGGGTATGTCAAATACCTGTCTTTTTGGGAGATTCTTCGTTTGGGATAGACGCTGTCCCACCCGTAAGCAAAAGGTTGAATGCATTTTTTTCGAAACGGAATTTTCAAAGGTTTTACATTTTTAAAATGCTCCATGCATCTTAATTTTTGTCTGAGATGCATCAAATTTGGCAAGAAGACACCTCTCATACTTTTTAATGAAACTGGGTATGCCTTTTATAATTGGACTGTATTAAGGTAATTAAAAGTGAATAAGAACCTAATTAAATGATGAAAATTAAGTTTTAATGCAGATAAATATTTTTAAAAAATTAACTTTCTAAGGGATTTAAAAATGAATACCCAAATGTGTTCATAGTGTGCTTTTGAGTGATCATAATGTTAAATGAATCAAAAATGTGAACAAATGGCACGCAAGGATCATTTTCAAATTTTCGTTAAAAAAAATTAAATTAAAAAAAATAACAAATTATAACAAAATTGAAAAAAAAATTAATGGTATTGTATATAGTAATGTTAAGAGAAATATTTATACAAATTTTCACGTTTCTAAGTCAATAAATAAATAAAAAAAATTCCAACGTCCACCGTCCCTTAAGGAGCAGTTGCTTTTCTGAAATTAAAACATATAAAAGTGTTTATGTAATGTTAATTGTTTTGTTATATGTATATGTATATCTAATTTTATTTTAATGATTCCAATTTAATATTTAATCGGGGCATATTCATAAAGATTTAGCCAATTGAAATTTAAGTATTGTATTAAATTTTGTCTCATGTCATTCTCTCTCACTCGAAAGCCGTTGGGATTTTTCACAATCCATCCTAAGTGAATTCATCAAAGGTAAATCCGTTTATTCAAAATGTAGTAAGGACGATTTACTTTATCACGTATAACATATATAGACACACATATAACGTATATAGACGCACATATAACGTATATAGACGTATGTACAAAATATACTCGTATATTAACCTCATATTAGAAATGACCGGAAACGAGAATTGAATCCTTGTATCTTGGATTGTTCCCAGTTATGTTACAAGATGCATCACTGTGTCCATCTTAGAGTATTGCTTCAATTACCTAACACTGGTCTCTTTTTATTTTATCAAATGACAAACTGGAACGACGTAAAATATCTCAGAAACGTAAATTAGCTTTCAAATGTGAAGAAAATGTTGAAAAGTTACAAAGGTATGTTGAAAAGTCACAAAGGTGTGTAGAAAAGTTGCAAAGGTATGATGAAAAGTTACAACAGTAATGAAATAATCCAATATTCAACATTAAATATAACAAGCCATTCACATCATTATGTGCTGATAGTAATGGTGTGTACCGAAATCCATATACCTACAAGGTTTTACCCTTGAACTTGCGCCATCTAATCCAGACCTGCAACAGCCTCGGATGGCTCTGGATGAAGAAGTAGTTGTTCAAAATCTTAGATTGCTTTTGGTTGTGAGTAGTACATGGATAATTTTTAAATGAGACTTCTGTGCTTGCTAATTGTATTCTACTGGGTTCTCCATAAAATTCCAGCTTAAAGTAAGTGCATATTTTTATTGTATCTTCTCAACAAAAGAAAACATTCATAATAGTATCGCCGTCTGATGACTGAAAGTTTAATATTTTCAGCTGGCTTTCACGTGAGTAAATGATTTATTCTAACCAAATTCAAATACTTAATAAAAATAAGTGCGTGATAAAATTAACTTTCTTATTGATAAAAGCAGCTTCACATAGTATGCAACTTATTATTTTATGCTATTTAATGACACACATTCGTTCACCCAATTTATACTTAGAAAGATATTATTTTTCAAATAAATATTGATTCCCCTTTCAGCAAAAACCTTTATTACTTTCTGAAGAAAACCATCTCTTTTTGTTCAAAGGTTTTTTAAATAATACAGCAGCATTTCCTCCCAGTAGTGTCCTGTTTTGCTGCTCTCATTTAATATTTTAAAAGAAAACCTATATCTCCCCCCTGTATTTTCATTTTCAACTGCCTCATGACAATTTAAGGGAAATGAAAGCAAAAAAATATAACAACAAATAATGCACATTTGGTATTAGTCACAACGCATTTAAATATAAATGGTATTATTCGGGAAGCAAGAAGCTTTTGGTCGAAGGAAATTCATTAAGGAAATGAATTCTGTCCATTGCTGAAATTTAATGCCCGCAGCGATATACTTCAATCAGATATATTTTAAATTTAGCATCTTCATTTTGCGATATTTCATGTGATGGCGAGTGCTGTTTCCTTTGTTGAAAATTCATTTAATCAAATGGATTTGGTGAATACTTTGATGCATACTTGAAAGGATGAATACTTTCCCTATAATTCGTAGTGACGTATACATACAGAAAGAGGCGAATCGCGTCGAAAATCGGAACTCGAGCTTTCGATGGATCTACATGTTCGAGATTCTCTAGAACACTATCACATTGTTTTAGCGTGACGTCTATGTGTGTGTTTATGTATCGGTATATCTGTCTATGTGTCTGTTCAATAATGCATCAACTCTAGCTTGAAAAATATTCGAATTAATTTTACATCATCCTGTAGGTAAGTCTCTTGTGGATCATTCTAGTATTGATTAGATGTTGATACAACTCAGGAAAATAGAACCTACATTTCTGTGCTAAATGACAAAAAAAAATTGTCAAAATCTGAAATAAAATATTAAATATGCCGAAATGTGTCGATCAAATATTTGTTTTGTAGGTAAATTTTGACATCAAAAAGAATAAGATAAACCCCATTAGAGTATGTCGAAAATCCAGGCCGACCGACTGGTCCGAAGACATGGAGCAGCAAAATGGGCGGCCGGCCATTATAGTATGTATAGTTTTTCAGATACATCAAATTTTAACATTTTTGCAACCCCGTCATTAAAAAATACGCCCAATCTCTAAATGAAAACAAAACATAGATGAAAACTGCAAATTCGTCGTCATTTCTAATTACTGTAGGTGTTATTTGGGTTCAATTCAATGCAATATGAAAGAAAGACAGAAAACATGAATTAGAATCTGTATCGGAAGTCATATGTTGCCCGCCCATGAGGTGTTTTTTTACCGTTTGTATTATTACATAATAATATGTAATTTCATAATAAAGCAATTTCTTAATTTCATCAAATTGAAACAATTCCTCGTACATACGAGGAATTGCTACGATTTGATGAAATTAAGAAATTACATTCTCTAATTTTGTTTTAAAAGTTAAAGTGGATAACGATTTAGAACTGATAGCAAAGGATATAAAGCTAGAAGTTGGCCATATTGCGCAAATATAATACTTTCATACGGTTATACACTGCACTCTTTTATTCCTGAAATTTCTATCGTATAACGACATCGAAAACACCGAGAAAATTATCTTGCTTTTGCCTCAGTGTAAAGGAAATGTTTGTGTATTTTTACTAACGGACACATATATTATATATTTCGTAGAGCTTTCTAGAAAAATATAGATATTTGGTGAAATTATTGGATTTTGATCAAAATTATCGAACTTTCCCTTATTCGCAAAAAATCGCTTTTGGCGTTTTTTGACACATTAGATGTCAATACCAAATGTGGCAAAATAATTTGATGTTAACCAAATTTGGCGCAAAGACCAAACAACCAGAATCCTGTGAAAATAATTGATTAACATTAATGTTGTTTTCTAGTATGGATGGATATAACACGGGAAAACGGATTGTCAGCTGCAACATTATATTTTAGTCATAATTGTAGATATGTATATCAATCCAAACTTGGACCCACTGTGAATAGCAAGAGCCAAACGGTTTGTGTTCTGGCCTTCCGATTCAAATGTCTGTAGTATGAATACTGAGAGTATACGGCGAGATCTACGTATGCATGCATGCTCGCACTTGTATGGAAGACATTTTTAACCAGTGCGGTTTTCAACTTTTAGTGAATTTGCGTACATTTGTACGTATTTCAGTCCATTAGAGGCTCACGGGCCGTACATATAAATATGCAAGCATACGCACAAATGTACGCAAGTTTATGTACGTATACGTACACATGCACGCAATAATGCAATATACATGCATGCAATGCAGTAACAGTATCAAAAGTTAATAAAAGCACCGCAATCAAACTTCAGCGTTGCAAAAGTGATTCGTCTGTGATCTCTTATAAGTTTTCCTTATGAAATTAACAAGCCAGTTTTATGGATTTCTGCAAAAGATATGAATTTAAAAGGTAAATATACGAAAACTAACAACAAAGCAGCAAAAAATGCAGTGTAAAGTAAAGAAAACCAAATTGTCTTATTTTAAATGCCATCTAGCGGATGCTTTCGAAGTTAGGTGTTTCCAGTCAGTTAATGAGTATTTTACAAAATCAATGGTTCAAATCAACACTCAAACCCAGAGTTTTCGTATAAACTTTTAAAACGGCCTTTCAATCTACCATAAGTATTGTTTCAGAATATTATACGTAATGTAATTTTTTTAATGTTCCTGCTCTGTTATTAAATGCTGTTGCTCCAGTCAGTAAGCGGTTGTAAATGGCGGCTTACAAGTAATAAGAATGGCCAATTCGGTTATTCTCAAGCAGTGCGGACACAAGCGAAAATGGATGCAATTCTTTACAAATCCAAAGTATCCCTAATCCTTGCAAAAAATATATGCGTTAACAATTAATCCTCTGCCAAAATAATGATTTATGGATAGAGGGAGGACATTCATGCTAACTGAGGTCTCCTTATTCATAAATTATTATTTTTAATACACATGTAAAAAATAATTTTCTAAAATGCAAGTTTAAATCACCCAATGCGGAAATTTACCCTTAATGAAATATCCTTCTCATTTTCAAGACACAGAAAACTGAAATATACTTTTATTAAAATCTTCTTCAGATGACGAAAATATAAATCCCATCTGCTCAAGTTCGCTTTTCATTTTCGTAACACACACACACACATATAATATATATACATAATATATATATATATATATAATATATATATATATATATATATATATATATATATATATATATATATATATATATATATATATATATATATATATATATATATATATATATATATATATATATATAATAAATAAGATAAAATAAAAAATAAAAATATAAATAAAAATAAAAATAAAATAGTTATACTAATTTAAAACATGATAAGTGTCATACCCTGGTTCAAAAACAATACGGAGGATAATTAATTAAATATGATATGATATATAATTTATTTAAAAAAATTTAAGTCGGAATTTCGCAGAAATGTAAGAGGTGCGGTTTATGTCCTGAAATCACACATGTGTATTTTAAAAATTAAAAGTCTCACATCATACGTATAAAGCTCACATATACATTTTCAAAATTAGAAAATATAATTAGTTATTTTTCTGAATATGAAAATCGTACTGAAATTTAGCGGGCGTGTTTAATATTCTGAAACTATGCTCTATTTTAAAAGATTAAAAAGCGAACTTTATCCCCGCTGAAGTTCTTCATTTGTATTCTAAAATATTTATGGATATTTTTTTGTAAAAATTCAAATTTTACAATCATATCGTGGATGTTGTTAATACTTCTTCATTTTTCTCTCAAAGGTTTAAAATATCAAAAACGTTATTTAATTTTTTTTCTGATAATCCTAAAACTGAAATTTACCACAATTTACTACTAATTTGCCACGACGAAAGCCACGATTTATTTGTTTTACAGGAATCCTTCAAATGTAGAATATTTTAAGGTCTGGAAATTATTAGCAAATTCTTAAAGAGATTCAGTAGTAAGTTCACCTTTTATTTATTTATTTTTTTGCAATGTGTTTTATTCGATATTTTCATCACAAGAAGAACTTGACAACTCCCACTGAAAACGAGTTGTTGCCTATCATTTTACATATTTTCTAATAATTTTCTATAGATTCTTAAATATAATTAATGATATTGCATATAAAAAATAATTACGTCTTTAATAACAATATATAAAAAAGTCACCATTAGTTTGTGAGATTATACATATACATTGTTTTTCAAAAATTGGATATTTTCCAAAACCGTATCCTGAGATTTATTACTGGAGATACAAGATCTGCGCCAATTGCCGCTATGGAACTTCAATCTGGTTTGGAACCTTTGTGTGACCGTAGATGGAGAATGGCCTTAAACCCTGCTGAAACAATCTTGAGAAGAAGGGACAATTTTCTGAGTCATTACTGGCCAGCTGTGGAGAGGTTGAAAACGAAAAGAACTTTCCTGTTTTGTATAAGAGAATTATATGATACACTTAAATTTCTTTCTACAGCTCGCTTTCCCTTTCCAGACCCTTGGTGTCCATTGAGAAACTTTAAACTTGCTGAGAGATACTTGGACCTTGTGTCTGCTGTTAACAAGAAATCTTGTCTTGACTCTGAATTGAAATTTACTGCCTTGACTACTATACATGAACATTTCCCGGTTGATTCTTGGCTCCATGTATATACTGATGGTTCGGCTGAGGGTCCATTAAAAATGCTGGAGCTGGGGCTTACTCTATATACATTACATTGTCTTGCGCCGTTGGAAAACACTTTGGCAACTTTGATGGCGAAATAGTCGCCATTTCTTTAGCCTTAGAAAATTGGAGCAGTGCGAAAAGGAAAATATCGTCTTTTTTGTTGATTCCAGGGCGCAATTATGACCTTAACAACTTCCAATCTCTGGAAATGTGAGATTTCCGAGAATTGTATGGAAAAAATAGATAAGCTGCTGAACATCAAGAACCGCATTGCCCTGCATGGATTCTAATCCACTGCGGGATATATGGAAATGAACGGGCAAATTTATTGCTTAAGAATGGATCTCAAATGATGCATCCGGATCCTCCCTTGACTGGGCGGCATATAAAGCGATATATATCCCACTCTATTAAAGCTAACCGTTTCAGTCTGTACGGAGCGAGAGCTTCCGGGAAAAGGTGAACCTTGTAAAGAACCGTGTTGCGTTATATATTATGTTAATAATGCAGTTCCTATTATGTTTTTAATGTGGTTCATTTTTAATGTGGTACATTTTTATTGTGGTTCTTTTTTAATGTGGTTCTTTTTTAATGTGGTTTTTAATGTGGTACATTTTGCAAAGCTTATTATTGGTTATAAATTCCCTTTTGACATATTTTTCCAAATATAAAAGGAACGTGTTTTATGGTAAGCCCATCGTGACCGTGA
The DNA here is from genome assembly GCA_951213105.1 of Amaurobius ferox. Taxonomy (NCBI): domain Eukaryota; kingdom Metazoa; phylum Arthropoda; class Arachnida; order Araneae; family Amaurobiidae; genus Amaurobius; species Amaurobius ferox. The sequence continues at coordinate 31,663,134 of OX578147.1, forward strand.
TACCTATCACTACACATCGTATCTAAGGGAATGCTATCGGAAAAAAATGCCTAATGTCGAAACTTTAAATTCCTTCGCTTTAGGTAAAACTATCAGATCTGTCCTAAGGAGCACCAATAACGGTGAAAACTGTCGAAATATGGTGATACTATAACCATGTGGTTGCGATTTTAATTTTTTACAAGACCTATTTCAGGGCAGAACTAAATTCTCCATCTTGAATCCGTGGCCTCTGCTAACATAGCGAATGACTGACATTAACAATTTTCTTATCTGAACATGTAGGGATACCAGCTTTAGGTTTCGAATTTAATCTGCTCATACGATTTTCCAAAATTGCGTATATAAACTTTACAGAATTTTCTAACATGTTATGTAAATTAGACAGACAATCTCACAGGAATTTCAGCATGAAAATCATAATGAGACATTTGGATTGCCTAATAAATCTCCTTTCTTTCCTGACAGCAAAGGTTGTACAAATCTTCAATAAAAACAAAGTTCTGCGGCAATATTTTACTGCTTATAGCTGTAGGATGTTGTGGTGAAACCTGAGAATTAATGAAATTCCAGTTGTTCTTGTCATTTCAACTGTTCATATATATTCCGTTAATGCATCCGTTGTTATTTCAACTGTTCATATATATTCCGTTAATGCATCCGTTGTTATTTCAACTGTTCATATATATTCCGTTAATGCATCCGTTGTTATTCCAATTGTTCATGTATACATTTGATATTTCCATTACACTGATTCTCTAAAAAGTAGCATATAAAACTGCTTTAAGAAAACAAAATGTAAAATTGTTATTTTTTCTAAATTTTAAATGTAATGATATAATAAAAGTATTTTTATACAAAATAATAGTTTTTATGAAAATTCATTGGCAGGACGCACAAAATCAGGTTTTGGGCTGCGTATGCGGATTGAATACCAGTGCTTTGAACTGTGGGTTTCTATCGAAGCTTTGGTGCTCCTTAAAAACTTTTGAATACCAAAATTATTCCATCGAGTGCAGTCCATGATCTACAATTCAGCCACCGAAGCAATCATTATTTATCTATAAAGAACACTATCTTTACTCTGTGTAAGGTATCTGGGATTTTTGATCCTACACATGTAAGATGCCGAGTGTATATTTTTTCCCGGTCGTCCAAACAGATACCTTATACCTTTCTGGTAAGTCGGACGGTTTGAGTCGAAGAAGAAGAAGAGAATATTTTTTGCAGTGCAGCTTAAACAAGGGCAGTGCTGTAGGTTGTTTAAACAATGCTGAATGTGTTTGATTTACGTAAATGTTTGAATCCTTTAACTTGTGAACATCTAAACATTTTTGCAAATTTCTGAGTTAAATCTATACTTAAAGGGAGCTAAATCTATACTTAAATCTACACTTAAAAATAGAAAGAATGCCTTTTTGCTCAAACTAGTAGAGATTTAGAATAGCAGGACGACCCGAGTTCGATTTCCAAGAGGTTGGGGGAGGAGGATACGTCCTCTGTGGATTTCGCCTCTACTGGGTTCCGGTCTATGTTGGGTGGCATTTCCCTGCTGTCCAATCAAATACCCTACACTTTCTGGTAGGTCGGACGTTCTGGGTCAAAGAAGAATACTTGTGTCTTATGTAAGATAATTTATTGCCGTTTACTAAATTTTGCATTTCTTCTTTTGACATTTGTATTGGAAAAAAATAATGTATGAAATGTTTTTTGGGAAAAAAACTTATAAATAGGGGGGAAGGATATCTATAAATACAATAACATCCAAAAACTTTTATGCAATCTGAATTTTTAAAAAGCATTCGTTTGACAATGAAGTGTTAAAATTTGAGAAAAGCTATTAACATTTCTTCTATCTTAATTGGCTGAATTCAAATGTGATTAAATCAATATTGTAAGCATTTATGTTCTTTCTGAATAAAAACGGACTTCTGAATAAAAAAAATTCATTTCTTATGTAAAACTTTGTTCAAGAGATAAAATTATTTATTTGGTTGATGCAAAAGCCGTAAACAGATTTATTTTATTCGAATAATTTCGAAATAAATTAAGAACTAAGTAATATAATGAAGGGAGACGTCTGACGTCTGTTTATCTGTTCATCTATTAGTCGCGTAATTGAAAATCTAAGCAATCCGCAATTACGAAGTTCGGTACAGTGATAGTACAGATTAGAATTCAAGACAAATCGGGCAGATATTTAAAAAAATCGAATAAGTTTCTTTGTTAGTTGATGTGGAAGCACAATTATGTGCGATTTTCACACAAATCGGTTCTGCAGCGATGGAAAATATTATCATAGAATAAAAAAATTGGCATCACGTCTGATTTCTACCAGCAGAAACAACAAGATCACAACTATGATAGAAGATCTTTATTACACTTCTTTAAGACGTACAAAACTTAAAAAGGCCAGAGCGCTTTCGAGCGTAAATACGCTATTCATCAGTGGCTACATGGAAATAGGAATGATCGTTCATCGTAAAAGATAAAGATCGTAAAAGTACAGTAAAAATTTACAAAAGAACAGTAAAAATTTACTGTTCTTTTCGTGATTTATGCTCGATTTTTTGAATCTGTGCAAAATGCTTTGTATTTTTGGATTCTCCTTAGATAAACGTAACTTTAATGATAATTGTATTTATGAAAATTTGTCACCTTTTCTGGTCTATATATGAACGATCATTCCTATTTCCATGTAGCCACTGATGAAGAGCGTATTTACGCTCGAAAGCGCTCTGGCCTTTTTAAATTTTGTACGTCCTAAAGAAGTGAAAAAAAGATCTTCTATTATAGTTGTGATCTTGTTGTTTCTGCTATTATCATAGAGCTTGCATGTTGAAATCATCGGTAAGATTAAGAAACATTCTAGTTTCAATCCAAATTTGTGCGGAAAATCCTTCATATTTAAAATTTAGTTTCAAAATGTGTATCACAATATGTGTAACTTATATAATTTCATTTTTATATTACAGCGCCGAAAAATTGAGGATTTACACGATTCTTAATTTTAGCATGAATATGGAATGATATCTTGACATTCTAATAAAAACTATTACTATATTCCTGATATTTTTATGAATTTTTGAGTGAGTCTGCAGAGCTATAATTTATAAGTCTGACTGCAGCTTAAGGAGAAAAAATTGAACTTCTTTGATTCCACAATTTATGGATGTGACATTATAAATGTGTCATTAATGTTAAAAGGGGTTTGTTATTGTCTTGGTCATACAAGTTTCTTAGGAGATGCCGTATAGAAAGGGTAAAAATCTGCCGTGGACAACATATGACTTTCCTTACAGACAGTGGTAAAATTGTTTTGCTGGAGTTCCGAATCCGTGACGTCACAACATTGCTGCTGCTTACTTGATCGATAATTCAACCTCATCACAAAAACATCTTTAATTAGCTGTTTTTACTTTCCCTGCAATGCATGGTAATGTATAGGGAAAGCATTGGAATCATATTAAAAATCGCAACTCGAGTTTACGACGGATCTACACCTTTCGAAACCTCTAGAATAAGAAAAAACTATTTTTAGCGTGACGTCTGTATGTGTGTCTGTCTATGTGTCTGTGCAATGTATGTATCCACTCTATATAGGGAAAGTATTGGAATCATATCAAAAATCGCAACTCGAGTTTTCGACGGATCTACACGTTTCGAGACCTCTAGAATAGGAAAAAACCATTTTTAGCGTGACGTATGTGTGTGTGTCTGTGCAATGTATGTATCCACTCTAACTCAAAATCTAATGGACGAATTTCATAAAATTTAGTAGCTAAGTCCCTTGGATGTGACCCTGGTGCTGGTTAGTTTATGGTACGATTCGTAAAAACAGAACCCGCCTTTTTTGCGAAATGGTTCGTAAAAATTTCATGTATTCGCTCTAGCTGAAATACTAATTGACCAAATTTCACAAAATTTGGGAGATAAGTTACTTGTTGGATATTCTGGTGCTGATTAGAATTTGGTACGATTCGGAAAATAAGAACCTGCTTTTTTTACGAAATGGCCCGTAAAAAGTTCATTTATCGATCCTAGGTAAAATACTAATTGACCAAATTTCACAATATTTATTTTATAAGTTACTTGTGGGACACTTTGGTGCTGATTCAATTTTGGTACGATTCGGAAAATAACAACCTGCCTTTTTTTACGAAATGGCCCGCAAAAATCTAAAAAGAATGACTACGTATGCTGAAATGTATCAATAAAATTCTTGTTTTATACGAAATTTCTGACGTGGAAAAGAATATAACAGACTCCATTATACTTTAGGATTAACCGTTCTCAAGATATATGAGATTTCTTGCGATTTTGTTACGCCGCTATCGGAAAAATGTCCAATTACCAAATAAAAACAAAAATTGAATTAAAAATGCAAATTTATTGTTATTTGGTGCAATTAAACTCAATGAATTAAATAAATAAAGAAAATATGAATTTAAGTTTACAGGGAAAGTCATGTGCTGCCCACCTCAGATTTTTTGTAATTCATTTGCGATCGCTAAAGGAAATCGTCATTGGGAGATATTTTCACAAAATATTGTAATTCTTGGTGTCTATCATTAGTTTTAACCTGTTCGCGTAGCAGGAGGCACTGGGGAATGCACTTGCCCTCATTGGGAGTGCATTGGAAATGTACTGGTTCTCAGTAGGCATTAACCGTGCCTATTTTCTCCAATTCCCGATTTTAGAAATCCTATCTTTATTTACCGTTTTATTAATAAAAGCATTGCATGTGACGTATCAAAACAAATTTATCGTCGTAAAACAGAAATTAAAACTATTGTACTTGCCACATATAACACATTTTATTATTCTAAATAAATAAAAGGAAAAAAAAAATTTTAATGTGCCTATTTTATTATTTTATGAAACTTAAATGTATAATAAACGTATGTGTGAAATGTTTGCAATTTAATTCTATGAAAGACAACAACATATCAAATTTTGACTTTTTTAATTGCTCCGGTTCTGAAGTTATTCCCCTAAAACGAGTAAATTACTATGGCGCGTCCGAAACGGGATAGCCCGATAAGGTTCAAAATCCAAAGAATTAAAATATACTACAAAAGAGACAATGATATACTGAATTAGGACTTTCTAGCTGATCCGGTTTTCGATTTATTCTCTAAAATGGAGTACATTATTTTAGTGGGCTGAAGATGGGCCAGCTCCATAATATTCAAAATTAAAGTGTTAAAATATACCGCAAAAGACAATGACACATTAAATGTAGACTTTCTAACTGCTCAGGTTTTCGAGTTATTCTACAAAAAACAAATATATACATCTCTAACCTAATATACATATTTTTCAAAATACAGGGTCTTTTAAAAGTCCATATAAATTTTAAAAATTCATTAAAAATCGAAAAACCATCGCATTGAGGTACGGTTTGTACTATAAGTATTGCCTGGACGGGGTTTTTTTTTTGACGTGATAAAATTTTGTAGTTTAAAATATCATCTATAGGTGGTGCTTACCCAAATACATCTTCCAGAAGTATGCAAATGAAGCTGTTATAAAAGAGCTGTAGTGCTCTGTAGATTCTTCATTTGATTCATTAGCAAACGGTGCAAAGAAGAAGCTTTTGCGAGAATGTTAACTTTGATTGAAAAAACCTTGTTAATGAAGCTGTATTACGTGAGCGGCGAATCAGCATCAGATGCTTTGCGAAAATTCTGATTTAGGAAAAATCTAAAGAATGGAAAAGGTCCTATCACCTGTTCAGGTTTACTTAGGCATATCACACGATTTGATACGTTTATTTTAATTGTCTTAACAATGCGTTCAGCGCCACCTATAGGTGATTTTTTAAACTACAAAATTTTTTCACGCCAAAAAAAAAAACAGTCCAATCAATATTAATGGTACAAACCGTACCTCAATGCGATGATTTTTCGATTTTTAATGAATTTTTAAAGTTTATACGGACTTTTGAAAGACCCTGTATTTCGTTAACCATGGTCAACAATTTCACGAGAAAACTATTTCCTCTAAGAGAAGTGCTAGTTTATATCGTAGCTTAAGTAGAATATTGATTTTATTAATATTGTTATTTACTAGTTATATATTTTTAAAATTCTTGAAGCAAAAATAAGTCTCTCATTATTTTGTTCTTTCACACATATATATTGATACCACATGGTTTTGGATAAAATACTGAATACCAAGTTATTTGTGTGATATTTGAAACGTTCAAAAAACATCAAGACAATTGATTATTGATTATTGTTATTATTGTGATCAATACATTATTATTGTGAGTCCAGAATTAGATCTCACACTAGTTAATGTGAGACAGCTTTATGTACATTATTTATTGTGTCTGAAACTTCAGACAATACCTTTATCCTCAATGACGCCAAAGGTTACAGCATGCTGACCAAAGATCAGAAAACCATAAATTTAGGGGTGCCAAGACAGAAGAGGGTCGGAGTACTCTTAAGAAAATGTGAAGTAACGACATTGGATAAAAAGGCTGACCAGTGGAGAAGGTGTTTGTGGCTTCGCCATGAATGCGACTAATAGGAGCAAAATAGGAGTTGTTGTTGTTGTTGTTGAGACCCAGACCGTCCGACCTACCAGAAAGGTGTCTATGCTGAAGCAAAAGAGCCACAATCTAAGACAGAATGAAAAGATAAGAACGAGGACACTTGGTTAATACAGCACGACATGAAGAAGCGGGACACTTAAGAAAGAGCGACTAGATATGTAGACTACGAGCGTGGCTAGAGATGTAGAGAACGACTACGACAGTAGAGAGATGCAGTTGAAAAGTGTTACGTAAGTGTTGTAGAGTGTTCCGTTGAGATTCTCAAAGAATGGCTAGATCAATTTGCAGTGCAATCAGCAGTACGAGATGAAGCCAAATAGGCAGAGTTACGGTCAGTACGATTGCTTAATGCAAGAATTGTGGTCTATAGCCAAAGCCGAAAGTGAAGATATGTGCCTATTAAACATATAACAGGTCTTAAATACATTTTAGGAATTTTAACAAATGGTATCACATTGTCTCTCTCCGGCGCGAACAAGAGGAATAATTGTTGTAATTAAGTATTTTGTATTGTTAATAAATGATTTATTGTTACAGTTAAAATGGTGCAATCAATTTAGTATTATATTAATTAATATTCTTTTACAGAAATCGCGCGAAAGATAAATAATTGGAGGGTTTTAATAGCGGCAAGCAACGCAATGTATAAAGTAATAATGAGTTCCACGAATACGATCAATTTACGGCCATATTAAAATATGCTAATAATAATAATCTACAATTCCAACTTATATTTTTTTGCACCACAATTATTATTTTGATAAATTCTAACTGAGTAATCTTGCAAATCGTTTTATGAATTTGAAGGATTTTTTTTTTAATTATACATTTCAAAGCTGGAAACAAGCAAAAAATTATTATAACAAATGTGTATTATATTTACTAATACAGGATACCTATTACATCTGATTTTAATTTCACTTTTTACTGTTTCATTTATAAAAATATTTTTCCTTTGTTTGAATAAGATCTTTACACGTGTCACGTATGATAATTTTTTAATGTCTGAAAATTGAGTTATAAATTTTACAACCCAGAAATTATAAGATATATTTATCTTCAAAAAATAAATACATCCACCTTTCGGCCGTTTTTTTTTTCGCCAATCAATTAAAATGATATAAAAGAGAAATAAAAAGTTTTCTAGGTTTTGATTGTAAGTGAAAGGAATCGAACTGAAAAACTATTTCCTCCACGAAAAGTTTCAGCTCTCGCATTTATTTACTTTTCCTTTCGATTAAACTAAGCCATGAAACTATTTTATCTTCTCATGTTTCCGGGGATATATAATATCATAAGCTCGCGATGATTCAAAATCTAAATCTTACAATATTCCATCTAATATATTTTGTTTTATTTGTTAATATTTACGTTTCACCATTAAACTAATCGTTTTCAGACACACTGCTTGATAAAATGTTATTTGCTTTTTGTGACACGAGCTATAATGGTCGGGCCTAATTTATGTTGAATTAATATATTTCTTCGAATTCCTTTTATCATGGAAAAGTTATCAATGATACATGATTAAATTATGAATTTTTTTTTATAATAATGTAATGATTTTATATAAGGGCCACAGAAAAGTTCTTAAGAACCACATTAACTTTATAAAGAAAGGCCCATGAGTGTATATATACCTTGGATCTATCTATATTAAAGCGATTATGACCTATTGATTAAAAGTGATTACAGCGTTCCTAGCTGATTAGTTAAAAAGCTGGGATAACGGTTGGAAACAAAGCAAGAAAAATTTACTGTTATAGCAATAATTCGAATATTACTACGGGAGTAAAGGAGCATTTCTTCTTTTTACGACTTTAAGCCTTTTCATTGTGTCGCTATGCCCCTGATCGGCAATTGCGCTATTTTAGGGCAAATCAAATGAGGTTATTGATGGCATGTTATGCCCGCGTTATATAATTACTATGGCTGTGCGTGGTAAAATAAAGCGCTACAATGATTTTAGTTTGAAACCGGCGATTTGGAAATTGAATAGTGTTACATGTATCTGAATTATTTATGTAGCGGGCGCTGATTTAGGATCGGGACAATGTCTGGTAATTCGTTCTTGTTCACAATACATGAAAGTGCTGCTTGTGATAATACAACTTTCTAGTATACTTCCTTGAAGAAAGCAGGCACAAGTAAACAAGATTACTATAATTGTTTGAGGTTGGATTGAGAGTTCTTCCTCAGGTCAGTGTGTTTTCTTAACAAACGCTAATAAAGAATTGCAGCTCTTATTATACTATTTAACTCTTAGATGATATTTAATTCTATCAGTTGATGCTATCGGGAGGGATCTATTATTTTTTCAAAAATAAATAAACAAATAACACGTCAGTAAAAAAATAAATAAATAAATGCAATATTTTCAGTGGTTAAAGCTATATAATAATTGATCAATATGTTGTTTCCTTGCAGATCCCCCCCTATTCAAGTCCCCTAGTGATCTGGAAAACTGGATTTCTGCATACTTGTATCAATTACGGTACAGAACGTAAGGGGGCCGTTATTTTGATTTTCTAACGATGGTGATGAATATGGAGGTTTTCGAAAAGTTATTCCAGACCCACCGAAAGCCGCCCCCCCCCAGAGGGAAAAGAGGCTGAAGCTTTATGCTGAAGCTTTAAAAGGCTGAAACTTTATGCACATACAGTATATTCTTTGATACAGAAGGATTTTCAAATTTCCCCCGTGGGACAGTAAAATATAAAGGTTTTTAAAATGTCAATCCAGATGCTCAGAAAGTATCCAGTGATTTATGAAGATGATTCATTATTCACTTATAGTATCCATCAGGGGACACAATCTAATTTATACGAAATATCGAGTTCTCCCCCGGGCAAAATGGGGTGAGGGCGGTAGTTTTGCCACACTTTCAGAAGCTTTCTGGTCATCTAGAGAAGAGTTGGATTTTGCACATTTAAGGTATCGACTACGGGACAACTATGCCAATTTCTGAAGAAGGCTATATTTTCGACGTTAATCACCATACTTTGTTAAATAAAAAGAAAACTATTCAAAAAGTTTGCAGAGTATATTTCAACGATGATAGTTTTTATTTACGTTCAAGTAACTTAATTTAAAAGACCGTGGGATGGCCAGTATGGAGATCCTCGATTCAAACCCAGCGGTATTCTTTACAATGACGTCCGAACAAATTAACTCTGCAAGGTAGTGCCATGATGTTGGGATACTGAAAGTTACCCTAGTATGAATATCATGGGTTCAGTGTAATTTGGCATATTAAATCTCGATTTCAAATTGGGAGGCCAACGACCACGCAGGAAGCTAGCTATCCTGAAGGATAAAAATATCATCAAGAATCTAAACTGAGAAAAAAAGCTAAAGGTGGTCAATCAGATTGTCAAATAGCACGCCAAATAGACAGTCTACATCAATGATAGGGTGGATATTACGGTTTCAGTGAGATCTGCGATATTGAATCTATATTTCAAATAGAAAGGCCAATGACCACGCGGGAAGATAATCTGGAGGATAAAAATGTCATCAAGATTCTAACCTGTGGTAAAATTAGCTGAAAGTGGTCAGTCAGATTGTCAAGTTGCACGTCAAATTAACATTAGAGGGAAGATAATCAGTCCACTTTAACGATAGGGTGAGTATTACGGATTCAGTGGGTTCTAGTATATTAAATCTCTATTTCAAATCAGAAAACCAACGACCACACATTAAGCTAATATGGAAGATAAAATATCATCAGAAGGCTAACTTGGGGAAAAATAGTTGGATGTGATCAGTCCGATTTTGAAGTAGCATGTCGGATTAGCATTAGAGGGAAGAAAATGCAGGGTCCACTTCAGTGATTGAGTGTATATTACGGATTTGGTGAGCTCTGAGATATTGCATTTCGATTTCAAATCAGGTGACCAACGCCCATGTAGGAAGCTAATCTGGAAGATAAAATATCATCAGAAGGTTTGCCTGGGAAAAAAATTGAAGATGGTCAGACAGATTGTTAAGCTGCACGTCAAATCGACATTAAATAGATTTGGATGAGGGTCCACGTTAGCGATAGAAGTATGCAAATCAATATCAGTAGCTCAATTGGAAGAAGGTCATTTGATCAGAACAATCGCTCTGCGGCATAGGAAACAAGATTATTTATAAGTTGCAGCTTTATTTTTTAACATTGATAGTTTCTCTACTTTTCACTGGCTTATATAATAGTGCAGCAATATTTTGAAATTGAAAAAATCGCAATCTACTAGTTTAGAAAATCATTATCTCAAATATTTATCTTCGCCTCTATATACAGTCGTTTTTATAAATTTTTATCTGTCATCATTCAATTAAATAGAGATATAAAAGAGTTTCAAAGCTTTGATTGCATAGGAAAGGAACTGAAAAGCAAAACTCCATGAAAAAGTTGCTGGATTTTATTTATTTTTTCCTGCAGTTAAACGGAAAACGTTGTTTTTCCTTCTGATGTTTCTGCAGAGTTATTTTATTAAATTTGACGTGAAAAACTCTAAACCAAGAATGTAATATTTTAAATGATCTATCAAATGTAATCTTTTAAATGATCCATTTGTTCTATACAATATACTATATATTAATTTTACTGATATTTTAGCCTGACAAAAACAGGGAAACAAACATTTTTTACAAATTAAGTTGCAACTTTGTTTGGTAATATTCGTTTTATTTAATAATGTATAGCGCATTAGGAGTTTTGGGATGGTCTGGAAAGGCTATTGACCCTTTTTCCTCATTTGTCCGTCGTCAAAAGGGAAATCGACAATCCATTTATGTTAGATTCTGTCCCTTTGACAACACTACATGTGTGCAAAGATTCAGCTTTATAGATTACTAAAGCCAGGATCACTAGAAACCAGGAGACTTCCATCTCCTGGTTTCTAAATCCATTGGGGGAATCGTAAATCCAACTTCGTTAGGTTTTATCGCAGGGTAGATACTAAAAGTACAAATATGAAGCCTTTTAGGTCACCGGGTGGGGGCGGGGGACTTCTGGAGATTTTGAAAAATATTTTCGAAAAAAATTAAAAAAACATCTTCTCTGTCTTTAGGGAGAGGAATTTAAAATCAGTTCCATCGAGTTATGTTCCGTGATTAATAATATAAGTATACAAAGATAAGTTTCAGACTCCAATGAGTTCAGTTCCGTCGTTAATGCTATAATTATACAAAGCATCAGGCTCCATTGAGTTCTGTTCCGTAGTAAATACTATAAATATACAATGATTCAGGCTCTATCGAGTCCTGATCCGTGGTTAATACTATACGTATACAAAGATTCAGGTTTCATTGAGTTATGTTCCTTGATTAATACTATAAGTATACAAAGATAAGATTCAGATTCCAATGAGTTTTGTTCCGTCGTTAATGCTATAAATATACAAAGATTCAGACTCCATTGAGTTCTGTTCCGTAGTAAATACTATAAATATACAATGATTCAGGCACCACTGAGTTCTGTTCAGTAGTTAATACTATAAGTATACAAAGATTCAGGCTTCATCAAGTTCTGATCCGTGGTTAATACTATACGTCTACAAAGATTCTGGTTTCATTGCGTTCTATTCCATGGTTAATACTATACGTCTACAAAGAATCTGGTTTCATTGAGTTCTATTCCGTGGTTAATACTATAAGACTTCTTGGTTAATCTTGGGTTTCTAGAGGGTCAGGAAAGACAAAAACACCTGAAACATTCCAATTTTCGAACGTGCGTAATGAAATCTGGGTAATGATGTATTATGCAGTTAAATTATAGTACTAAAATTCCGAACGGTACTTTATATTTGAAAATAAAATTATGTTGTTAATAGAATACTGTTTAATAATTCTGTTAGTGCAAGTAATATGAACTGGATACTCCGGCACTTTATGAATTTGTAATTATATGTAACTGTATTAATGAATTTGTAATTGTAGGGAATTGCATTAATGAATTTGTAATTGTAGGTAATTGTATTAATGAATTTGTAATTGTATGTAATTGTATTAATGAATATGCAATTCTGGGAATTAATATGCCTTGTGAATTCCCTAAATTCCATGAATAACATGCATTTCAATTCATAAGTGTCATGCAATAAGCGTGTTTTCGATGAATTATTTGATTTAAAAATATTTGTTGTCATAATTAATTAAATTTCAAATTAAATCCTTCTGCAGGTTAAAAATATGTAGCAATTACACCAGCAAAGACGAGAAAGCGTCCGTCAATTGTCTTTGTTGTTGTGGTTGCTTTTTATCCTGAAGAAAGAGGATGTATGTTTGTTTTTGAAACCGGTTCATACTTTTACTAAATTTTTATACTGTTAATAACGCAGTATTTTAGTTTCAATTTAAAATTAATCGATTAATCTCTTACAAGGGTCACATATAGGGCGCGGTAGCCCAGTGGTTAGCGCGCGGAGGTTGCACTCGGTAGTCCCGGGTTCGATTCCCGCCGCTGCCCAAACTGCCGCCGTGTTCTTGCGGAGTACGATCACGTTAAACATGTGGGTCCGTAAGTCCTTCCGAGAGGTTGGTGGTAGGGGAAGGAGGGTACGGTCCCTGTGGATGCCTCACCCACTGGGTTCCGGGCTAAATTGGGTGGCACTTCCCGGCCATCCAAACAGATACCTTACACCTTTCTGGTAGGTCGGACGGTCTGGGTCGAAGAAGAAGAAGGGTCACATATATTTATTTATAGTGTAATTTTATTTTATTTTATACGTTATAATTAAAACAAAACATGCATTGTACAATATTTTTCGCTAAATACTTATTTCTAAGCAATTGCTTTAATGAAATTTAGAAATGAAACAATTTCAATCTTACGTTGCCTTTTAAATGAATTGCATTGTTATAAAAAAAAACCTGCTACTGTATTGTCCTTTACAATTAATAAATGTCTTAAAAAGATATTTATTTTGCTTTTCAGCATAGAGCCAAATTTACAAATTCTCCGCTTGATAGTTACTTATTTAATTATTTAAAAGAAACATCGTGCTCTGTTAACAAATGGAAAGGATAGAAGCTTTTAAGGAATGGCAACTAGCATCTCAATCCTGCGGTCATTCCCAATGGAAAACAAAATCCGGCGCAATGCGCATGCTCACGGACTGTCCCCTCCAGTGCTTCAATATTTCGTCAAGGGGTGATATAAATAGTGTGCAGAAGCTGAAAAGCTGACAGTCTGATCGCAGCTGACAGTCTGACATGCTGCCCAATTACAGTTTTACGATTAAAATTATAAAAATGCGATCCAAAATGTACAGCATTGCATCCCAATGAGAATATTTACGAATATGTACAGTGTTACCTTGGATTTTAATGTTCGTTCTGAGATTTTACGATTTTTAGGCATTGGAAATTGTAATGTAATGGTTGAATGGTAAACAGAACGATGAACTGCCCTCTATTTTCCCTCTCCAGGAGGGGGGATGCCGTTGCCTATCTATCAATGTTTTAGGTACAGAATATTAAAAAATAGTGTTAAATGCGACACTCAAACATGTCGGGGGAGGGGGCGATATCCGCGCCTGGAGGTATTCCTCCCCCAGTAGCTTATCATTATGTATTACAGCACTAAGAGGTTTGTTTACACAACGCTATTAACTCGCAAAGTAATATGTTCATGCAAATCGCCCCCCCCCTCTCTTAAAATTCATGCTTAATTCACAACTGAGACACAGGAATTAAAGTAAACTTGCAATTGAATAACTTCACATAGGTAGCGATAAGAAAATACCTTTTTTTCCGCTTGTGTGTAAAATTACGAATGTAATTTTCAAGTGTATAAATTACGAAATCATAAAATATTATATTATTTAAAATAAAACTTTCCTTTACCATACATTTAAAATCGGATTAGAATTTAAAAAATAGAGGGCAGTTCATCGTTCTGTTTACCATTCAACCATTACATTACAAATTCCAATGCCTAAAAATCGTAAAATCTCAGAACGAACATTAAAATCCAAGGTAACAAACACTGTACATATTCATAAATATTCTCATTGGGATGCAATGCTGTACATTTTGGGTCGCATTTTTATAATTTTAATCGTAAAACTGTAATTGGGAAGCATGTCAGACTGTCAGCTTTTCAGCTTCTGCACACTATTTATATCTCCGGCCGACCAAATGGCTACTCATGTCCTTGTTGACGAGTCGGTCGGTCTGGGTCTTCAACACTATTTATATCTCCGGTCGTCCAAATAGTTGCTCAAGTCCTCTGCATGAGTCGGACGGCCTGGGTTTTCACACTATTTATATCACCCCTTGACGAAATATTGAAGCACTGGAGGGGACAGTCCGTGAGCATGCGCATTGCGCCGGATTTTGTTTCCCATTGGGAATGACCGCAGGATTGAGATGCTAGTGGAATGGCACAGGTCAGCTTCATATTAATTTGCTGAAGATAAATGGTGGTAGATAATTAATTTAATAAATTTCTAGTTATAAATCACTTATGTCACACAATGTATTTTGCATTCTAAACTCAATTTGCATTTTCGTTAAGGAATTATTGTTTCGAACAAATAAAATATTTACGTAAAATGATAATTCAAATTTCATTTCACTAGACAGATTTATAAATATGAGAAAAAAATACAATGACAGAAAATTACCTTACTGAATATTTTTTTGTATTTTCCATTTTTTTTTTTAAATTGAGAAAATTTTCTGTTTACGTCGATCTAAACAACTAAATGCCTTTTAAAACTAAATTATATTTCCGAAGTTGACTAAAAGCGATCGTGTTGTGTTAACCTTCTAAATACGATGTCCTTCCTATAGTAAATCACATTATTTTCATTTTTCTTTTACGCCTCGATTATTGTATCAGTCTTTTGATCTCTATTTTCAAGAAAATTGTGAAACTTTAACATGTATAATACTTATGACAGATTCTTATGCACCAGTATTTCACATTAAGATGAAAAATCCTGTCCAATCTGTGACTGCAATGCAGTCAGAAAGGCCGACCATCAGAAATACTGTGAGATATTTTCTGTTATTAATGAAACCCCTTTTTTACTTTCCTTATATACATAATGTTGTTGTTGTTGAGACCCAGACCGTCCGACCTACCAGAAAGGTGTAAGGTAACTGAATGGACGGCCGGGAAGTGCCACCCAATTTAGACCGGAACCCAGTGGGGGAGGCATCCACAGGGACCGTACCCTCCTTCCCCTACCACCAACCTCTCGGAAGGACTTACGGACCCACATGTTTAACGTGATCGTACTCCGCATGAACACGGCGGCATTTGTGGTAGCGTGCAAATCTAGCGCGCAAACCACGGGGATACCGCACCCGAGATGGCCAACAGCACGCGGTGTTCCGAGGTGGTCACCCACCAAGTACTAACCGCTCCCGATGCTGCTTGACTTCGGTGATCTAACGAGAACCGGTGTTTTCAGCACGGTACGGCCGTTGGCCCATTATATACATAATGTATAAAGAAAGTATTGTGAAGGGGTCGAAATTTCGAATTCGAGTTTTCGACGGGAGAGCATGTTTCAAACATCCCTGATCACGAATCAAACATTTTTGAAGTGATGTCTGTGTGTGTGTGTGTCAGTGAGTCTGTGGAGACGATTACTGACGAACGAATGGACCGATTCGAACGAAATTTGGTACAAAAATCACAATCTGTAAAAACTGGAAGCCTATTGTTTTTATACACAATCGAATATCCAGAACCCCCCTAAATTTTCACGTGAAATTTTGAAAAAATCGTCAAAAAATCAAAAACACTAATAAAGTTACGCAAATAGACATTTCTTATGTAATTTTTCATTAGAACACAATTGACATAAATTTTAGAAAGCTAACATAAACCGTTCTCGAGACATTGCATATTTAAAAAAAAAATCAAAAAGTCATAAAATAAGAAAAAAATATTTCCTATTGAGAAACATGTTCACTTTCATATGTCATACCATGCGATACATTGGATGACATCATTCTCGTGGATCTAGTTCGTTCTATTCATGAAAAAAGATACTTTGAGTAATACTTTTGTATTTGAACGCCAATAGTCATATAGGAATAACTTATTTCTTAGCTTTTTAACGCTTGGTGAGATTTTGGCGACGAATTTGGCGGAATGTCGCCAACTTGGCGACATTTTGAAATGTTGCCAAATTAATGAAAATCTCACCAAATGGATAAAAATGACACTAAATCAATGAAAATGACGACTAATTGTCGAAAATTCAATATCTTGGAAAGAATAGAAGTATCTACTATAAGAAAAACCTATTTTTTTACTGTAAAAGAAGTAAATTTATTACATTATATAAGGAAAGTCATGTGTTGCCCACATCAGATTTTTTACTAATGAAACCACCCCAAAGATGGGCCTCAAATTTGTGTCTCTGCTGGATTTAAGTCCGTCTAAACAAATACATGCATTATAAAACTAAATTGTGGTTCCGAAATTGACTGAAGGCAATCGCATGATGGTAACCTTCTAAATATGACGGCCCACCTATAGTAAAGCATAGCATTTTCATTTTCTCTTACGGCTCGATTGCTGTACTTGGTTTTTCTGTTACGGCTCGATTGCTGTAGTCTTTTGATTCCAAATTGTGGTTCCGATCGTGTGACGTTAACCTTCTAAATACGATAGCCCACCTTTAATAAAGCACATTATTTTCATTCTCCTGTTACGGCACGATTGCTGTACCAGTTTTTTTTTTATCCCTAATTGTGGTTCCAAATCGTGTGATGTTAACCTTCTAAATACCATAGCCCACCTATAGTAAAGCACATTATTTTCATTTTTCTGTTACGGCTCGATTGTTGTAGCAGTCTTTTGATCGCTAATTTTGGTTCCGATCGTGCGATGTTGACCTTCTAAATACGATGGCCCACCTATGGTAAAACACTTTATTTTCATTTTTCTGTTGTGGCTTTATTGTTGTACCAGTCTTTTAAACCCTATTTTCAAGAAAAGAGTAATTCTTTGACATACAGAATACTTCCTACAGATTTTTATACACCAGTACCTCACATTACTGTTAAAAATTCGACCCAATCTGTGATTCCATTACAGTTACAAAGACGAACCATCTGAAATACTGTAAGATATTATTTGTTATAATGAGACATTTCCCCAAAGATGGGTCTCAGATTTGTGTATCCACTGGACGCGAAGACAATAAATGTATGACCTATCTTCTTCTGGCATAGGATAAAAAATATGAATAGGACAGTTCACTTTGACTGCTGTTAGAAAATATCTGTATTGCGAAAACTTGAATTTGACACATTAGACAAATGATGATGAATTGGCTTATAAAGTGTATTCTTCGTCAAGATAAATGAAACAGGATATATGAATTTTTCAACTTATCAAAACGTGTAATATTTATTAACCCCTCATTGTAGCAGCCTATAAATATTAATAGCTTTTACATTTATATATTATATAGAAATAGCACTAGAAATTCCATAACATTTCTCAGAAAATTACCTTAACTTACCGTTTCTTGGATTTTTGCAATTATTTTTCGAGAAACTGAGGACATGCCTTGCCAGCGTTCACCAAAACATAAGTAAGCACCGGAATCTTATTGAATGAAATAATCGTCGATTTTTAAATTATGCTGTTCTCATATATATATATATATAAATGCTATAGCATCATTTATAAATCGACGATTATTTCATTTGATAAGATTCCGGTATATATATATATAAATGCTATAGCATCATTTATAAATCGACGATTATTTCATTTGATAAGATTCCGGTACATATATATATATATATATATATATATATATATATATATATTTAACCTAATTTTATTTTTATAACGTTTTCAAAGGAAAAAAACATGTCTTTCTCCTAGTCCGTTTACCTTTAAAATGCATAAGCCTATAACGTTCCAGGATAATGATGACACTATCAAATTTCAGTCGTTTTGATCATTTTATCCAAAATTATCGCGTACGAAATACGTAGACCTAACAGACACGTTATTAAAAGTGGCTTATTTGTGTTTAGCGATGCTCAAAACATATTTTTACTAGAAACATATTTTAATTAGAAATTATTTGTATCAGATAAAACAAATATTTTTATCTAATACCAATAATTTCTGTTTATACGTATTGTTAATTGTAAGGAAAGTAAAAATTAGCAAATCTTATGCAACAAAACTAAAAGCAGCAATAAATGATATAAAGTAATTATTTTAAAATAATTGTAGTGATTATTTCTCTAGAGTGACACGGCACAGAAAACGATTTTAGATATTCCATATTTCCCGACCGATATCCCCCCCCCCTAACTTTGAAAGTAAAATATTAGCTTGATATTGAAATCCTGTGCCAAATACTCCAAAATTGCATGTTTTGACATCGTATTCTGATGCTTTAGTACATAGCTGTCTGTAAAAGTCGTTTCATCACAGATTTCTATGCCGTTTAAACTCCTATCTTTTCAGAATAAATTTACCGTAACCAGAACTGACAGATTTCCGCAGTTTCCCTCTAGAGTGAAAAGAAAAAAAGAAAAAATTTGTATTCGCTTAGACTGATATAATATTATATTGAACTTTTACGAAATTCTTCGTTTTTAAGTGTTTTATGTTGTCTGAAAACATTGATAATAAGCATTTGATTTTACATTAATACTTTGTTCTTACAGCACTATTCTTAATCTCAATATCATTATATTAATATCGTTAATCGTATCCTGTTGTACTCGTGGGTGTTTTTTCAGGGTACAAGAATGAGTCAAAATTTTTGGATAACTAACACGTTTATATTCAAGCACAATTCAAACAGGAACTATACACAATAAATTTGTTGTAGCAGTCTTTTGATCGCTAATTTTGGTTCCGATCGTGCGTGGTTGACCTTCTAAATACGATGGCCCACCTATGGTAAAGCACATTATTTTCATTTTTCTGTTGTGGCTTTATTGTTGTACCAGTCTTTTAATCCCTATTTTCAAGAAAAGTGTAATTCTTTGACATATAGTATACTTCCTACAGATTTTTATACACCAGTACTTCACATTACTATTATAAATTCGACGCAATCTGTGACTCCATTACAGTTACAAAGACGAACCACCTGAAATACTGTAAGATATTATTTGTTATAATGAGACCTTTCCGCAAAGATGGGTCTCAGATTTGTGTATCCACTGGACGCGAAGACAATAAATGTATGACCTATCTTCTTCTGGCATAGGATAAAAAATATGAATAGGACAGTTCACTTTGACTGCTGTTAGAAAATATCTGTATTGCGAAAACTTGAATTTGACACATTAGACAAATGATGATGAATTGGCTTATAAAGTGTATTCTTCGTCAAGATAAATGAAACAGGATATATGAATTTTTCAACTTATCAAAACGTGTAATATTTATTAACCCCTCATTGTAGCAGCCTATAAATATCAATAGCTTTTACATTTATATATTATATAGAAAGAGCACTAGAAATTCCATAACATTTCTCAGAAAATTACCTTAACTTACCGTTTCTTGGATTTTTCAATTATTTTTCGAGAAATTGAGGACATGTCTTGCCTGCGTTCACCAAAACATAAGTAAGCACCGGAATCTTATTGAATGAAATAATCGTCGATTTTTAAATTATGCTGTTCTCATATATATATATATAAATGCTATAGCATCATTTATAAATCGACGATTATTTCATTTGATAAGATTCCGGTATATATATATATAAATGCTATAGCATCATTTATAAATCGACGATTATTTCATTTGATAAGATTCCGGTATGTATATATATGTATATATATATATATATATATATATATATATTTAACCTAATTTTATTTTTATAACGTTTTTAGAGGAAAAAAACAGGTCTTTCCCCTAGTCCGTTTACCTTTAAAATGCATAAGCCCATAACGTTCCAGGATAATAATGACACTATCAAATTTCAGTCGTTTTGATCATTTTATCTAAAATTATCGCGTACGAAATACGTAGACCTAACAGACACGTTATTAAAAGTGGATTATTTGTGTTTAGCGATGCTCAAAACATATTTTTACTAGAAACATATTTTAATTAGAAATTATTGGTATGGGATAAAACAAATATTTTTATCTAACACCAATAATTTCTGTTTATACGTATTGTTAATTGTAAGGAAAAATTAGCAAACCTTATAAAAACAGCAATAAATGATATAAAATAATACTTTTAAAATAATTGTAGTAATTATTTCTCTAGAGTGACATCGCACAGAAAACGATTTTAGATATTCCATATTTCCCGACCGATATCCAAACCCCCTACTTTGAAAGTAAAATATTAGCTTGATATTGAAATTTTGAGCCAAATACGTCAAAATTGCATGTTTTGACATCATGTTCTGATGCTTTAGTACATAGCTGTCTGTAAAAGTCGTTTCATCGCAGATTTGCATGCCGTTTAAATTCCTATCTTTTCAGAATAAATTTACCGTAACCCGAACTGACAGATTTCCGCAGTTTCCCTCTAGAGTGAAAAGAAAAGAAGAAAAATTTTGTACTCGCTTAGACTGATATAATATTATATTGAACTTTTACGAAATTCTTCGTTTTAAAGTGTTTCATGTTGCCTGAAAGCATTGATAATAAGCATTTCATTTTACATTAACACCTTGTTCTTGCAGCACTATAATTATCATTATATTAATATCAATTAATCATTATTTAATATCAATCTCAATATCAGTATATTAATATCGTTATGACTTATCCTGTTGTAGTCGTGGGTGTTTTCTCAGGATACAAGAATAAGTTCAAATTTCTGGATAACTAACACGTTTATATTCAAGCACAATTCAAACAGGAACTATATGCAATAAAACAACACTTAAATGTTTCACTAATTTCGCAAAATGACTAACACTATTCTCAAAACATTGATGATAATAATTTCACAAAACAACCGCTATTATTCTCAAAGCATTGACAAAAGTTACAGTTCAACGTAGTTCATATCTCGTCAACTGCTCTTTGACTGAGTGGTGACTCCTTTTTATGGACTCTCCATACAAACTTCTAGAAATCTAACATATCACATGTTATTTCGAGGCGTTCGAGGCTATTTCGAGGTGTTTCACGAACATTTAAGATGTCGTCAAATGAAGCTAAATTAACGATAAATTGCTAAATCTAGCAACCCGACTTCGAGCTTCTGCGTATGGGAACCCTGATTTTACCTCATGGGAAAAAGAATGCCTGAACGGGTATTTTCGCCTTTTCGGTATTATTTAGAGGGTTTTACAAGTTCATAACAATATGACCGTGTTCAGAATTGACGACAGAGATCATTGGGTGATTGAACCGTTACAATATGGAGCATTTCGTGTAATTCAATTGGCTAATGCTGACTCAACTGTCCAATCGGAACGACCGGGTTTTACTTCCGAACATAGCACATATTTAATCCGAATATCATAATCTTAACGTTAATATATTGAACAGATATTTTTTAAATATTAAACAGAAATACGTTCAGTACATGGATTTATTTGTATACCAGCAAAATTGTTGTTCTAAAAAGTCCATTATTAGTATTACTTTCCTTATATACATAATGTATAAGAAAAGTATTGTGACGGGGTCGAAAATTCGAATTCGAGTTTTCGACGGGAGAGCACGTTTCAAGTATCCCTGATCACGAATCAAACAGTTTTGAAGGGATGTCTGTGTGTGCGTGTGTGTGCGTGTGTGTGTGAAAGTATGTGTGTGTGTGTGTCTGTGTGTGTGTGTGAAAGTATGTGTGTGTTTGTGTGTGTGTGTGTGTGTGAAAGTATGTGTGTGTGTGTGTGTGTGTGTGAAAGTATGTGTGTGTGTGTGTGTGTGTCAGTGAGTCTGTGGAGACGATAACTGACGAACGAATGGACCGATTTGAATGAAATTTGGTACAAAAATCACAATCCGTAAACACTGGAAGTCTATTGTTTTTATATGCAATCGAATGTTCAGAACCCCCCTAAATATTCCAGTGAAATTTTGAAAAAATCGTCAAAAAATTAAAACCGCTAATAAAGTTGCGCAAATAGACATTTCTTATGTAGTTTTTCATTAGAAAACGATTGACATAAATTTTAAAACGCTAACATGAACCGTTCTCGAGATATTGCACATTTAAAAAAAATATCAAAAAGTAATATAAAATAAAAAAAATATATTTCCTATTGATAAACATGTTCACTTTTCATATGTAATACCATGCGATAAATTTGGTGACATTATCGTGGATCTAGCTCGTTCCATTCATGAAAATAGATACTTTGAGTAATACTTTTGTATTTGAACGCCAATAGTCATTTATCTGCTATAAGAATAACTTATTTCTCCGTCCATAACGCTTGGCGAGATTTTGGCGACGAATTTGGCGGAATGTCGCCAACTTGGCGATATTTTTATGTGTTGCCAAATAAATAAAAATCTCGCCAAATTGATAAAAATGACGTTAAATCAATGAAAATGACGACTAATTGACGAAAATTCAATATCTTGGAAAGAATATAAGTATCTACTATAAGAATAACATTTCTTTTATTGTAAAAGTAGTAAATTCATTGCATTATATAAGCAAAGTCATGTGTTGCCCACATCAGATTTTTTATTGTTAGAATACAATTAGTTTGTTAGTAAACTGCGATAAAAGTTGCTGATTTATGATGATTTGATCGCAATCAGACTTCTAATTTCAATTAAAATAAATGCATCTTATTTTATTAAAATTATTAAGTTCTTTCAAAATATAGAGTTTCTAGGAATATCCTCAAACATCCCAATAAATTTGTAAAGAAAGGCCTATTAGCGCACACTATCTGTAGTATTATTTATATTAGTGACTATGTATAGTAAAATGACAATGTCCGGTTGAAGAGAAGTGATTACAACGCCCCTATTAGGGAAGTCAAGTATACGAACTCGGCAGCAAAACCAGGTAGGTGAAACACGCCAATTATAAAGTGGTAGATAATTACATAATTAGTTGGAATCGGCATCAGGTACAATTGAAAGACGTATTCACTGTGACATCAGCAATGCTTGTTAAAATGTCCAGTATTATTCTTTCTCGAAATTAAATGTGCACTGGAGCTGACTAAGGGCATTTATAAGAGACTGTATATTGATGTCTTTGCATGTACGCAGTAGTATGCTTTTTCGAATTCAAATAGGCATTGTTGTTAACTAAAAATCATTTCAAACAGGATGTACATTAGATTTCTTTGTATGCAGTAGTAGTATATTTCTGGAATTCAAATGTGCATTGTTGACTAATAACATTTTGAACAGGCTGTATATTAGATTTCTTTGCATGTACACAGAAGTATTCTTTCTCGAATTTAAATATGTGCATTTTTGTTGACTAAGATCATATAGAACAGGCGGTATATTAAATTTCTTCTGTACGCAGTAGTAGTACATTTCTAGAATTCAAATATGCATTGTTGAGCATTAGCATTTAGAACAGGCTGCATATTAGATTTCTTTGTATGTGCACAGAAATATTCTTTCTCGAATTTCATAAGAAGCTGTATGTTAGATTTCTTTGCAATTACGTAGTAGTTTTAGTTCTAGAATTCAAATGTGCATTCTTGTTGATAAAGAGCGTTTAGAATAGGATACATATTTGATTTCTTTGCACGTGCGCAATAATACTTTTTCCGAATTTAAATGTGTATATTAAAATAAAAGTTTGACAAAAGTTTCTGAAGCTAATGATGCGGTTTTAGATATATTTTAACGCATATATATTTTTTATAACAAAAAAAAATGCTTTGTATTTTAAATATCCCTCAGAATCTAAGTATAAATCGTCAGTATTCTAAAACAGTAATATAAAAATGTCTGACGTTTTTCTAATATGTTCAAAAATTAATAACGGTCAAAGATACAAACATCTTTTTAAATTTTCTGATGAATAAATTTTCTGATGCATAAATTGTCTGATCATTTGTAGAGACAGTCAAATAATTATTCAAACATCGCTCATTCTTCTTGTCCTTTTTGCTTAAGGTCAAACTAGAAGCATCATTGCTACAATTAATGCGCATCTAATTACTTTCCTTATATAAATAGTATAATGTATAAAGAATGTATTGTAACGGGATTGAAAATTCGAATTCGAGTTTTCGACGGGAGAGCAAGTTTCAAACACCCATGAACACGAATCAAACATTTCTCATGTGATGTGTGTGTGTGTGTAAGTATGTGCGTGTATAAGTATGTGTGTGGATTGTGTATGTGAGTTCGTATGTGTCAGTGAACCTGTGGAGACAATATCTCACGGACAAATGAAGCGATTCTAAGGAAATTTAGTACAGAATTTACATTTCGCGAATGCTGGAAGCCTATTGTTTTTAAAAGCAATCGAATATTCATAGCACCCCCAAATTTTCGAATAAAATTTTGAAAAATCTTCAAAAAATCAAAACTTTCAATAAAGTTTTATGAAAATAATCATTTTTATCTAATGTTTTATTAGAAAACGATTGACATAGATTTTTGAATGCTAGTATGCACCGTTAAAGAGATATTGCACATTTTTTAATCACAAAAAATAATAAAAGTATTAACTATTTTGAAATACGTTCACTTTTCAATTGTAATATTATGAGATAAATTTGTAAGCATCATTCTCGTTCCATTCACGAAAGTGGATACTTTGAGTAATAGTTTTGTACTTTGAAGTCATCAATCATTTATCTACTATACGAATAACTTAATTCTCTGTCCATAACGCTTGTCGAAATATCGCTAACGTGGCGACTTTTCTTTAAATTTCCAAATTGACGAAAATGCCTCCAAATGGATAAATTTTCGCCAAGTTGATAAAAATGTCGCCAATTGATAAAACTGAGGAATTATTGATGAAAATTTAATATCTTGGAAAGAACATAAGATTGACTATGAGAATAACCCTTTTCTCCGTTCATAATGTTTGGCGTTGAAATTGCAAAAAAAAAATGCACCCAGTTAATGACAATGATGCCTAATTGATGAATTTATTATTAAAATATTTTGATACATGGATTAGATTGCTTTTTGAGGATGCGTTAATTGAGTACGACATAGTTTTACATTTTGTCATCCGGAAAAGAGCCAAATATACAATTTAGCGTTAAAAATACTGTGCCATATTTCTTATACATCAATACTGTGAAAGAAATAAATTCATTGCATTATATAAGGAAAGTCATGTGCTGCCCATATCAGATTTTTTGCTTATGGGACAGTCTTGATATTTAGATTTACAGTATTTCTCAACATTGTAATATCATCACCCTACGTTAATGTGGACATTCGATTTGTCCCGACACAAATACATTAAATATAAGAGGTTTTGTGATTCTGGTAATATTTGCCATAAGAGATATAGGGCAAAACCCTTTAGGATGGCTTTTCTCAACATTTAAATACTTTTGGGTAATGTTTATGAATTTTTTAATGCAGTTAAATGTTTCACTGTTCTCAAAAATTTGCTGTAAAATAACACGATAAAATTAAACTTCATAAAATACAGCATAAACTAGTCAGTTGATTAATATATACAGTATAAAATAAAATACAGCATAAACTAGTCAGTTAATTAATATATACAGTATAAAATAAAATACAGCATAAACTAGTCAGTTAATTAATATATACAGTATAAAATAAAATACAGCATAAACTAGTCAGTTAATTAATATATACAGTATAAAATAAAATACAGCATAAACTAGTCAGTTAATTAATATATACAGTATAAAATAAAATACAGCATAATAATATTTCCTAAAAAAGTCAATACGGCAATTGCTATCCTTAATTTCCATCATGACTGGAATAAATAAGAACACGATTCCTATATATCGGTCCTGAAGTTGGCTGTTTTTTTCCATTCAGACCAGATCATCAATTTATTTTCGTATTTACACTGCATCTTACGTTTTATTCTATTGTTTCATTGATGTTCACACACGTTATTTCTAATTGCACAGAATAGAAGGACTGAAACGTTTCTGGTTTATTCAGCTGACGAACTGTGAGAAAGACTAAAGTTAATTGGATACAGTTCCGACATCTATTGATTATTTCCGCTATATTGATTGAACTCACTCGATTTTATCTTGTATGTTCTACCATTGCTATTCAATGTTCAATCGATTTTTGTTTCAGGCTTACTTTTCTAACTGCAGTTTTTTTCTGTGTCAGTTGTGTCATTCGCAAAAATTTGACGCATGAAATAAATAGAGTTACTCAATGTGCAATTTCCTTGTCTCAAAGGGATCTATGTATCTTGCTGGAATTCACTTGTCAAATTTCTTGTCAAATTGACACAAAACTATTTCAAATCTTATAACATAATAATTTTGTGCACCAATCAATAAGTTTAATTGAAAATATACAGATAAGTATTAGTATTTTTGCACTAGAAACATTTTTATACGAACTTTTGACTTCTCTAAAGTCAGATTGTTAAAGGAGATTTTTTACTATACCAAAACGAATATTATATAAGAAAACCGCTTTCACTTATAGTGGCGAAGAGGAAAGTGCCCTTATGCAATTTTCTAGAGATTTAAACATCAAGTAATTGTGTACTATGTTTTTCCACTTTACTATAAACAACCAATTTATAGGTAAGAACTTGCAAATCGCCTTACGTAGACTCTCCGTTTAATATGAAGGGGAGAGTCGGTAAATGCCGTACGGCTGGTAATGCCGTACACTCTTATTTCTGAATAATGCCAATAGGTGGCAGCACGGCATTTATTGCGTCTAGTCTGCTTCTGCACCACAAATGTTTTGTTTTCGCCACGAAGTCCTTCGCTGAAAAACAGCCGAAATATTTGCGATTTAAGGTAAGTTCTCTTTTGGAAATTTTATTTTAATTATGTTTACTAGCTGCTAGAGACCACCCAGTTCCATTTTATTTTTTGTCTCGGAATTTTTTTGTTAGTTTAAACGATTAATTTAATGGTAAAGTGGTAGATGAAATCAATTCCTGCTTCATTTAAACGTGGTTAGGCTTAAGAAAATAAAGGATCAGGTTGGGTAATTCCGTACATTGTGTACGGCATTACCCACCTGTGTACGGTATTTGCCTTCGAGTATATTTTATTCGAAAATGAGACTATACGATTCCTTATTATTGTTGGCTGGTGAATTTCCTCTGGAAGTAGTAGCCATAATACAGGCCATTGTGGCCAGTTATAATAATAATAATAATAATATTAGAAAATCTTAGATTTAAGCTTTTTGAACCTTTCAAAAATTTAATTTTTATCTTTTTCAAAAATAGTGTTATTAAACAAACAGTTATTAGTTTTCAGGCTATATTTTATTTATTCTGATATCAGGATACTGTTTTAGGATTTTATTCTGATATCAGGATATTGTTTTAGGATTTTATCGTGCTATCAGGATTTTGTTTCAGGATTATATCCTGAAATAGGGATGAGGAATCAGTGATGAGGACTTTGTCGTTGCCAAAGCCATGGAAGTTCCACAATCTGGACAATCAGGAGAAGCTACCCACAGTGCCCAACCATCAGGAGAAGCTGCCCACAGTGCCCAACCACCAGGAGAAGGATCAGTCATAGATGAGTCTCCAAAAGAGATGGATCTTTTGCCACTAAACCTGCCTCGAGCGATGCCATCATTAATGAACAGGAAAAGACTTGCTCAATCCTCTGAAGTTCTGACTTCCACGCCCATAAAGAACAAGCTTTTGGATAAGCTGAAACCAAAGAAGAGAATAACAACCACAAAACGAAAGTTAAATGTTTATAAAGCTGGAAAGAAAAGAAAAATCACTTCTGCGTCTGGAAAGAAAGGAACTAAAAAAAAGAAGGAAAAACCTAGGGATCTTCCAAGTCAAGATTTCAGTTGCTTAGTTTGTGGAGAACCATACGTCGAGCCGCCATCAGAAGATTGGATTGAATGCCATAAATGCAGAGGATGGTCTCACGAGGGATGCACTGATGGCTTGGGTACATCAGTGGGACTATACGAGTGCGACAGTTGCCAAAAATAATTTTACATTTGTGCTTTTTAAGAATAAACATTTTCTTTAGTTCAATACGGACTTATCGTCATTTCATTTCGCGAATATTTTACTGTACGGTATTTTCCGACCATGTCGCATAATACCGTACATTCACCACTTTCACTTTTTAATTTTTAAAAAAAAAGGCAATGTTGTTTTTAGCCAATTTCAAATATAATTTACTTCGACACAAATCAGAGGTAAATATGAGACCAATCTATCCACTATTGCTGGAATATTAACAAAGTTAGACGACATTTAAAAAATGTGACGGCATTTACCGACTCTCCCCTATGTACCAAATTTGTTTTTACACTCCGAATTTTAAGTGTAATATTTTGTAACTAAAAATTATTGTGAAGTTTACGCTATTGGGTTAAGAAATCACATGTACTAATTCAGATATTTAGTGTATGGGGGACCCGTGTTATACCCACATGAAGTTTACTTAGCAGATGTATAAGTAAGAACTTGTGAATTGCCTTATTTGACATACCCGCTCCATTTAATATGTATGTACCAAATTTGCTTTTACACTCCAAGTTTTATGTGCAACATTTTGTAACTACAAATTATAGTGAAGTTTACGATTTTAGGTCAATAAACCACACGCACCAAGTCAGATAATCTGTAAATGGTTACCCGTGATATACGCATAGGTAGTCTGTCTGATTTGATCATTTGCTATGAGAATTTGCTTGGGTGAAGTTTTCTATGTAGATAGAGTCTACTGAAATATTAGTATCATGCTTTACAAGTTGAAGGTATTTGGCGAGGTAGAATTCATTTTAAAGTTGTAAGATTAAGTTCATTGTGACCTTTCTAGCAGGATAAATTATAATCTTATTCTTAGAATTTTCCATACCGTTGGGCACTGAGCAATATGTCTGCAGATATGACAGAAACTGTTGAAATTAGTGAATTGGTAAAAGGAAATGGATTTTGTCTGGTATGCAAACAACCCCAGTTTTAGACATTACGCATTAGATTCACATTTCTAGTTCGTAAACATTACTACATATATTACAATAGTTTTGTGCTTGTAGCCTGCTATGTGATGATTTATCTAATGTTCTGAATATTTTCGAACTCTTCATATTGTGTCATTACTATAGAATGCATCGTTTTCTTTTGCTCGTCACCAGAGCTCTTGCCCATACTTAACGTTGTAGTTTATGAATAATGGCATAGAATTGTCGGACTACCATACACAAAGGCATATCTGAATATTATACAACACCTCTGGAACAAAATTCAGATTCTATTTTAATCTCAGTCTAGATAATCTTTCCAAGCATCTGCTAGAGATTCTATGTTATGAGATTTTCCAAGCGTGTGAACAGGAAGTTGTAAAACGTCTCGCCTTTAATTTCGATATTGGTCTGCACAAAATACATTTACTCACACCGTGAAATTTAGGCAGGTATCTTACAGAACTGGAAAAGAAAAAGATTCGTTCCTTGAAAGTGGCTAGACGCAAAATGATTCATAATAACTGGTAATACAATGAATTCTATTTTACGGATTCAAAAATAAAATTGCTTTACTCTTATGCTGCTGAAATACAGCATATCAGAATTTTCAATATGTGACATCTTTAAAGATATCCGATTACTTTAAAGAATATAGCGCATAAGTTTTTAGAATTTAATTGTTTTTAACTAAGTTCCCTTTTAATTAAAAGATAGCAAGATGTATGCCTATATATAATTGGCTAACGTGTTTTCGCTGTTCCAGATTCTCCAGAAGCCTCGTAGTTTATCTAAAAAACTGTGTCTTTGCACGCTTATAGTATCGATTACGGTACAGAACCTAATTGAGCAAGATTTTTTTATTTATGCCTTTCTGGGAGGCGGAGGAAACGGGGATCTTGAAGATTATTTTTTCAGAACCCCCTAGTGATCTATAAGGCTGAATCTTTGCCCTATTATATTATAAACCATTGGTCAGAACCTAGCGTAATCAAATAATCCAACTCTCCCCTGGAGCGCCAATTAGGGTTTTTAATCTTCATAGACCTTTAAATGAATCTTTGGTTGTTTAGAAGGCTGAATTTTTTCAAATTTAAAATATCGAACCTAACTAGCTGGACTTTTTATTTTTTATCTGGGATTAGATAAAACGGGGAGATACATATGCATGCTATTTTTTGTTACTGAATATTTTATTAGGCTCAATCAATCATACAAAACCCGCCTAAAGGAGCATTCTTAATATTAAGATCGTTCTCATATTGTATGCTTTATATTTATTGATTAGTTTAGCGCCTTTTGGCTCACTTCAGTACGGAATTGCAAATACCACTAATACAGCAAGAAAAGACGCAATGTGCAACAATTTTATAAATGTTGCAGTAAAGGAAAATCGGTAAATGATATTTACAGAACTGTATTGAGTTCATTAACAAACATACGATACAGATATAAGTAATTATTTTTTTCTGGATTCCGGAAACTAATTTCTACTTGAATTTAAATATGTATTCCATTATTGACTTAACCCTGGAATTCACAGCATAAAAACATCTCGACAAAATATATTTCAATTATAACTTTATGTTTAAAATCATATACAAAGGAAAATATTCTGCAATGCGGGCAACATATGCTTTTCTTCACAATTTGTGATGAAATATAATTTAATGGATTCTGTAAATGGTGTTTAGTTTTACTCTCCTTTATACGCACGTCGCAATAAAAAATTCCGATATGGACAGCACATGACTCCACCTATAAAATGCGATGGTTTTACTTCTTTTGGAACAAAAAATCTATACACCAGAATGATGGAGCAATGTATTTGGCATGTGGTTAGAATCACGTGAATTACAGTTTAACGGTTTTGATAAATTACTAGTTCAAGCAAACTGGGTTACTCACATGCAGATTCCCCATCAAAATGATATGGACATTTAATTAATACCTCGTGAAATAAATGATTATGGACGAATTATTTGCCGACAAAATCCAAAGTTGTTGCAAAATCATCATCCATGTGAATGAAACGAAGTAGATGGACGAGAATAATGATAACGGATTTTTTTATCTAATATTGCATTGATGGACGGTTTAGCTATCGGATAATACTTACTACTGTTTTTAATTTTCTGTCATTTTTTTTTTGTAAATTCATTTGAAAAAGCTGCAATATTTCTAGAAAATTTCTTTAAAGTTTATGTCACTCGTTTTATAATAAAACATTATGTATACAATGATTATTTATCTAACACTATTGAAGTTTCTGTTTATATAATGATTTTTTGTAATTCCTTCATAAATCGTGCGATATGTCGAGAACGGTTTGCACTAGAGTTTTACATTTTGTATCATTCGTTTTCTAATAGAATGTAGGTCATAAATGATAATTTATTGCTCATAATTAGTAATTCTAATATTTAATGGATTTTAATAAAAAATTCATCATAGGAAATGTTGCTTTATATTTTCATAACTAGTCACCTTCAGCGACCAGCCTGTTCGCTACCCTTGAAAATGCTGATCGTGGCAAACTCGCTGGCGACATAACCTCGTGAAGTTAATGTGGCACACATTTAAAAATAAAACTTAAAGTTATACTTTTATATATTAAATTCATTAAAATGATCATATCTTTATCTTTTAACATGGCCTTAAATTGGTACATTGTGAACTCCTTAATTAAATCGTAAATTGCTTTATTGTGCCGCTATAAACCCTCCAATTATTTTACCACTGAGTGAGTCCTGTAAAGGAATTATTAATTAATATTTGACCAAAAGGATTGCACCAATTTAACTTTAACAAAAACATTTATTAAAAACATAAAATGCTTATTAAATTTAATTATATTAACTACTCTGCTTATTAAGTATTTATTAAGATAGCATGTGAGAGGAAATAGCATGTGAGACCCTTAACCATATACCTAACGTATTTAATAACCTGTAGATATTTGAGAAACACATATCTTCAATTTGGACCTTGTTAGCAGCACGTGGTTAATCTCGTACATAGTTACTCGCATCAAATCGTAGTGTAATGCATCCACTCGTAACTTTGTCGACCACTGCTGAATCAAACACTCCACTTAGTTCATGCTCTTAGGCTTTTCTCTATTTCAACATTTTTTTTACATCTTCTATGAATTTATTCCATTATTCACTTAAACAAAATTTTAACTAAATTTAATTTCATTTATCCTGTTACTTAGGATTAATTTAGTTATTTAATATGCTTACACAATTTATATTCTTCTTCAAACATTAATTTACCTAAACGTTTTCAATGCATTTTCACATTTTAATATTTCTACACGAGATATCGTGTCCTCGATTGCTTCATTGCAACGGACGATTTGCAGCTATTTTAACAGTTCGTAATTTAACATTTTAAATTCAAATTGATTTAAATTTTCGATTATTTATGCCTTTACTTATTTTTTGACATAAAATCTGTACTATTATAATGACAAATCTCTAATAACATTCTCATTTGCAGCACATTTCTACTTTTTTTACTTTACTTAATTATGTCTTACAATTTTTTAAGCATCAAGACCCTGTAAATTCAACTTTCCCTGCCTGCCCCTGTGAACAAATTCAATGTTACTGGACTGTCCTTGTATAACAAAGTATTTTCAAGGATTTGGCTACAGACCTTTCATCTATCCAATTGGGTAACATATCTGATTCTACCTTTCATTTTTGTAGATTTATTTGCATAACTAATTTTTGCTCAATACTACTTATCTCATATAAAACAATTTTTTACTTCATTTATAATTTATATTATCATATATTACATAATTTTTTTTTAAAACAAATTTTTGCAAACCCACTATTAATTTCATTGAAATTTATACCATTTTAATTTTTAAAACCAGTCCTTCATTACTGACTTTAATAATTTCTTATCATTATCCATTTTTTCATTATTAAATTTTTTTTCCTTGCAACATCATTTTCCTTAGAATCATTTTATTTTGTTATTTTTTTTATCTCTCTCATCTTACAATTCTTCAAGTACCAATCATCAGAAAATTTTGAATTTAAAAATATTTTTGACCTTATAAAAATATTTTTGATCTAATTTTCTCTCATTTTGTTCATGAATTTGTATCTCATTAAACACCTTTAATTTTTAATATATTCTTTGTATTTGCTTTGATTTGCAACTATTTCTGAATCTACTTTTAGAATATCATTATTTTCATTATCAATTTGATTATTATCCCTTATTATTTTATCATTTTCCTTTTAAATACATTTCTTAGCATTACTTGACTTTTGCATTTTTTGAAAATTAACATTTTCATTATCATTTTGAATATTTTGACAATTAACATTTTGACTTTCATTATCCAACACATCCATTTTATATTTTCAAGCAAATTTCGCTCATCATTATCATGATTTTTATTTTCATTTTGAATTTCCTGAACATTAAAATTTTCTCATTCATTAGCCAAAACATCCATTATTTTATTGTTGTTTGAATTTTGCTTATCATTGTCATGATTTTTATTTTTATTTTGAATTTCCTGAACATGAACATTTTGACATTCATTATTCAAAACACCCATTATAACACCCATTATTTAATATAAACACCCATTATTTAATTTTAACATTTTCATTTTGCATAATTTCATAATCAATATTCTTATCAACTTTTTGATATTGCTTACTTTTGACAACCGTATTTTCGCTTCTATGCTGCATATTTTCAATTGTATTTTGAACTTTTTCAATTTGTACACTTTGTACAGTATAACATTTGTTTTTTTGAATTCCAATTATTTTACCGTTACCGTTATATTTATTTTCCTGTTATACGTTTTGTGCTATATGGCATTTTTTTCGTGAATCTCATTTATTTCACTGTCTTTATCATACTTTTCCATCAATCCTTCAGCACTTTGTACATTTTGTTCGATATAACATGGGGTAGCGTGAATTTAATTTGGTTCATCTTTCATACTATATTTATTTCTAATGTTCAATTTCTTTTTTCTCCAAGTTTTATTACTCGAAAGGATCCCTGAAATATATCTTGTAGCATAGTGGGTTTATTTTCCTCTTTCAAAAATACGGTACCTCCGATTTGCATTTCTTCATTAATAATTCTTTTGAAATTTTTAATCACGCATACTTTCATATTTTTATTTAACGTAATTTTAACCTTCTTTTGATTACTTATTACAATATCAATTTTGTTATTTTTATATTACAGTTCGAAATGCACCAAATGGAAAAAGTACTTTTGCGTGTTTTGTGGGGATAAAGATCACCTCCTTATCCTGAATTTCCCGATCTACCTCGAATTGTTCTGCAATCAAATGACCTGACTGCAAGGCAATCCTGCGTGTGATCGTGACATAGAAAGGATGTCAAGATTTGACTCTTCATTAACACATCCTTTTTCAGCAAAATCACTAACCTTTTCATTTTTAGGAAAATTGGTCTTATCGACCAGTCCGATGTTTTGGCTGTCATAATAACAATTCTTAATATTTTCATTAAATTCGAATATGCCTTTTACTTCATCTTGAGTGACAATTGGCTTTTTCGCACTTGTCACAGTTTTGAAATCATTTTCTGCATCAAAACTTTTATTATTCTTATCCTTTGAACAAGTATGGCCATTAACATGGCTACCTTCAAAAATTTGTGTATCAATTTGCGAAACTTTACCACTAGTTTCCTTAAATTTATCATACTTTTTATTATCGATCTGAGTCGATTTTGAGAAAATTTTATTTTTGTGTTCATCATTTAAATATGTTTTTGCATTGCTGATGATGATTTTTATATTTAACACTTTACAACAAAGTTGAAAAGTGTTTATGACTTTGTTCATTCAGTCTGTTTGTCTGTCTGTCTGTCCGTTAGAACGATAACTGCAGTAAAAATGACTTAATCAAAATGAAATTTAAGTATGTCGTTCAGACGGTCTGTAGCACCTATGGGAATATAAATGAATAATATCACCCAATTAGTTTTGGATGGAACCCGGGTTGAAAAATTGAAATACATTGAGCCTTATGGGACCTAATTTTTCAAACATTTTTAAGCGGATTTAAAATCCACAAACTGCTTCGAAAATTTTAGGTAATATTCAAATTGTTCCATAAAATATATAAAAAAAATAATTCAGCGAAATATATTCAGTAGTTTTTTAAATAAAAGTAAAAATATTAATAACACCTCTTATATGAAGCGATCACGGGAACATGATATGAAAAGATCACGTGACCCACTTCAAAATGATATATGGCATCCATCTTGTCTCAAAATCGTGATTTTAAAAGTTCTTTTTCATTCATATTGAGTGTTGTATCCGTCCTAAAACCACTTTATTTTTGCCTAAATTCTGTGCATCTACTTATTGAAACAACGCAATGAGAGTATATTTGAGTTTAAATACTCATCCAAATTTGATTATTTCTACAACGCAGTCTATTTTTCACCTATGTAAAATGTACACAGCAAAATATGTAGAATGAGTTGTATCAGAATTGCTGTATTTCTTTAACACAAAATCATTTAGTTCATGGAGTCTGCATAGCTGATATCAATGAAATATTCATTGATTTTACAAAGAGCAGGACAATTTTTTCGATGAAGTTTCAAGCATAGAGTTTAATTTTTTGTAGCTCCATGGTCTTAAACAAAATGTTTAAATAAAATAAATTATTATAGTATTGTGGTGAATGACATGAATGGGAAATTATTTATGAATGAAATGCTGCTTTTATAGAGAGAGCCAGGATATAGAGTTATAGAGAGTTATTTTTTCAATGACGTCATTTGAATGAATTTCAGTTGTTCTCGATAAGTTATCAAATATAATAAATTATCGTAGTATTATGATAATTCTAAAATTATTTCCGAGGAATGTATCACATTTTAGAGATGCTTAAACCAGGCAATTTTTATTTCAATGCCGTCATTTGAATGAAGTTCATTTTTTTCGATGAAGGTTAAGTTATATAAGTTTTCAAATATAATAAATTAATGTAGTATTGTGATAAGTTTTAAAATATTCCCGAGGAATGCATTGCATTTTAGACATGTTTAAATAAAATTGCATGGAAGTTGGAAAGTGTTTCATAATCAATGCTTTAAGCATGATTGATCTCTCTTGTTAATAATTTCTTTAGCTCCTGCATTTTCATTACTTGTCATGATTTTACTTATATTATTTTCTACACGTGCATTTTCCTCAATTTTCTTTTTATTAATATTTGCCTCGCATTTCAGACTTTGGACAAAGTTTTGATCAAAGCGGACCCATCCGGGCTGACTTCTTATAGCTGCAATATCAGACTTCAATTCTCGGCCAGGGTTCTGAGGTATATTTTTGCATGCTTTCCATACTATCTATTTCTTTATTGTCATTTTTAACACTTTACAACTAAGTTGAAAAGTGTTTATGACTTTGTTCATTACGTCTGTCTGTCTGTCTGTCTGTCTGCTTGTCTGTCTGTTCGTTACCACGATAACTGCCGTAAAAATGAATTAATCAAAATGGAATTTTATTATATTGTTCAGACGGACTATGGGACCTATGGGAATATAAATGAATAATATCACCCAACTAGTTTTGGATTGAACCCGGGTTGAAAAAATGAAATATATTGTACCCTATGGGACCTAATTTTTCAAACATTTTTCAAGCGGATTGAAAATGTCACAAATTGCTTCCAAAATTTTAGGTAATATTCAAATTATCCCTTAAAATATATAAAACAAATTCAGAAAAATATAATCGGAAGTTTTTAAAATAAAAATTAAAATAATAATTACACCTCTTATATGAAATGATCACGTGATCAGAGATCACATGACCCAATTCAAAATGAAATATGGCATCTATCTTGTCTCAAAATCGTGATTTTTAAAGTTCTTTTTAATTCATATTGAGTGTTGTAGCTCTCCTAAAACCGCTTAATTTTTGTTTAAATTCTATGCATCCACATACTGAAACAATGCAATTACAATATATTTGAGTTTAAATGATCATCCAAATTTGATTATTTCTACAACGAATCCTATTTTTCACTTATGTAAAATGTAAACTGCAAAATATGTAGAATGATTTGTATAAGAATTACTGCATTTCTTTAACGCAAAATTATTTAGCTCATGGAGTCTGCATAGCTGATATGAATGAAATATTCATTGATTTTATAGAGAGAATGACGATTTTTTTCGATGAAGTTTCAAGCATAGAGTTTAATTACTTGTTCCTCCATGGTCTTAAGTTTTTAAATAAAATCAATTATTACAGTATTGTGATGAATGAAATGAATGGGAAAATGTTATGATTGAAATGCTGCTTTTATAGAGAGAGTCAGGCGTCATTTGAATAAATTTCAGTTGTTTTAATGAAGTTTTCAAATATAATAAGTTATTGTAGTATTATGATATTGTTAAAATCCGTTCATTTTTTTCGATTCTTCACCTTCATGTAAGTAACTTGAGTGACCTTGGTAACTTGACTTTGTTTTTGATAGGATTCATAGAAGCAGAACCAGCCTTTTTTTGTGAAATGGCCTGTAAAAATGCAATTTACCCACCCTAGCTAAAATACTAATTGACCAAATTTCCCAAAATTCGGTAGATAAGTTACTTGTGGGACACTCTGGTGCTGATTAGATTTTGGTACAATTCGGAAAAGGACAACCTGCCTTTTTCTACGAAATGGCCCACAAAAATCGCCAAAAATCTAAAAAAAACTACATATGCTGAAATGTATAAAATAATTTCTTGTTTTATACGCAATTTTTGACGAGGAAAAGAATATAACACACTCCATTATGCTTTAGGACTAACCGTTCTCAAGATATTTGAGATTTCTTCCATTTTTGTTACGCTGTTCTTGGAAAAATGTCCAATTACCAAATAAAAATAAAAATTGAATTAAAAATGCAAATTTAGTTTTTTGTTATTTGGTGTAATTAAACTCTATCTAACGAATAATTAAAGAGATAAAGAAAATTTTAATTTCAGTCCGCAGGGAAAGTCATGTGCTGCCCAAATCAGATTTGCTGATATTCTTATAGCCACCAAAACCAATTTGCTCCTTCATTTTCTGTAGTATTTTTTTTTTTTTTTGTATTTCTTTATAAACTCTTATGTTTACAGCATGTTTGGGCGACTTCCAAAACCGGTTAGTTACCTTCCATAATTTAGTGGGACAATTATGTTAGTACTTTTACTCACTGAACAAGTGCTTTGAATCTTTTTATAGGACGTTTACCTTCCTTTTTGGTATTTAACTTCATTTTCTGTTCTACTATTTTTCGCATTTCTTTATTAACTATTATTTTTACAGCAGGTGTAGGCCACTTACGTAACTTCCGAAACCGGTAAGTTGACGTTTAAAATTTTGTCTGATACTTATGTCAGTAGTGTTACTCACTGAAGGAGTGATTTTGAATCTTTTCGTTGGACGTCCACTTTCCGTTTTGATATTTTATTGTTCATTCATAGTATCATAATACTAATTTCTTGCTCCACTTTTGTAACTTCATCTTCTCGCCTTTGGCAATTTTTCCCCATCATCATTCGCCTTTGCTGCAATTGCCGATATTGTGTTGTCCAGTGAAAACTACACGTCTAAATTGTGCTGACGAAGAAATATATTTTTATTTTTAAAATCGGTTGACACTATTAATTACTTTCCTTATATACAATAATGAATAAGCAAAATATTGTGACGGTGGCAAGAATTCGACGAGTTTTCGACGGGAGAGCACGTTTCAAGCATCCCTGATCACGAATTGAACATTTTTGAGGAGAAGTCTGTGTGTGTGTGTGTGTGTGTGTGTGTGTGTGTGTGTGTGTGTGTGTGTGTGTGTGTGTGTGTGTGTGTGTGTGTATGTGTGTGTGCGTGTGAGTGTGTGTGCGTGTGTGTGTGTGCGTGTGTGTGTGTGTGCGCGTGTGTGTCAGTGAGCCTGTGAAGACAATAACTGACGAACGAATGGACTGATTGGAACGAAATTTGGTACAAAACTTACAATCTGTGAATACTGGAAGATTATTCTTTTTATACGCAATCGAATGTTCAGAATTTTCGAGTGAAATTTTGAAAAATCACCAAAAAATCAAAACCTCTACTAAAGTTACCACATAGACATTTCTTATGCAATTTTTTATTAGAAAACGATTGACGTAGGTTTTAGAACGCTGTCATGGACCCTTCTCGAGATATTGTACATTTTTCAAAAAAATATCAGAAGATCATATAAAATAAAAAGATTATTTCCTTTTGAGAAACATGTTCACTTTTCATATGTAATATCATGCGATAAATTTGGTGACATCATTCTTGTGGATCTAGCTTGTTCCATTCTTGAATAAAGATACTTTGATTAATAGTTTCGTATTTGAACGCAAATAGTCATTTATCTGCTGTAATAATAACTTATTTTTCCATCCATAACGCTTGACGAGATTTTGGCGTCAAATTTATCGCAATGTCGTCAACTTGGCGATTTTTAATGTTGTTTAAATTAACGAAAAACTCGCCAAATGGATAAAAATTACGCCAAATCTATTCAAATGACGACTAATTGACGAAAATGCAATAACTTGGAAAGAATATAAATATATACTATAAGAATGAGCTATTTTTTACTGTAAAAGTAGCAAATTCATTGAAGCATATAAAGAAAGTCATGTGCTGCCCACATCAGATATTTTTGTGTTGTATTTCGCTTTAAATGCAGTGTCATCAGTTATTCTTGCTTTTACATGTGAAAATTACGCTTCTTGTTTGTTCCGACGAAGAAAACTATTTTTGTTTTCGAAACCAGTTCCAACTATTAGTTTATGTGGTACTTTGCTTTAAATGAACTTTCTTTAGTTGTATATCTAAAATTCCAATTTTTAGCAAAATATATCTGAAATTTTTTTATAAAGGTCGGAATATTAGTTCTTTAATTATGGTGTTCAGGCGTCTCAGACATACGAACATCCTAATCAGATACAAAGACATATACATACAGCAGACATGCTGTCAAAGTATTTGATATGTGTTTATAAGATTTAATGACAAACTCCCTAATTCAAAACTTTTTAGGACAACAATATTTTTTATACAATACTATGCGAAATGAAAATAGCAAGCACTTACTTATTGCGAAAATATATCTTGAAATATAAGCCTCATTTTAGTAATATTACAAAAAAAACCATGCAAATACTGACAACAATTATCCTTCTTCCTCTGTCTCTTAATTACCTTATTATCTTTGAGTGGCATTTATAAAAAACAAAAGTGGATAAACTTACTCAACATAAGTGAATTTTCTACTATCTTTTAGCCTCATGCTGTTCGGAGAATCTATATATGTATTCCAAAACGTAACTCGCACATTTTCTGAAGAGAAATTTCACTTGGATTATCACATTCTTTAAGCTATGATTTAAATTAATGAATTTATATTTTGAAAATATTTTCCACTTATCTATGTACTATAACGAACTATGTACTATAACTTATCTATGTACTATAACGAACTAACTGATAAATTAAAAGAAAATAATGTACGGTCTAACAATACGCCTGCTTAGAATAAAAAATATTCACCTTCATCTTTGGTATTCTACTTCATTTTCTAATCTATATTTTTCTGTTTTTATTTATAAACTGTTATTTTTACGACAGTTTTGAGACTAATGTAGCTTCTGAAACAGGTGAGTTGCAGTTTATAATTTAGTGATATACTTATGTTAGTAGTTTCACTCACGGCACAGGTATTTTGAATCTTTACGTTGGGCTTTCACGTTCCTCTTTGATATTTTATTTCATTTCCTGTTCTACTTATTTTTGCATTTCTTTATTAAATGTTATTTTTACAGCAGGTTTATGCAACTTATGTAACTTCAGATACCGGTTAAATGCCTTTTGTAATTTAGTAGGATATTATGTTCTCAGTTTGTCTCTCAGAACAAGTGTTTTGAAACTTGTCATTGGATATTTACCTTCCTTTTTTGGTATTTTATCGTTCATTCATAGTATCCTACTACAAAGCTTTTTCTCAACAGTTTTCACCTCGTTTTCAAAATATCGCACTTGGCAGCCCTTTTTTCTCTGCTTGTCCTGACGAAAAAGCAATTTTTACTTTCCCTGCAATACATGGTAATGTATAGGGAAAGTATTGGAATCATGCCGAAAATCACAACTCGAGTTTTCGACGGATCTACACGTTTCGATACCTCTAGAATACGAAAAAACCATTTATAGCGTGACGTCTGTGTGTGTATCTGTGTGTCTGTCTGTCTGTGTGGCTGTGTGTCTGTCTGTCTGTCTGTCTGTCTGTCTGTGCAGATATTGTATCCACTCTAACTAAAAAACTAATGGACCGAATTTCACAAAATTTTGTAGGTAAGTCACTTGTGGGCGGAATTGGTGCTGATTAGTTTTGGGTACGATTCGGAATAAAAGAATCCGCCTTTTTTGCGAAATGGCCCGCAAAAGCTTGTATCCACTCTAGCTGAAAAACTAATGTACCGAATTTCAAAAAATTTGGTAGATGAGTCACGTATAGGTCACCCTGGTGCTGATTAGATTTTGGCATGATTCAGAAAAAAATAACCTGCATTTTTTTGTAGAATGCCCCGCAAAAATTGTCAAAATCTAAACTAAAAAGCTACGAATGCTCAAATATATCCATTAAATGCTTGTTTAATGCGTAATTTTTAACGAAGAAAAGAATAAGACCAACCCTATTACACTTGGACTAGCCGTTCTCGAGATATATTAGTTTTTTTTGTATTTTTCCGCCCCACCTTTGAAAATAAGTCCAGTTATCAAATGAGAACGAAAATTGAATTAAAAGTGAATTACTTTTAATTGAAATAAATAGAACGTGGATATAAGTTTGCAGGGAAAGTCATGTGCTGCCCACATCAGATTTTTTGTTTTTGAAATCAGTTGACAGTATTAATTTTACGTTGTATTGTGCTTTAACAGAAATTTCAGTTATATGTTTAAAATTTCAATTTTTATTATAATGCGTCTACACAAAATGTTATGCAGTTAGTAATATTAGTCCTTGAATTATGGTGTCCATGCCTCTCAGATATAAAGACATAGTAATCATACGTAAATACATATACATACAGCAGACATGTTTTCAAAAGTATTTGAAATTTGGTCATAATCCTTAGTGGCAAAATCGCTAATTCAAAAATTTTTAGGACAACAATATCATTTATACAATAGTATGCGAAATGAAA
Source organism: Amaurobius ferox (assembly GCA_951213105.1). Lineage (NCBI taxonomy): Eukaryota > Metazoa > Arthropoda > Arachnida > Araneae > Amaurobiidae > Amaurobius > Amaurobius ferox. Next base: position 31,705,962 of record OX578147.1, read on the forward strand.
AATGAAAGCATTAGCTTATTGCTAAAATATATCTTAATATATAAATCTTATTTCAGTAATATAATTCAGATCGTGCTTACAACGTAAGGGAAAAACACACAAATGTTGACAGCATTTATTCCTGTCCCTTCGTCTCTTAATTACCTTATTATCTTTGAGTGGCATTTCTAAAAAACCGAAGTAACACAACTCACTTAGCATAAGTTAATTTTCTACTAGCTTTTAGCCTTATGCTGCTCGGGGAGTTCATATGTAATTCTTAATTTAACTGGCACTTTTCCAGAAGAGAAATATTTCAAGTAGATTATCATATTCTTTAAGATAGAAATGACATTAATGAATTTATAATTTGAAAATATTTTGTCATTTATCTGTCTACTAGGACAAACACACGCCGTTGCTAGGAATGTAAGATGCAAACATCTCATTAAACTTATAGATATATTACAAGAATTTACAACTGGAAAAGCCAAAGAACAGCATGAAAAAAAAACATGTTACGATGTCACAATTTCCGAAAGCATATTTGTGAAATATACACACAATCTTCATGAAACACAAAGTAATTGAAACCGCCCCAGTGACGGAACTCGATTTCCCTCTTGCTTTCTCCGATAGCGTTCGAAAATGTAAATTTTAACTTTTTTTCGATAGTTTAACAGAAAGCAGTTCATAGAAAATGCAGCAATACAAAATTATTTGAATGCAAAGTTGTTACTCCGTTTTCATGCCATAATTATTGCCCAGTTTGCTACCACAACTTTCTTAACTTTCCGCTTGGAACATAGCAATCAATTTTATTCGATCGGGTATTCCACTTTACTAGACAGGGTGTCCCAAAAAGATTAAAACGCGCTTTCATTCGTTACCTCTCGGAGATAAATGGGCAATATATATTGCAAAAATGTTGAAAGTAAGGTAGAAAATAAGACTAAGTTAATGAAATAGCCCTCCCATTAATATTAAAAAAGTTACGTTTTTTAATTTTTATACAAACCCCTTAGACAAATTTGGTCAATCAGAAACCTTTTATTTTTAATGCAGCAAGATCATTAAAAAAAACATCATATCTGTATCTTTAAAATTGAACGAGTTATATTTAATTGAAAGTTGAACATTGTGATTGGAGACCATATAACATATTAGAAATTTAAATTTGTGACATATCATATAAAAAGACAAAAATGATCAATCATGCATAAAGCATTGATTATGAAACACTTTCCAACTTCAATGAAATTTTCTGTAAACATCTCTAAAATACAATACATTCTACGGTAATATTTTAAAAATTATCACAATACTACATTAATTTATTATATTTGAAAATTTAAAACTTCATCGAAAAGAAAAGGAACTTTATTCAAATGACGGCATTGAAATATAAATTGTCTGGTTTAAACGTCTCTAAAATACGATACATTCCTCGGTAATATTTTTAAAATTATCATAATATTGCAATAATTTATTATATTTGAAAACTTCATCGAAACCAAATGAACTTTATTCAAATGACATCATCGAAATTTTAATCACCTGACACTCTCTATAAAAGCAGCATTTCATTCATAAACTGTTTCCCGTTCCTTTCATTCATCACAATACTATAATAATTTATTTTATTTAAAAATTTAAAACCATGGAGGTACAAGTAATTTAACTCTATGCTTATGCTTAAAACTTCATCGAAAACATCGTCAGGTGGTTCTCTGTGTAAAATAAATGTTTCAATCATATCAGTTATATTGCAGACTCCATAAGCTAAATACTTTGCTTTAAAGAAATGCAGCAATTCTTGTACAACTCATTCTACATCTTTTGGTGCTTACATTCTCCATAAGAGAAAATTAGGCTTCGTTGTAGAAATAATTAAAGTCGGATGAACATTTAAACTCAAATATATTATAATTGCGTTGTTTCAATATGTAGATGCAATGAATTTCAGCAATAATTAAGCGGTTTTAGGACGGATATAACACTAAATATGAATTAAAAAGAACTTTAAAAATCACGATTTTGATACAAGATGGATGCCATACTTTATTTTAAATTGGGTCAAGTAATATCTTCATATAATGGACAAGTTATCGCTTCATATAAAGGATGCAATTATTATTTTAATTTTTATTTAAAAAACTACTGAATATATTTTGCTGAGTTTTTTTATATATTTTATGGGATAATTTGAAAATTACCTGAAACTTTAGACGCAATTTGTGAATTTTAAATTTGCTTAAAAAATGTTTGAAAAATTAGGTCCCACATTGTTCAATGTATTTCATTTTTTCATCCCGGGTTCAATCCAAAACTAATTGGGTGATATTATTCATTTATTTTCCCATAGGTCCCACAGTCCGTCTGAACGACATAATAAAATTTAATTTTGATAAAGTCATTTTAACGCAGTTATCGTGCTAACAGACAGACATACAGACAGACAAACAGGCAGGCAGAGTGAACAAAGTCATAAACACTTTTCAACTGTGTTGTAAAGTTTTAATAAAACTGGATGATAATACATAGGAAACCCAACCGCATAGTGAGTACCACTGCTTTATATGATCTATGTCTGTGTAATACTTATATAAATGCAGTTGTGATAAAAAATTTTGACACATATTAATGTATTTTTGATCTAAACAATTCCCATTGTCAATTTGTTTATGATCCCTATTTTCACTGATAAAAACAGCTTTAACATGGCAGGGTGAAATAAATGGTATAAGTCAGATTTTTTTTTTCCTATCATAATTCAGATGATTTTAGAAATACAGATATGCTATCTTTTGATGATCTTGTTGCATTAAAAATAAAAGTTTTCTGATTGACCAAATTTTACTAAGGGGGTTGTATAAAAATTTAAAAAGTGTAACTTATATTAATGGGATGACTATTTCATTAACGTAGTCTGATTTCCTGCCGTACTTTCAACATTTTTGCAATTTACATTGCCCACTTATCTCCAAAATATAAAGAATTAATGGTCGTTTCAATCTTCTAGGGACACAGATTGATGTAGTGTGTACACTCATAGACCTGTCCTTACAAAGTTATTGGAGTGCTTAAGGGTGTTTCTGTAAATCCTGCATATTTTCCATATATACAATTTTATATGTTTTAAGTTAAAGGTTATGGACGAATTATGATAAAAATTAGGCCAGGTACGGTCGGGACCGTCCGTATTAATTTTTGCAATAGGGATAACATATCATGACTTATTACTTTCTTAAGAAATGTTAACTTTAGTTAGCATAACAAAACCCAGAGCTACAAAATTCCAGACTAATAAAATATTTGTGGTTATCTTCTCTACTGGCCATCTTCTACAAGCATCCTTATTTATGGATGCATAAAAACACTCCCAACCACTCTTAGATATTGTTTTATGTTATTTTATTTTATTTGCTAACACAGATACTTACTTATCAAATCCTTATCAATAGGTGCAATAATTCACAAGATAATACAATCGCCTTTTATTTTACAATTTTTTCAATAAAAAGCAAAAGGAATCTAACCTTTATGACATAAACTAACTTGATATAAATGTAATCATTTTAAAGAAAAATCTATGAAATAAATTCTACAGCATACATTTCGTTTCAGCAACGTAACGCTATATAATTTAAACACAGAAACTCTGACTTTTTACTCAAAAATTGTATTCTCTATATGCGTATTTATCTATATAGTCCAGGCAATACGGGATTTTACCTGGAAAAAATCATGGTGGTTCAGGAAATAGACGTACTTTATGGCTTTTGAGTCGTTGAATTCGAATTTTGCACTTCCGACCAAAAATTTCACCTTCACCCCCCCCCCCCCCCCCAATTTTGAAAAAAGAAAAAAATATTTTTTTTTAAATCGGTTTTTGTTTGTTTTAGAGAAAAAACATCCGGAAATTCGGAAAGTAGACAAAAATTGCAACATAAAAGGTCCTAAGACATTTCGACGCAGGACCTGGAAAAATTCATGGTGGTTCTGGAAATAGACGTACTTTATGGCTTTTGAGTCGTTGAATTCGAATTTTGCACTTCCGACCAAAAATTTCACCTTCACCCCCCCCCCCCCCCCCAAATTTTGAAAAAAGAAAAACAAATATTTTTTTTTAAATCGGTTTTTGTTTGTTTTAGAGAAAAAACATCCGGAAATTCGGAAATTAAACAAAAATTGCAACATAAAAGGTCCTAAGACATTTCGACGCAGGACCTGGAAAAATCCATGGTGGTTCTGGAAATAGACGTACTTTATGGCTTTTGAGTCGTTGAATTCGAATTTTGCACTTCCGTCCAAAAATTTCACCTTTACCCCCCCCCCTCCCAAATTTTGAAAAAAGAAAAAATATATTTTTTTTAAATCGGTTTTTGTTTGTTTTAGAGAAAAAACATCCGGAAATTCGGAAAGTAGACAAAAATTGCAACATAAAAGGTCCTAAGACATTTCGACGCAGGACCTGGAAAAATTCATGGTGGTTCTGGACATAGACGTACTGTATGGCTTTTGAGTCGTTGAATTCGAATTTTGCACTTCCGACCAAAAATTTCACCTTCACCCCCCCCCCCCTCCCCTTCCAAATTTTGAAAAAAGAAAAAAATATATATTTTTTTAAATCGGTTTTTGTTTGTTTTAGAGAAAAAAACATCCGGAAATTCGTAAAGTAGACAAAATTTGCAACATAAAAGGTCCTAAGACATTTCGACGCAGGACGAAGGTGGGGCGGAGGGGGACGCTAGCCCGCATTGGAACATCTGCCTCGGCCACGAGGGGCTGAATGAGCTGAGTTACGCAACTCCATTTATTAACCACTCATGTACTTTACGTCGTTCTCCCGTCTTTTCCCTCCATCTTTTTTCTGTAAAGTTCTACCTCCCCCTTATTCTTCCTTTTTTTCAGCATCTGAGAGTCCCTAAATCCCTACCTCTTCCTAAGAACGAAGAGGGGGAAAGTACTTTCCATTGTAAAACTCTGGAAACATCACGTTTTCCCAGTCAAAGAAATTGTAAAATTTACGATAAAACCAAGAAAATGCAATAATGTTACAAAGCAATTGAAACATGATTTAAAAGTTCTGAGCCTAGTTTTTTACCAAGTCTAACCGAAAAGGATAAAAAAGGAGAACAGAGAGACATTAGTTGTTTGTATTATTTTTTCATTTGTACAGTTCAGAATCCCTATTTCCGGGCTTTTTTCTGTCAAAATTAGGAGCATACGACAAAAACAGAGCTGATTTTACGATTATTACGTCATAGATTGGAAAATATAAACTTATTTTTGTTTTGAAAATGAGAATAGAAAAAGTACTGAAAAATTATGACACAACTGAGTCTGTTTTTCGGGATAAGTTTAAATTCTTCTTCTCGGCTTGACAACAGCCGAAGGCGGAGGTTCATCTGTGTCACCTTGATCACTATTAGATCCGTCAAATGTTATTCGTGGGTTTCACCCAAGTCTGAAACATACGGAAATATTTGTCAGTGAAGCTCAAAACTAAGTTCATGCGTGACAAAGGTATAATTTGTTTTGAGTCCCGTTTTTAAAGCGGGTTGATTGATCGATCAATAAACCAATCGATGTTATTGATAGCCCTGTTGCCAAATCTTGCCGGAAAAAAATAAAAAAAATAGGTTAATAATGCTCAGAAAATGTTAATTTTTTTACCAAACCTGGCAACTTTGGTTTATTGAGCGATTAATTATTTTGTTCGATAGAAAATTTGATAGAGAGAAAAAAGGAGGCAAGAAACGACTAACCTGACAATTCGTCCGCGTTTTCTGGCTCTGCACAAGCTGAATATTCAGGTTCACGTGATTCCTCTAAACTACTCTCATCACCTTTATCAATCTTGTCAGTTCCACTTGTCTTGTTCGAGTTTCACTTCTTGTGGATCATCTTCTTCCAGACCCACGAGGACATCTTCAGATATATTATTCTAGCAATGAATTGTTGCACTTTGAACGGTTTGTGACATCAGTGCTTCACCAATACCACTTACAACAGTAACCACAACATTGCCTCTTTGCCCCCAAGTGAAACTGCTGCAGACAAACACTCAATCAGGACGTACCGCCATGTCCAACTTTGAAGAGGAAATGTTATCAAACCAGAAAAATGGGACTGGAAAAAAACCAGCCACGGATTATCTCCTGTCACTACATTGAAACCTTCTGCTCCACCAAAGTTCCTAAAGCTTATCTCCTGCTGGTGTAAAAAATCTGATGTGGGCAACACATGACTTTCCTTATATAATGTAATAAATTTACTACTTTTACAGTAAAAAAAGTAGGTTTTTCTTATAGTAGATACTAATATTCTTTCCAAGATATTGAATTTTCGACAATTAGTGGTCATTTTCATTGATTTGGCGTCATTTTTATCCATTTGGCGAGATTTTCGTTAATTTGGCAACATTTCAAAAAGTCGCCAAGTTGGCGACATTCCGCCAATTTTGTCGCCAAAATCTCGCCAAGCGTTATGGACGAAGAAATAAGTTATTCTTACAGCAGATAAATGATTATTGGCCTTCAAATACAAAAGTATTACTCAAAGTATCTTTTTTCATGAATGGAACGAGCTAGATCCACGAGAATGATGTCACCCAATTTATCGCATGATATTACATATGAAAAGTGAACATGTTTCTCAATAGGATTTTTTTTCTATTTTATATGACTTTTTGATATTTTTTTTGAAAAATGTGCAATATCTCGAGAACGGTTCATGTTAGCGTTCTAAAATTTATGTCAATCGTTTTCTAATGAAAAATTACATAAGAAATGTCTATTTGCGTAACTTTATTAGTGGTTTTGATTTTTTGACGATTTTTTCAAAATTTCATTCGAAAATTTAGGGGGGTTCTAAACATTCGATTGCGTATAAAAACATTAGGCTTCCAGTGTTTACGAATTGTGATTTTTGTACCAAATTTGGTTCGAATCGGTCCATTCGTTCGTCAGTTATCGTCTCCAATAACCCACTGACATACACACACACATACTTTCACACAAACGCACACACACACACACACATACACACACAGACATCACTTCAAAATGCTTGATTCGTGATCAGGGATGCTTGAAACGTGCTCTCCTGTCGAAAACTCGAATTCGAATTTTCAACCCCGTCACAATACTTTCCTTATACGTTATGTATATAAGGAAAGTAAAAAGGTTGCCGCGGCGCATGTGGTTGCAAGAAAAGCGGGTTGAAATGTCCCATCATGTGTCCCGAGTGCAATAATTCATGCGAGAATATCCTTGAAGATGTCCTCGGGGATCTGGGTGAAGATGATCCACAAGAAGTGGAACTCTAACTGTTAACTGATAAGATTGATCAAGATGATGAGAGCATTTTGGAAGAATCATGTGAGCCTGAAGATCCAGCTTGTACAAGGCTCGAAAACAGGAACGTATTGTCCGGTTAGTCGCTTCTTTATCTCCTTTTTTTCTATCAAATTTTCTATCAAACAAACGAACTAATAGCTTAATAAACGGAAGTTGCCAGGTTTGGTCGAAAAATTAACGTTTTTCGAACTTAATTAAACTAATTTTTGCTTTTTTCCTGCAAGATTTGGCAACTGCGCTATCAATAAAATCGATTGGTTTATCGATCGATCAATCAATCCGCTTTGAGAACGAGACTCAAAATGAAGTATATCTTTGTCACGCATAAACTTAGTTTTCAGCTTCACTGACAAATATTTCCGTATGTTTCAGAATTCGGTAAAACCCACGGAGCAACATTTGACGGAGCTGATCATGATCAAGGTGACATAGTTGAACCTGAACCCTCGTCTGCAATTAAGCGGAGAAGATGAATTTAAACTTATCCTGAAAAGCAGACTCAGATGTGTCATAATTTTTCAATTCTTTTTCTTTTCTTTTTTTCAAAACAAAAATAAGTTTATATTTTCCAATCTATCACGTAACAATCATATAATTATCTCTGTTTTTGTCGTATGTTCCAAATTTAAAAAAGAAAAAAGCCCGAAAATACGGATCCGGACATGTACAAATAAAATAAATAATACGAACAACAAATGCATCTCTGTTCTCCTTTTTTCTCATTTTCGGTTAGACTTGGTCAAAAAACTAGGCTCAGAACTATTAAATCATGTTTCAACTACCTTGTGTAACCTTATTGCTCTTTCTTAGATTTTATCGTAAATTTCACAATTTCTTTGACTGGTAAAGAGTCTTGTTTCAAGAGTTTTACAACGAAAAATTCGGATTCAACGACGCAAAAAACTTAAATTAAGCCTATTTCAAGAATTGTCATGAATTTTTCCAGGTAAGATCTGTATATGGTCTCTATCGCCTGGATTAATATTTGAAAACAACAACCTAAATCTTAAAATCGCACTCTTAGCGAGCGTTTAGACTAAGTGGGTAAACATGTTTAAATGATCAATGAGCAAAGACATACTTTGTGAAAGGCATAAGGCAATAAACTTAGGTTTTCGAATTTTAGCGATCCTATAGAAATAGCTAATTGTTGGGACATTTACTGTAATTTTTGCCAGTAACTTTTGCCTTTTTAATACTGACCAAACTGAACGTTCTTTAAAATTTCGTATTAAGGAAAATGAAAACTGTAAAGAGCCATGCTGTCCCAACCGGGAATCGAACTGTGGATCTCCGAACTGACCAGCCGGCACTCTATCGTTGAGCTACTGGGACGATATTCCAAGTTCTTATTGTCGAAGTGGACGCTGCTTTCTCTACTCTCTAATGTCAGATTGGAATGCGACTGACAAGCTAACTGACCACATCCTGCTATTTTTACCCCAGATTAGCCTCTTGATTCTACAATTTTACCTTGATTAGTATCCTACGTGGTCGTTATTCTCGCACTTTTAAATTCGGCGATCAACATTCCAGAGTCCACTGAATCCATGCTAGTCGTACTAGAGACACTTTCAGACCTCCGACATCTTTGTACTAACCTACAGAGTTGATTTGTTGGGGCGTCATTGTGAGCAAATTTGCTGCCCCAACCGGGAATCGAACCCTATACCTTCGAACTGGCCAGCCGACGCTCTACCATTATGATATTGGGACGAAATTTCATACTGTCGAACTGGACACTACAAAAATATGTCTAAACCAAGATGGTAAAAATCGTCAATTGCTCATCATTGCAAACAATTTGACCACTATTTCGAGTTTTCTTCTGCAGGGATCCGATAAAAATGCACAATGATCTATGATCTTAAATTATTTGACGCCTTCCATATTCAGAAAAATTCTTGCAATTTAGCTAATGACTTGTCCAGTTCTCCATTTTTGTTCGCAGTCATGCGGAGGGCCCTGTAACTTTTATCCAGTTCTTTATATTCGTTTCATTCTATAGTATTTGACACTCTTGACTTTCTCTTTCGTCTTTTTTGGACTCATTTATTTTTATTCAGACATGTCTTGTGTTTTGGGGAATGTCAATCTTGCTTTCCAGTTCTTGTGTTTGATTGTCTGGAATGTTCTTGATTCTGTTTCTGATTGGCTTTTTACATGGACTCTTAATAAACGACAAAGTAGAGAAGATTATATACCCCCGTTTTATCTGTTTGCGTACAAGCCGTATTTTTGACTTCGGATTAATTTGTTCTTTAGAACTAAACAAAGGAGACCTAACATATCCTGGAAACATATATATGCTACATTATTATTCTATTTTGTGTTTAAATATGTTGCTTAAGGTCATCATGTTCCTAAGATTGCACAATTTTATTTCTGCTTCAATTAACAGTCGTATACAAAATTTTGAATTTTGTTAGCAAAATATACTTCTTATACCATTAATTCAGATACTTACAAAATTTTTATTTCCCCACTACCTAATATTTTAATTTAACTAATATTTGGATGGTGGAGAAATTTTTCAAAAAATATTCACCTGAATCTTCGCACATCAGCAAAGTAAGTCACAAACATCACTAAACGGATTTTAATGTTTACCACTTTATAGTTATATTAATATTAAGATTTCAAAATAGTGTCAGCAGTACAAATGAGCTGTTTATTATTCAGATACGAAATTAAATAAGCTTGTCTCAAACTGTGAAAAAATAGTTACTCATTAAGATGATGTTATTATTAATAGTTTAAAATTTTTTATATTATACTCCATAAAATAATGTAATAATGTAAAGCATTTAATAAAAATCAACAGGTAATCACTATTGTATTCTTAAGAGTACCCCTGAACATTTACTCAGCACACTGTTATCCAATGATATATCAAACTAGTGACAAGTATAAAACAGCCATATAGTTTAAATAACAAACAAAACAGTACCATCATTTTGGTTTGCATATAACCCCTAAATAACAAACACATATTCAACATCTATAAACTACAATATTTTATGGAAATGCTAAAAATTCTTTAAAATTAGTTTTAAAGACATAAACAAATATCTTATTTACCATCATGTGTAAAACATTAAAAAAATTTGATGAGAGCAAGCAGCACATGACTTTCCTAATTACACAAAGTCCAGTATTACACAAATTATCTTTTCTCATGAATGGACGAGCTAGATCCACGAGAATGATGTCATCCAATTTAACGCATGATATAACATGAAAAGTGAACATGTTTCACAACATTTAATATATTTTTTTAATTTATGGCATTTATTGATAAATTTATTTGAAAAATGCTCAATATCTCGAGAAAGGTTCATGCTAGCGTTCTAAAACTAATGTCAGTAGTTTTCTAGGGATAATTTTCATAAGAAATGTCTATGTGCGTAACTTTATTAAAGGTTTTGGTTTTTTGATGATTTTTTCAAAATTTCACTCGAAAATTTAGGAGGGTTCTGAACACTCGATTACGTTTAAAAACAATAGCCTTCCAGAATTAACGGATTGTAATTTTTGTACCACATTTCAATCGAATCGCTCCATTCGATCGTGAGATATCGTCTCCTCAGGCTCACTGAAACACACACACACACACACACACACACTTTCACACACACACACACACACACACACACACGCACGCACACACACGCACACAGACACACACGCAAACAGACACACACACACACACACACACACATACTTTCATACACACACACAGAGATCACCTCAAAAATGTTTGATTCTTGATCAGGGATGCTTGAAACGTGCTCTCCTGTCGAAAACTCGAATTCGAAATTTTTGACTCCGTCACAATACTTTCCTTATACATTATGTATATAAGGAAAATAATTAGAATTTAAGAAGACCGGAAATAAAAATTGGTCGATAATCCGAATTTTTTATTGTCTATTTAAATGATTCAGAATGTTCTCTTTCTAATTATGTATCCCATTAATTAATTCGAAAAATTAATGTTGAAAATTTTTCTTGTGTCCATATGTGACCATCTGCAGTTGGGACAATTAACTGTTTTTCTCGGAATACGTTTTCTCATTGTTCATGTTCTTTTTTCTCAACAATTACTAAGTGCAAAACATTTTATGGTATATCCAGACAATGTACACACATTTTAATACGAAATTTTGCAGGTAAAGTTTTTTTTTTTTGTTTCTTAGGGGAAAACTGTAATTTGAAAAAATTACCTAAGTAAATAAAAAATGAGATGTAAAAATTAACAGGAGTTTACATCCTTCAGTTGTGAAAATTTTGTAAAGATAGTATGTACAGTTTCTGAGAATAAGGAGCATAACAAATTTTACTTGAGTAAGATAGGCTGGTTTCATCCCACATTTTATAATGCAGAAGTAAAAATATTTTTTTCAAAATAATTTTTAAATTACTTTTTGTATAAATTGTAACAACTTAAATCTAAATAACTATTGAACTAAAAATGTATCAAAACATCGTAATTTTGTTTTATAATGTAACTATAAATATTCTAAATAAAATGACATACTCTAGACGAATTGTATTAAAAAAGTCAATACCATCGCTTAATTATCTTATCTCAAAATGTCAGTTATAAAAGGAAAAATAATTGGATTCTATCAGCATAAATTACTTTTCTCCTTCAAGCATACCTTCTATTTCAAGGGGAATTCATACAATCGGAAATTCACACAATTTCAATTTGATTTCAAGGATACTCACAGGTAGACTGAATGGTTTGGGATTTGGGACTATTCATATAATTTCTGTTTGAATGTTTATACCTTCAGGTAGGAGATGTGGTTCGTTTAAGTATTAACTGTCAAGCAAATGATATCAACTTTAATGCATTAAATATATAAAACCTTGACTAAATAATTAAACTTTGTCCGCATCAGTTCAACCCAACATAGAATTATTAAAAATGTGAACAAGATAAAATCAGCTCACGAATTAACGTAAATACAACAGAAAAGAAAATTTAACTCGTAATCAACACGATAAACATTCTGATAAATTAACATATGCCTAATGCACACTCTGGACTGTAAATATAGAACAAAACATAAAATATGCCAGAGAGTTTTTGAATATAGTTGCCAGATCAATGTAACTACTATTTAGAATCTGTGAGGATACAGTTTGAATTTTGAATTGTCTTCTTACCCGATTAAGGCATTGATTTGAAGTAATAGAATTCAAGGATAGAAATAAATAACTTTCTGTAATTAGATTAGATTTTTAAGCCAATTGCTAATTGTGTCGAGTTTTTGTGAAGAGACTGTTATTTTACATAATGAAAAGGCTTTGAAGACACCTTGATGTTTTATCAAATGCAATAACAAACAAGAAATTAATGAAGTACCCTTCATATGGTGGCAGATGGTATATATATTACCGTGAAAGGCTGAAATTAGAGAATGTCAATATTCTCCAGTGAATACCGACACATACCAAATACGTCGGTGAAAGACCGAATATTTGGTTATATTCTTATACATTCGTACCATCGCCAGTATTAGTCGACAAGCACAGATAAGCTCTGGTGGGTGTCGAAACGAGAAGCCAAGAAGGCGGAGAGACCACAGCCAGAGAGGCGACAAAAACGACACATCCTTTCTTCTGAGCCAACGGCTCTACCTTGCTAAAAACACTGGTTCTCGTTAGATCACCGAATTCTAGCAGCATCGGCCGCGGTTAGTACTTGAGTGGGTGACCACCTGGGAACGCCGCGTGCAGTTGGCACATCTCAGGCGCGGTAGCCCGGTGGTTTGCGGGTTGGATTTGCACGCTTCCACAGCCCCCGCCGTGTTCATGCGGAGCACGATCACGTTAAACATGTGGGTCCGTAAGTCCTTCCGAGAGGTTGGTGGTAGGGGAAGGAGGGTACGGTCCCTATAGATGCTTCCCCCACTTGGTTCCGGTCTAAATTGTGTGGTACTTCCCGGACATCCAAACAGTTACCTTACACCTTTCTGGTAGGTCGGAAGGTCTGGGTCTCAACAACAACATCCTCTGTTCTGCGCCATTGAGGTCACGTGACATCTATAAGTTTGACTCTCGAACACTCTGCTGTTTGTCAGTTCTATGCAAGGTTTGCTGGTGCGTGCAACGTTTGCTTAATTTTTATTTTTTTATCCGATATCCTAATGTATATTGAATGGCTACTGCAGTAAGCCGTGATCTTTTTTTTAAGTTACGTGCATTGCTTGTGAGTAAACGAGAAGACAATTGTCTTTATTTTTCTCAAGAAAAGTAATCTAAAATACTTTCTGAAGTGATTTCTGATAAGACTAGGTGGAGTGCACCATTGGATTACAGACGATTAAACCTTTTTGATATTTTAAAAATTAATGATGAAGAGAAGTTAATTGTGTCATTCAAACCAGGAGAAACGAATATACAGTATTATGTTAACAATGAGGAATTGTGCAGTATACAAACCGAAACTCACATCAGAATAGGTCATGCAAGAAGACGTATGCTTAAAGAATTGCAAGTTAAATACAAAAATATTATATATAAAGTAGTAATATTGTATTTAAATTTATGTAAACAATGCAAAATGAATAAATTTAAATTTATGTAAACAATGAATGAATGAATGTAAACAATGTTAAATGAATGAATTTAAATTTATATAAACAATGAATGAATTTAAATTTATGTAAACAATGTCATAGTGCACCTAAAAAAGGTATTGTTGGGAAACCAATGGTCAGTTCGGAGTTAAATTCAAGATGTCAAATCGATCTGATAGTAAATAAGTTGCTATCACGTCTGATTTCAAACAAATAAAATTAAGCACACAACTTTGATAGAAGGTATTTTATTACACTCCTTATACACTTCAATTTTACCTTTTATTACACTTCAATATTCGAATGCTTATTTGCTATTGTATTTATGCAAATTTGTCATCTTTACTGGTCTATATATGAACGATCCTTTTTACTTTCCATGTAGCCACTAATGAAGAGTGTATTAACGCTCGAAAGCGCTCTGACTTTTATCTATTTTGTACGTCTTATGAGAAGTGTAATAAAATACCTTCTATCAGATGTAATAAAATACCCTCTACTAGAAAATGTAAAGAGGCTCCTATACTTTCGAGAATATGAGAAGGAGTTGCTGAGATGGAAGAACAAATACAAGGAAATAAATTATGCCTCCTCGTTCAATCTTCATATTCTGAGTATGGCCGCTCCTTAACCTGGTCGGAACTGGATCTAGGGCCAGCACATTGGATCGATAATTCAGGGGTCTTAGTCGAGCACCAGCGATGACATGGAGGAGTGTTATGACAATTCCTAGATCTAATCAAGTTTCGTATTTCAGAAGCAGGGAAGAAATTGTTCGAAGGTGTGTTTTGATGACAAGTCTCGTTGGCTAAAGAGCCTGCAATCTCATTACAACAAACACTAATATGAGAAGGAATCCAGTGGATTCAATTTTTTCTTATTTAACTCTTAGTTACTGATGCAATATAATTGACTAATTTTTATGGTCATGAAATGTGATTCGTTTTGGTCACCGAAAACGTTATTTTGCCATAGAACACCAAAGAAGTTGGATGATATTCCATTGTTATATCAAAAGCACCGACCCATTCGAGGATGTGAGGGTTAATTTTATTAGTACCCACTGTTAGCCATTTGTCTTTAAATTGGCTGGATCTCTAGTTAAGTGATTTATCAATCACATCATATTTAACCTAATTATGCTTTTACCTGTTATAACTGGTTTCTGAATTATTTAACCCTTATCTTGGTAATTTTTTCCCCTTTTGCATCCCTTTTTTCGGCCTTAACGGTCTTAATTTTGGAGTATATTTTTCTTATTTTATTCAATTCCTTCTCGATTCTTTCAATAAATTGACCTACTACTGCATACCTATATTTTCCTCTATACAGTTACCTGCAAGTTCTAGGCAGTTCATTTGGTACTTCTTGACTTACTCGCACTGAAGAAAGCCTACCACGTGCTTTCAAAACAATCATTTGCTTTCTACAACTTATTTGCGCAGTATTTAATGCTGTATTCTATTCATTTATTGTGTGAAACGCCATGTACTGAATGTATAGTTCAGCTGATGACACTTATAGTTAGCCAGTATTTACATACATGTTAATGTGAATTACAAATAACTATGACCAACACACTTCCGGCTTCCCTCGTGCTGAGGTTTAAAACCAGACACCTATGGATACATTCTTCCGCAAAAGCGGTAACAATAAAGACAATTTAAAAAATTTAAATAATTATTATTACTAATATTTTTATACACTATGTCAATTTAAATTGCTTTAAAAAGAACATATTTTTAATACTACGAAACATTAAGTCATACTTTTGCTTTTATTAAAATCAAGTTTTGAAAAATATATTTCTCAGGATCTTCTATAGTTAGAGCTCAGATAATGACTGATATGGATTCAGAAACAGGTTTTGGAGGGGACTGTTCACTAGGGATTTCCACTTAGGATTTTTTCCCCTTCCGGCTCACAGATTTCCCTTGAAACATCTATTTCTCAGGGTTGGCTATAGATAGAGCTTATGTAATGACTGATATGGATTCAGCATCAACTTTCGGAGGTTTATAGATTCACTAAATATTTTTACTTCCTTTTCTGGGTACGTAACTTCCATTCGTTTTTCAATTCCTGACTGTATGAAAAATATGCAAAAATGAATGAGTATAAAAATGCTTAATAATTCAATCGAAAAGGAAATGTACGAAATACTTGTCACTATATGAAAGATCCCTCGTAAATTTCTTGATAATCATGTTGTTACTGCTCTTTTATTGGCGTGCACAAGAAAGATGGAATACTTTGTCACATGTTGCAAATTATTGGAATGTAGAAAAACATTTTTTAGGATTAAAAGTAAATTTGCAGTTGAAAAATAACGTTTTAACCAAACCAATTTCCTTCCTGTTGGACGAAATGAAGATGTATAATGTCTGTGTCTAGCACTTATTCTATTTTATTTTCGACAAACGAAAAATAAACACAATCAAGTGCCACGGTAGCGTGAGGGGACATTTCCTCAGTTTTAATGCGTATGGTTAAGTAGATAATAATATTCTCAAAGTATGAATATTCATAACTTTTCTCCTTTGGAACACTTATCTGGGATATGTATAAATAATTAGCAGAGTAGCACGGGCCAAAATAAAAAAAAATGTTTGTCTTAAAGCACTAACGAAGCGACTTTTTCTTCAAAGTATGCTTTAACCCAGATGTTAAAAATTTAATTATAACTAATAAGATAGAGGACTAACTGTATGGTAAATGTATGTTTTTTATAAGGTAACGAGCTCACTATTAGAATAAACAAAGATATGCAAAATACTGCGTTCTCTAAACATTAATAAAATTTTGATTATTTTCAACAATTATGAAAATTAAGGATTTTTACTTTCCCTGTAATACATGGTAATGTATAGGGGAAGTATTGAAATCGTGTCGAAAATCGCAACTCGAGTTTTCGACGGATCTGCACGTTTCAAGACCTCTAAACTACGAAAACAAATTTTTTAGCGTGACGTCTGTGTGTGTGTCTGTCTGTCTGTCTGTCTGTGTGTCAATGTATGTATCCACTCTAACTAAAAAACTAATGGACCAAACTGCATAAAATTTGGTATGTAAGTCACTTGGGTGAGACCCTGGTGCTGATTAGTTTTTGATAGGAATCGTAAAAACAGAACTCGCCTTTTTTTACGAAATGGCCCGCAAAAATCGCCAAAATTAAAAAAAAGACTACGTATACTGAAATATATCAATTAAATTTTTGTTTTATACGCAATTTTTGAAAAGGAAAATACTATAACACACTCCATTATACTTTAGGATTAACTTTTCTCAAGATATTTGAGATTTCTTGCATTTTTGTTACGTCGCTATCGGAAAAATTTCCAATTACCAAGTAAAAACTAAAATTGAATTAAAAATGCAAATTTAGTGTTATGTGGTGCAATTAGACTCAGTCTAATGAATTATTAAAAAAATAAAGAATATCTTAATTTGAGTCTGCAAGGAAAGTCATGTGCTGCCCACATCAGATTTTTATATTCCCTGCAATACATGGTAATGTACAGGAAAAGTATTGGAATCATGTCGAAAAACGCAACTCGAGTTTTTGACGGATCTACACGTTTTGAGACCTCTCAAATACGAAAATACTATTTTAAGCGTGACATCTGTGTGTGTGTGTCTGTCTCTGTTTCTGTCTGTCTATGTGCATGTGTGGCTGTCTGTGCAATGTATATATACATTCTAACTCTATAACTAATGGACCGAATTTCATAATATTTGTTTGGTAAGTAAGTTGTGTATGACCCTGGTGCTGATTAGGTTTTGATACGATTAGGAGAAAAATAACCTGCCTCTTTCTGCGAAATGGTTCGCAAAAAATGTCTGTATCCACTCTAGTTGTAAAACTAATTGATCAAATTTCAGAAAATTTGGTATATAAGTCACTTGTGGATCACCCTGGTACTTATAAGATTTTGTTATGATTCGAAAAAAAAAATAACCTGTCCTTCTTTTGCGAAATGGACCGCAAAAGCCGTCAAAATCTAAAATAAAGATCTGCGTGTGCTCAAATATATCCATTAAATGCTTGTTTTATACGCAATTTTTTAAGTTGAAATAATTAAGACAAATCCCATAACACCGTTCTCGAGGCAGTTTAGTTTTTTTTTTCATTTTCGCGGAGCCACCGTTGAAAATAAGTCCATTAACCAAATGAGAACGAAAGTTGAATTAAAAATGCTAATTCAGTGTCATTTTAAATAATTATGGACGTTATTTTGTGCAATTAAACCCAATGTAATGAATTATAGAAGAAATAAATATAACTTGAATATGAGTAGGCAGGGAAAGTCATATGCTGTCCGCATCATATTTTTATGATTATAGATCTGCAAAATTGAAATTAAATCTAAATTTCAAAGAAAAAACAATAAAAATATAACATAAAGATCTATTTCAGTTATATAAATTATTTGAGGTATTTTCCTGTCATATTACAAATATGCCCGTAAACAACTTTTAGTGAATCCTAAGTAAATGTGTAAATACATCTGTGGTAATTTTTTTTATAAAATACAAAATACCTGCAATGACAGGGAGAAAAAACTAAACATGCTATACATGAAGATTTGGCATTCTTTGACGACAGGCACATTCAAACCTACCCCATATCCGGCAGGAGAATTAATAATTGGCCACGTCGCACGAGGCTGAAATGAAGTTCATATAGAAACCTCCAAAACACTTTACAAAATCTAGAATAGCTTCATTTAAAGAAAATCTGATGTGGGCAGCACATGAGTTTCCTTATATAATGCAATGAATTCACTAATTTTACATTAAAATAAAATACGTTATTCTTATGGTAGATACTTATATTATTTCCAAGATATTCAATTTTCGTCAATGAGTCGTCATTTTCAGTGATTTACCGTCATTTCTATCCATTTGGCGAGTTTATAATTAATTTGGCAACATTTAAAAATGTCGTCAATTTGGCGACATTCCGCCAAATTCGTCACCAATTTCACCAAGCGTTATGGACGGAGACATAAGTTATTTTTATAGCAAATAAATGATTATTGGCATTCAAATACAAAAGTATCACTCAAAGTACCTTTTCTCATGAATGGAACGAGCTAGATCCACGAGAATGATGTCACCAAATGTATCGCATGATATTCCATATGAACAGTGAACATGTTTCTCAACAATTCATATATTTCTTTAATTTAGGGGATATTTTGATAAATTTATTTGAAAAATATGCAAAATCTCGAGAACTATTCGTACTAGCGTTCTAAAGTGTGTGTTAATCGTTTTCTAAAGAAAAATTACATAAGAAATGTCAGGGGGCGGTAGCCCATTGGTTAGCGCTCTGGAGTTGCACTCGGTTGGCCCGGGTTCGATTCCAGCCACTGCCAAAACTGCCGCCGTGTTTATGCGGAGTACGATCACGTTAAACATGTGGTTCCGAAAGTCCTTCCGAGAGGTTGGTGGTAGAGGAAGGAGGGTACGGTCCCTGTGGATGCCTACCCCACTGGGTTCCGGTCCAAATTGGGAGGCACTTTCCGACCGTCCAAACAGTTACCTTACACCTTTCTGGTAGGTCGGACGGTCTGGGTTTCAACAACAACATAAGAAATGTCAATTTCCGTAACTTTATTAAAGGTTTTAATTTTTTGATGCTTTTTTCAAAAATTCACTCGAAAATTTAGGTTGTTCTGAACATTGGATTGCGTTTAAATACAATATGTTTCCAGTATTTGCGGATTGTAATTTTTGTACCAAATTTCGTTTAAATTGGTCCATTCGTTTGCAGTTTTCGTCTCCATACACTCACTGACACACACACACACACACAGACATCATCTCAAAAGCATCTGATTCGTGTTCGGGGATGCTTGAAACGTGCTCTCCCGTCGAAAACTCGAATTCAGATTTTCGACCCCGTCACAATACTTTCTTTATACATTATATGTATATAATGAAAGTAATAACAACGTTAATAGAGCACGTAATATTGTTGTGTTTAAAAGAGATAAAAGAAGACATAATAATTAGTTTAAAGAAAATTAGTTTATTAAATTGTAACTTCAAATTATTTCAAATTAACAAATACAAAAACACTGCTCACAGGCAGGCAACTCAGGAAGAATTAACATTAGAATTTTAGACATTAGAATTTTAGAATTTTTCCAACTTAGTTAAAATTAAGGAATTAGCATAAAAACTTTACTCAAAACAATCTACTTTAAATTCCATCAGAAAATCATTAACAAAAATATTAAATTTAAAGAATTTTAGAATTTTACCCAGGCTCTTAAAAATTTATGAAGGTTTAGAAATTTACTCTCAGAATAAAGTTTTAGAATTTTAAATTTACAGAATAAATTTTAATTTTATGCATTTCAAAAATATTGAGAAATCATATTCAGAATTAAAGAAAAAGTTTAAAAAAAAATAAATAAAACATCTGTATTCACCCGGATGGGCCATCAGACAGGGGGGGGGAAAGTTCCAATAAGAGGAGACAAATTTTGTAGACTGGTTTGCTGGAGATCAGGAGTGAATTCATCAGCAGAGGCCTAACCACTACTTCGGGATAACTAGGATCTTCTTAAAGTCAGCCGTCCTCGTCAGATACTACTTCCACGTAACTCGCATACGGAATTTTAATACACACTTTTCCGGAGAGCTACTTCGTGAATTTCGCGATAAAAGCTTGAAAAATCCATCATTTAAATTAAAACAACTAATGTAAAAAAAGAATAACGCGAGGAACTTAACGTTCCATTGAAAAGCTCGCGTGGAACATAAGTTCCATTCGAAAATCAACAACGCGCTTCTCGTGCTAACACACGACGGAGGATTTCAACAAAAAACTGAAACTGAAAAATTCTGCGCGCGTATTTATACGTGCGGGAAAAAGTGCGGAGTTTAGATAAACGGCAGCAATTAAAATTCGCTTACCGAAATTAGAATTGCCAAAATAATACTCATAATTCCGAGAGCAGACGATCCGTAAAAACGCCAACCAATTAAAATAAATCACGAATTCCAAAGAGGCGCGAAAACGCTTAGGTGGCGCATTTAATCGCAGTAAAAAGCCTGCAAAACAGAATTCCGAAAATGGCCGCAACTGAAATTTTTGAATTGCAGTGAGACATGGAAATAACTTGAAACTGTAGAACAAATGGAATTTCTAACCAAAATGGGAAAATGAGACATCAAATTAAAGGGAATTTTAAGGGGAATCAAATAAATAAATAATTTTTAAAATTTACAAATCAAAAGTAATATTAATTTAAGGAATGGAACATTTTTAACTAAGAATATCATAAAGAAAATTAATTTAGAAGATTGAAAATATTCTAATTAAAGAATAAATGAAAAAGCCAATAAATATTATTTAAATATTACGAAATTAAGAATATTGAGCCAGGGAAAAATAAATAAAAGTAAATTTTCAAACTTCCAAATTACCTAAATTCTAAAGCAACCCAACACATTCCTTCCACCTATCCCCCAAAAATTTTTCATTAGAAAAATGAAAAATTTTTGATAATAAAATAAAATATCTATCAGAAGTTACCAATTTAAGCATAGCAATATTTATCCGAAATCATGTTCTATTTCGGGATAAGCAATTTGTTAACAAACTATAAACTAAAAGAGAATTATATAACAATGAATAATTTTTTGTACATCAGATCACTAAATTTGTGTAGACAAAAGTAAAGGTAGAGGATTTGACATTGATTCTCATTAGCTATAAATAAAAAAAAAAAATTTTACGAAAACATTGGACCAGCCAAATAGTTTTCAAAGAATCGAAACATTGAATTTTGAAAAGGTACCTTGAATAACCAATGAGAAACAACTCTCAATTCCACTACAAAATATAAATACCAGCTGGAAAGAAAAAAATGTGTAAATAGAGTGATCTAAAAAATAAAACAATGAACATAAGTTGTATAAAATAAATAAAATTTCAAAAGAAGTGTCAAATGACAATTGACACAATAACATTATTATCAATAAGCAACAATAATATACTAAAATTTCAAAGACACAAGTATCTATTCATGTCCATTCAAAACTAAACAATATCATCTGCATTCTGCAGTTATCTAATATACACTGCCACTTTTATCTTTGCAGTACTCTAATACTTTTAACGACAACAAATATATACCAAAAAATATCAACATATGTAATCAGAACTTACGTCATGGACCACGTAATCA
The DNA here is from genome assembly GCA_951213105.1 of Amaurobius ferox. Taxonomy (NCBI): domain Eukaryota; kingdom Metazoa; phylum Arthropoda; class Arachnida; order Araneae; family Amaurobiidae; genus Amaurobius; species Amaurobius ferox. Next base: position 31,728,105 of record OX578147.1, read on the forward strand.
AATATTTGCATAAATCTGCACTCTCAATAACAATAAATAAGTAACTATATATCTCTATCAATATAATCAATTCATATTATCCAAATTAATCCTTTCTCAATCATTATCTAAATCCTGCACTAATCTGCAATATCAATAACAACAATAACAAATTTTATCTTATAAAATCAACTCTTCTTTTACATTAATTAAATCCAGTTTGCAGCATTCTGCAATGTATCAATAACAAATACACACATAAAAATTATACATTTAAAAAAAATTATGTTGCGCAACAATAAAAAAAATGTCATTCTAGTTTTTCCTTTGTCGTAAATTATATCTTTGTGTTGGAATTATATCATTCTCATGAGATGTATTACTTGCTGAATTATCAGATTGTGCACAAGAAAAGAACACAGAATCTCTTTCTGGAATTTTTGTTAATCTGTCAATGTGCACCAACTGAATATTTCTTGTGTCATTTACATGTTGAATTTTAAAGTTTACATTAGATGTTTTTTGTATAACTTTAAAAGGACCTTTATTAAGTTTGGAGAGTTTCTTACAATGTCCTCTTGGAAAAACAGGAATGTATAAATATACTAAATCTCCAACTTTTATATCTTTTATAACAGCAGACTTATTTCTGTATGTCTCTTGTGTTTTAGCTGCTTTAAGTAAGTTCTTCTTTACTATTTCAAAAGATTTTTTCATACGAATTGCCAAATCCTGACTATAATCACTAACAGTGGTAAAATTTTGTTCATTTAAATTAAAAAGAAGATGATGTGGCAAAATTAATTCTCTACCATAGAGAAGATTAGCTGAAGACTCACCAGTCGAGGAATGGATTGAAGTTCGGTGGGCCAGCAAGGCAAAAGATAAATGTCGATCCCAATCCTCTTGTGTTTCAGACACTAAATGACTAAGTGTGTTAATTATTTTACTGTTTAAACGCTCGCAAACTCCATCCGATTGTGGGTGATAGCTAGTAGTGGTATGTTTTTCAATACCTAATTTTTCATACAACTTCATGGCAGCATTCGAAATAAAATTAGAACCTTTGTCAGTGATAATGTGTTTTGGCACACCATGAAGAGAAAAGAAGTTTTCTAAACAATTTAAAATAGTTTCAGATTTAATATTGGGGATAGCATAAGCTTCTGGCCAACGAGTAAAATAGTCAGTAATCACTAGTATGTACTTATTGCCAGAGTAAGTTAGAGGCATGGGGCCAATACAATCCATAGCTATTCTTTCCATAGGGTAAGTAGAATTTGGAAACCTCTGTAAAGGAGCTTTTTGTTTTTGTTTAAATCCCCTTTTCTGTAAATAATCAGGACAACTCTTAACATAATTTAAAATTTGAACATACATCCTAGGCCAATAAAAGTGTTGCTGAATTTTCCTCAAAGTCCTTCTAAAACCACCATGTCCTGCAGTGATCGAATCATGACAATAATTTAGAATATCAGAGATCAAATTTTGTGGAACAACAATACGCTCTTTTCTTTGATATTTTAATTTAGGTTTTCTATTAGTACAATATAATACATCATCTTTTAAGAAAAACATTAAATTTTTAGGGAATGGGTCAATATTTTTATCTAAGCATGAGCCAATTCTTATACAATTAGGGTCAAAATTTTGAGAATTACGTACTCTTAAAAGAAGGTTTGTATCAACATCCAGGTCTATAGTGTTTACTTTTACATTATTTACACATCTAGATAGATAATCAGCTGTTAAATTTAGGCGACCAGGTTTATGAATAATTTTGTAATTAAACTGGGTCATGGACATTATCCATCGTGCTATCCTAGAAGTGGGGTCTTTTAATTTCAAAACATTTGAAAGGGAGGCCTGATCACAATAAACAGTAAAATGTTTTCCCAAAAGGTATTGCTTAAAAAAAGGATGTTGCCCAGACAACTCCTAAAGTCTCTTTCTCGACTGTGCTATAGTTTATTTCTGCATCTTTTAGTTTTTTGCTAGCATAAGCAATAGGGTGCAAAAATCCATCATTTCCTTCTTGACAGAGAACTGCTCCAAGAGCAAAATTCGATGCATCGGTACATACCGAAAACGGTTTTGAAAAATCAGGGAGATGTAAAATGGGTTCTTTAAGTAATTCGGATTTTAAGGTTTGATAAGAATTTTCTGCTTCAGGAGTCCAAGAGAATTTAATATTTTGCTTAGTTAAATTAGTTAAGGGAAGAGCTTTTAAGGAGTAATTTTCAATAAATTTTCTGTAGAAGCCAGTTAATCCTAAAAATTGGCGAATTTGTTTTTTTGAGGTGGGTTTTTGAAAATTTTTAACAGTTTTAAAATTTGAGGGGTCAGGCTGGACAATACCTTCAGAAACTTGAAAACCTAAATAATTTATTGAAGATTTAAAAAAATTGCATTTACTTGGCTTTAAACATAATTTATGTTGAGATAATCTATCAAATACTACCTCTAATTTCATTAAGTGTTCCTCAAAGGTTCTAGATGCAATAACAATATCATCTATGTAAATAGAAATTTGTAAAGGGGAAAGCTTAGCTAGGACGATGGACATAAGTCGTTGAAAGGAGCTGGGGGCATTTTTCAAACCCAAAGGGACTCTTTTCCATTCATAGTGGCCAAAAGGTGTAGAAAAGCCACATTTGTGTGTGTCGTCTGGGTGCAATTTCATTTGATAAAATCCAGATGTTAAGTCTAATGTAAAAAAATATTTCGCACCATTTAAACTATCAATCAATTCAGTGATATTTGGCAGTGGAAAAATATCATCAATAGTTTTATCATTTAATTTTCTAAAATCTGTTACTAATCTTAATGTTCCATCTGCCTTTTTAACAAACAGTACAGGTGCGGAGAATGGTGAATCACTTTCTTGTATAATATCATTTTCAAGAAGCTCATTAATTTGTCTATCTAATTCATCTCTTACATGATAAGTAACTCTATAAGGTTTCTGTTTAACAGGAATATCATCTTTTAAGTTAATGTTATGAAAAACTGTATCACACCCCTTTAAATCTGGAATAGAATTAGCAAAAATATGTTTATAATCATTAATTAAACTCTCTATTTGTCTTTTTTCATTATAGCCTAAGTGTGAAAGATCAAAATTTCTTCCCCAAACATCAATATTATCACCACTCTCTGCACTTGACTCAGTAATATTGTTAACTGAAAAGGAAGATACTACTGTGATAGGAACAATTTTTGCTAAATTTGAATGCTTATTTATGTGCAACTCATCAGTTGACAAATTCAATACTTTTACATTATATATATTAGATCTAGATACATTATTTACTGATCTAGCGACCAGAATTTTACTGTTGCTTAAAGGCTCAATCATCACAGTAGGTGAATTAAATTTAACAATCTCTTTTAATTTTACTTGTATGAAAGCCTCCGATAGAGGAGGAATTGTGTATTTCCTAAGTGCATAGCACAAATTATCCTTATATATCTCAGAATTCAAGATATTTTCTCTGTTAATTTCATAATTATTAAAGAATTGAGGTGCATCAGATAATGAAAATGGTACAGATTCATCCTTAATTGCAAAAGTCAAAGTTATAATATTATTGTATAAAACATTATTACTAAAATCTATTGACATCTTATAACCCTTTAAAAATTTCACACCAAGTATTACTGAATAATTACAAGAATCACAGTCCATAATATAAAAATCAACATTAAATATTTTGTTATTTAAATGTAAATTAATATTTAATTTCCTGGAAACTTTTATAATATCACTAGAGATGCCCTTTAAATTTATATTACACTTTGTTAATTGACTGTCAGGTATATTTAAATGAGATAATACATTTGTAAACAACACATTAATAGAAGCACCTGAATCAATAAGTATAGGAATATCAACATTATTTATCATACCAGAAATCACTGGTAGAGACAATTCTGTAATGAAATCAAATTTGAATTTTGCACCACAGGTAACACCCCAAGGGCTTCAGAAGGTAAGTTGGAGTGAAAACTCCCTTCACCCTTACTTAGTTTAAATTTTGTTTTTCACTGTCACTTTTATCACTTCTAGGTGTATAAAAAGTGTTGTAACTCATTTTAGGTTTAGTTTCATTTATGTCAGGCTGAAAGTTTTGATTTGGCTGATGGTAAAAAAATTGAGTAGGTTGTTGAAATCCTTGCGTTTGTTGTGGAAAATAAAAAGGTTGTTGATACATTCGAGTAGGCAGAGACCTAGAATTTCTGTTGAACCTGTGTGATTGAGGAAATTTCCTACAATCCACACTTATGTGACCCAATAGACCACATGAAAAACACCTTCGGCTATCCTTTGTCAATCTAGTTTGAGGCAGCTGTGGTTTGGAGTCAAATTGAGTTTGCAACTCAGCAAGCCTTTTAGTGAGGTTCTCTACCTCCATTCTATTTCTCTTAAGCTCATCATGGAGCTGCTTATTTTCAGATTCTCCAAGACTCATCACATATTGGGGGTCATCCCCATGTTGCTTGCTCCACACCTCTTCCTCTGCCACAGCATGCCTTTTTGCAGAGTCAAAATTCTTGTGGTTTTGAGGTAGGATTAGCCGTTTGAAATGAGGCTTCAGACCCTCCATGAAAACCGAGCACAAGACATCAAGTCTTTGCTGGTTTACCACTCTGTCATTCAGTAAGGCAGGTAAAACAGTTTTGTATGAGGAAGCCTCAACTCTAGCAGCAAACTGACGCACAGATTCATTAGGTCTCTGATAACTTTGCAAAAATGCTCTCAAGTTACTGTGTAAACATTCTATTGAGGAAAATCTGTCGCGTAAAGCTTTAAGAATTTGAGAGAAAGATTTCTCTTCTTTTAACTTAGGATTATCTCTAATAAATCGTGCAGCTATGCCTGACAGTTTTAACTTTAAAACTAAAACCTTGTCTGACTCTGACCAATTTGCATGGTCGGCTAACATTTTAATCCTATCTATGTAATCCTCTAATGGGAGGCCAGATTCCTCTCCTGAAAACACTGGGATTGAATCTAAAAAGTCTCCTATTGAAGAGACTGTTTTAAAATTACTCATTACATTACATTTAGAAGAATCCATTTTTAATCCCTGTTCAATTAAGTCATTTTGTTTACTATTAACATTTGAATCAATATTTTTGTTACAAATAGAATTTACATCATCAGAGGTTGCCTCAATGTTTACTTTAGAAGGTAAATTTCTTTCCAATAAGGATAACCAAGTTTTCTTGGTACTAGCAACCTGACTTCTGGGAATTAAATCCCAATCTTTACCATCGTTTGAATTTGTAAGAAATGAAGGAAATGGCTCTTTACCAACAAAGAACATAGCATATAATAAAGTTTCAAAAGGTTTTTCTTTTGAGCCATCTCCAGTTTCGTCTGACCCAAACACAGAAACATACATACAGTTATTTTCTCCAATATCATCCATAATCGTAATACAATTGAAAGCTTAATACTACTAATAAATATTATTAAACATGAGAGCAATTTCTAGACTAGTACACGGCACCAAAACTACTGTTGTGTTTAAAAGAGATAAAAGAAGACATAATAATTAGTTTAAAGAAAATTAGTTTATTAAATTGTAACTTCAAATTATTTCAAATTAACAAATACAAAAACACTGCTCACAGGCAAGCAACTCAGGAAGAATTAACATTAGAATTTTAGACATTAGAATTTTAGAATTTTTTCAACTTAGTTAAAATTAAGGAATTAGCATAAAAACTTTACTCAAAACAATCTACTTTAAATTCCATCAGAAAATCATTAACAAAAATATTAAATTTAAAGAATTTTAGAATGTTACCCAGGCTCTTAAAAATTTATGAAGGTTTAGAAATTTGCTCTCAGAATAAAGTTTTAGAATTTTAAATTTACAGAATAAATTTTAATTTTATGCATTTCAAAAAATATTGAGAAATCATATTCAGAATTAAAGAAAGAGTTTAAAAAAAAAAAAAAAAAAAAAAAAAACATCTGTATTCACCCGGATGGGCCATCAGACAGGGGGGGAAAGTTCCAATAAGAGGAGACAAATTTTGTAGACTGGTTTACTGGAGATCAGGAGTGAATTCATCAGCAGAGGCCTAACCACTACTTCGGGATAACTAGGATCTTCTTAAAGTCAGCCGTCCTCGTCAGATACTACTTCCACGTAACTCGCATACGGAATTTTAATACACACTTTTCCGGAGAGCTACTTCGTGAATTTCGCGATAAAAGCTTGAAAAATCCATCATTTAAATTAAAACAACTAATGTAAAAAAAGAATAACGCGAGGAACTTAACGTTCCATTGAAAAGCTCGCGTGGAACATAAGTTCCATTCGAAAATCAACAACGCGCTTCTCGCGCTAACACACGACGGAGGATTTCAACAAAAAACTGAAACTGAAAAATTCTGCGCGCGTATTTATACGTGCGGGAAAAAGTGCGGAGTTTAGATAAACGGCAGCAATTAAAATTCGCTTACCGAAATTAGAATTGCCAAAATAATACTCATAATTCCGAGAGCAGACGATCCGTAAAAACGCCAACCAATTAAAATAAATCACGAATTCCAAAGAGGCGCGAAAACGCTTAGGTGGCGCATTTAATCGCAGTAAAAAGCCCGCAAAACAGAATTCCGAAAATGGCCGCAACTGAAATTTTTGAATTGCAGTGAGACATGGAAATAACTTGAAACTGTAGAACAAACGGAATTTCTAACCAAAATGGGAAAATGAGACATCAAATTAAAGGGAATTTTAAGGGGAATCAAATAAATAAATAATTTTTAAAATTTACAAATCAAAAGTAATATTAATTTAAGGAATGGAACATTTTTAACTAAGAATATCATAAAGAAAATTAATTTAGAAGATTAAAAATATTCTAATTAAAGAATAAATGAAAAAGCCAATAAATATTATTTAAATATTACCAAATTAAGAATATTGAGCCAGGGAAAAATAAATAAAAGTAAATTTTCAAACCTCCAAATTACCTAAATTCTAAAGCAACCCAACAATATTGGTTATCTGCAATGGCGGTTCTCAAAAGATTACACAGTCTCTCAAACATAGCACACAGCAATTTTTTTTGCAGTTGGGCAATCAATTCGATCGGACTAGAAAATCAAAACAATGAATATAATTAATAAAATTAATTGTTCTAAGAGAAAATAATAGAATTATAATACAATTGAATCATATACCAGAAAATCTCAAATATTGTATATTGCTGCAAAAGTTAAACATAAAACTTAGTATTTAAAGGTAACCCATATGCAAAAATATATGGGAGCGTATGTATGCTAACATCAATAAATAAACTATTATTTAGAAAGAGAAAGATAATGGTTGAATAAAATAATAAGAATTCTAAATCAGATTTTGAAAGAAAGGTTTTGAAGCAAAATACCTTTTGACAACTTTTGCCGGAGACTGTTAAAAATTTCGACCTACATTACACTAAAATGTGACTACAGTTGTATTGCCTACATATTTTGGTGCAACATTGCTAAACTCAGTTGGGGAAGTGAATAAACTTAATTTAAGTGATACATTGCGAGGATTTTTGATGTGAAATTATACACAAAACAAGAGTAATATTTCGCTCAAAAATGGTAAAGATAAAACTCTTAATTTAGGGGCATACTGCACTACAGTTTAGGGTATTTGAATGTAAACAAATCTGATGTGGGCAGTGTCATAAGGTAAAGTTGTCCTTTTCAAAATTTATATACTAGGACTTACCTTTGATGCCTTAAGGGTGGAGCATGTAAACTCCCGGTTCTCAAGCCGCAGAGACAAATACACAAGATATAAATAAACACACTTATCTAAATTGACCAATTTATTTAATATTTAAGTTCATAGATATCTATTTATATCTTGATTATTATTACTATTCATAAATCCATTATTATAATACATCTAGCGCTACCAATATTTCATTAATAAACATATTTACACACATAATATAATGGACACATATATTTAGACACTTTCTTTTAATCTACCGAAACTCAAAATAGTTCTTTTAGTTTAAAATACAAGAACTCGTTATTACGACATAGATTCGTACGAACTAATTGTTCATTACTAGACAACCGTTAAATGTGTGCCTTCCGTGCTAATTAGTGACAAGTGAAATAAATAAATACCTATGCTTTCTTGCAGTTCAACACTTATTCACGCAATCACTATGGTGTAAGATTCTATTGCACATCACACTTCTGAGCCATGCTTTCTTTTAGCGCCCCAGTAGATATTTCTTTGCACAAACTCAAGAGACATGTTGTTAGTTCATTGTCCAAAATTCAAATCTGCTGAACTTTCTGGAACAAAACTTTGGGGCACTTTTTTATTTCCCCGTTTGGTTTTATACCCCCTCTCCCATTTGTCGTTGATGCAGAAGGGGATGACACTTTTTATCTATGATTGTGTTCCGATTGGTTTCCCCTGCTGCATTTAGATTGCTCATTATCTTTCTTGGCATTCGTAATTGGGAGTGCAACATGTTGTACAAGTAGTGTACTACAGGCAACACCTGACTTTCCCTGCAGACTTATACGTTCTCTTTCTTTCTTCAATAATTCTATAAATTGGTGAGTTTAATTGCACAAAATTACACCCAACATTATTTTATATTACACTGAATTTGCACTTTTGCTTCAATTTTCGTTTTCATTGGGCAATTGAACATATTTTTAAAAGTGGCGCGGCGAACATGCGAAGAAAATAAAATTTCTCGAGAATAGCTATTCTTAGAATAATGGGGAAGATCTCATTTCTTATTCTTTCATCGTCAAAAATTACGTAAAAAACAAGCAGTTAATTGGTATATTTGAGCATGCGTAATCTTTTATTTTATATTTTGACGATTTTCGACCATTTCGCCAAAATTAGGTAAGGTTATTTTTTTGCTAATCGTATCGAAATCTAATCAGCACCAGATTAACCCACAAGTGACTTATCCACCAAACTTTTGCGAAAATTTTTTCTATTAGATTTTAGCTGAGTGGATACATACATGGTTTCCGAACCATTTCGCAGGAAAAGGCAGGTATTTTTTTCCAAATTGTACCAAAATAGAATCAGCACCAGGGTATCCCATCAGTAACTTACCTATAAAATTTTATGAAATTCAGTCAATTAGTTTTAAATTATCGTGGATATAAAATCTGCACATTCACGCAGACTCACACTCACACACACACACACACACACACATATGCAGAGGCACACACACAGACGTCACGCTAAAACTAGTTTTTCCGTGCTCTAGAGGTCGCACAACGTGTAGATCCGTTGAAAACTCGAGTTGCGATTTTCAGCACGATTCCAATACTTTTTCTATACATTGCAGGGAAAGTAATATACACTATTATTGCAGGGAAAGTAATATACACTATTATATAGAAAAAATTCTAGATGAGCCTCCTAGATGAGCCAATTAGAAATGCAATATACTACTTGAATTAAGAATGTTGGGTTTACCAACTTTAAGCGAAATTTTGAGTGCCATGTTTCACTTACAATAAGTACTTAAAATACTTAAAATAATACAACACTGTACTACTGGAAATAAATGCTTAATTTTATTATTTTCTTCCAGCCATAGTTGGATGTAATGAAAGAAATGAAATTAGACATTTATTACTTGCATTTTTTTAGATAATGCTGCTACAATACAAATCTTTATACAATCTTGAAGCAGACATGGCAAAATTAGGTGAATATGCAATTGTATAAAGGAGTTTGGAATAAGGAAGTGTTGAACCCTCTTTTTCAAGTTAAGTACAGCGTTTTCTGATTGAACGACCAAATACAACGGCAAAGTAGCAAACAAAGACACAAATGATATGATCTAGAACTCTTAAAGAGGGAAATGTACTACCGAGTGGTATCAGACTCTTTCTCTCTCTCACTCTTTCTCTCACTCTCTCTCGCTCTACGTTATGAGATAGTGTATAATTTTATAATCATCACAAAATTGGTTACCCCGATTTAAACCATGGGTATTTATTTAAAAGATTTAAAAAAAAACCGGTCGATAATAAAAATGTATTTCTAGGAGTGGACAAGATGCAGAGTATAATAAATGCGTACCATGCATTTGAGAAACATGCGATTCTTAAATCTACTAAAAACCAAAAGGGGTGCAACTGTCCGAATAATGGCTATAAACCACGTTATCTTGTAAGGATTAACAATTTCTTTTCTCGACATCTGATTTTTCACTGCCTTCTCCGTAGAAAGAAGAGTCTTAATTTAAATAGCACTAGAGCAGATTGCGGACTGTAAGGGGGTGATGGCAACCAGGTTACAAAAAGACAAAGTGCGAAGAGGAAGGATAGTGGTAGGAGTTGGTACTAGTTGGTATGTGAAGCGTGGTGTGTGTAGATGCAGACTATGGTAGCAAGGGTGGACTATGTACATTCTGATTTATTATTTGTAAATAACGTTAATAGAGTTCATTTTATGATTTCTACAGTTTAAGAATAAACTTATTTTTTTACGCAAAAAATGCTGCGTGTTCATTTCGAATGTCCCTGTAAATCAGCAGCACATATGCAGTATTTCAAGTTAGTCATAAAGAAACATTAAGAAAATAAATCTAGGTTCACATTATATTAATCAGAAACTCACGCCTTCAATTAGGCAACTTCACTTTTTACATATTGAAGAAGCTTAATTTTCTAGTTCCGGCATTCTCCGAAAGTTAGCAAAGAAACGGGGACTGCGTTGCCGAATCAAACAACTTTTTGACAATTGCATTCTTGAGATTAATTACATAGACGCAATTTACTCTCTACCGTAGATGCATTAATTAAATCATCCGCTTGTTAAATGAATATATTGAAGTGAATATTTTTTTCGTAGTTTGATTTCATGGAACTTATTAAGAGAATTCGTACAAAGTTTTAATCTTTTTGGAAACGAAGCAAAAATAATCCAAAATCCGAAAGACATTCGTGTATTTATCAGACATTTTTAGTGAGACAATTTCAGATGACAGTATATATTCTATTAAATAAAATGTAATGTTAATTAATTGAACGAGGAAATTGTTTTAGCATGTATATCTTTTATGACAAATGGCTAATGAAACTTCTATAATATAACGAAACTAATAACGAAACTATTAACGAAATATTAACGAAATATTAAACTATTAACGAAACGTATGTGTGTGTGTAAATATGCATGTGCGAGTTAACGTGCATGTCAGTGTGTCTGTGGAAACGATATCTCCCGAACTAATGGAGTGTTTCCAGCGGAATTTGTCGATTAATGAACACTAAAGACTGTTGATTATTAACATAATCAAATGTTCGAAAACTCTTCAATTTTCGATAGAATTTTTTTAAATGCATTAAAATATCATGACTTTTAACAATGTTACGTAAATGTAATTTCTTATGTAATTCTTCAATAAAAGGCAAACATTAGACTAGCAACTAGTATGAACTGTTCTAAAAAATTGCACGTGTTTCTAATAAACTTATCAGAAATATAATATATATGTAAAAAAGAATGTAATAAGTATCCAGAAATATGTTCTCTTTTCATACAAAATTATAGAATTAAATATAATTGTCAACATCATCCTTGAGGATCTAGTTCGATCTATTTGCGAGAGAAAATACTTGTTTTTTTTATATATATTTTACGAACTACGATTTGCTATTGCACACATGTCCAAAAGTTAAGCATAATTCGAAAATGTGCAAAATTCGGAGTTAATATGGATACCATGGTTCACAATCGGTTGTAGAGAATTGTGGGGATAAGGTAAATCACTGTGCATATGCAAAACAGTTCAGTTGACGTTGACATACGCAAAGCACCGGCGCACGTTACAACGAGTATAAACCGACCTTGAGCGGCATGGCCAGTTGAGGCAGAATTTCGCAATTGTTGCGGTATGGAGCGTTGTTAATAATAAAAAAGGACGAAATGTGTCACAAAGATGCCAACTGGCTATGTTTTTAAAAGGGCAAATTATCGGAATGCTGCATTTTTTCTTAAGAAATGTATGTTTTAGGGGACATTTTTGCACCTTAAAAGAAAAAAACAGGAAGTGAAAATTCATAGTGTAACCCCCACATCCCTTTGTATTTTAATGCTCATTCTATATCATTCATGATCTACAGGAAATGTAAATATTTTAAACGAAAATTACATTTCCAGAACCGGTAGTGGAAATTCTTAATAAGTACCCTACTTCCTGAGGAATTTAATGCTAAACACATATCTGAAGCTCTATATATATTTAATCCTGAAAAATATATGTATTGGGTATACCCCATTTCTTCCTTGATTCTGAATCCATATCAATCATTATATAAGCTCTATATTTAGCAAATCCTGAAAAATATATGCTTTATAATTTTTTGATAAAAAGGTGGATATTGCATAATATTTTCCACCAATCACATTTTTAATCCAAAGGATCAGTGTAAATCTTAAAATTATAGCTAAACGTGAACACGTGTAAATATTTGTCTTCAACTTTCCTTAACATTGTCATATTTAAAAAATTATTAATACTTGTAATATCCAGAAATACCGTTTTTATCGAGAAAAATATTTTATTGCATTTCCAAAAAATATAAGCTTAAAGGAGTTTCATATTTATATAGCTGAGTCATAATTGAATTATATTTCATTTCGCAGGAAGCGAATTGATAATGCATGGTTTTAAGATGTATTTGTATAATACTTCCTGTAATCAGGTTTATAAGTCAAACGGCGTCTTAATGGGAAATATTTATGAGAAAAATTAAACCATCCGGTATAAAATCAAATTCATCCGACTCTCCCGTTTTGATATTTTTCAGACTCTGAGTTTTTTTCTGTTCAGAATATCTTCGGACTTCACTAGTATTTCGACGGAAAATCCATTGGGAATTTTCTTTAGGAATGATATTTTTTGTTTAGTCTTAGGCATTGTTATGAATAAAACACAAATTCACTCAACAATAATTCACTGAATAAAACTCAAATGGTAAAATGCAGAATGGTAGAAAAATATTTTTAATTGCTTTCTGTCCTTGTAACAATATTTGCAAAGAATTTTGTGCAAAGAATAGTTTTAGCAAATCGAACAGGTGCAGAAAGCTTAAAATTAAGAAAACATAATTATACATTGTTGCCAAAATTTGTGTCACATTAATGTCATAAATTCTGACATACTATTGTTTTTAAAACATTTTCCTTAAAATATATTTTTCCCAAGATTTGTTATAGATAGAAATTAGATAATGACCAGCATGGATTCAACCACGAATTTCGGTGGAAATAGGGATATCACAAATGATTTCCACTTCAAGTTCATTTCCGGTTTAAATATTGTATTTTTACTTGAAATATCTGTCGTTTCTCAAGATTATCTATAGATATAGCTGAGATGTTGACTGATATAAATTCAACATCATATTATATAAGGAAGTAGGGTGCTTAATCAGGATTTCCTTGTTCTATTTCCGGATCACATTTTTTATTTCCTTTGTAACACATCTATTTCTAAAAATTGGAAATAAATAAAGCTTATATGATAACTAATATAAACATTTTCTTGAAACACCTATTTTTCATTATTAGCTATAAATAGAGCTTAGATATTGAGTGAAATCAACATAAAATTCAAGAGTGGGGTTAGGGTGTTGATGAATAAATTTCACTTCCGGTTCTGGAGATGTCCCTTCCAATTGTTACAAAAACACTACAGTATGTAAGTATACGAAATGTTTGTATACTTACATACTGCACAGTATGTAAGTGTACAAAAGAGAATAAAATTTATTTCTAGTATCATAAAAAATGAAGTGCACACAACATTTTCCACCATATGAAGGTTCTTCATAAATTTCTTGTTTCACTTGTTGTATTTAAATAAACCGAAATTAATAAAACATTAATTATATTACAGCACTCATGCTTGTTTCCAAATCGTTTATTTTAAAAGAAGGAACTAAGCCTTTAAATTTAACCTTGACTTTATTATTAAAACTTTGTACAATTTTGTTATAGTAACTTGATATTCTCTTTCCTCTGTGTCCAATCCCACAAGTCAGATCACTATTTTAATTAAGCTAAGTAATTCAATTCATTCCACATCTAGAAACGTCGTAAAATTTACCATACAGTGTATCATATTCGCTTTTCTAAATTCAATTTAAGTAATAACTGGAACTGCAATGGCGACATGTCTTGCAGTCGCTACACACTTAAAGAGAGTTTTCAATATAAAAACATGCTGAAATTTTAAGCGTAATTAACTGGAGTGTGACTCCATTCGACTTTCTCGAACTAGAAATATTTTTTTTTCAAATATTACAAGAAAATATTTTAATAATCGGTATCGTGGTTCCAAATTATTACAACTATAGCGTGTTCCCTTTCCTTTAAAAGGCTTGAAAAAATCTTTCGATTGATAACATACTTGAAAATTTAGCCCCCGGGGGTTGGTTAACTTGCCTCCCAAGGGGTCTAATGACATCAGTAACGAAAGGAAATTGTATCGCGGTAATTTTTTATAACAATAATTAAAATTGTTAAGTATCGTAATCATTGAGTCAAGTTAACAATTTTATGCATACTTATGTCACATATTGTCATATTCTACCATGAAATAAAAAAATAAGAAATTTCGAATAAATTTAATCGAATAACAAGTTTTCGCTCAAATTTAAAAAAAATCTATCTAGTTCCAGGTTTTTTATAGCAAAGCCCGATATAAAGATTTGTAAAAAGCCATTAATATTTATGGCTGCTATTGTGTATGCAAAAAATCGACCATAGATATCAGACAGACAGACATCACTCCAAAAATAGTCAAACCCTGTTTAAAAGTTTTTAAATCATATATTGGAATCAAAATCTCGAAATCGAAGGTTTTCGTGAGAACAGCCCTTTTTCAATATACACTTATGTTCGAAAGTTAAGTATAATTCGTAAAATGCGAAAAATTCGAAGTCAATATGGATACAATGGTTCACCATTAGTTGGGGAGAATCGTGGAATGAAGGTAAATCATTGTGCAAATGCAAAACAGTTTAGTTGACGTCGGCATGCTCAAAGCACCGGCGCAAGTCGGAACGAGTATAAAACGACCTCGAGCGGCATGGCCAGTTGAGGCAGAATTTCGCAATTGTTGTTGTACGGCGCGTTGTTAACAATAAAAAAGGACGAAAAATGTCACAGAGATGGACAAGAACAAAAGAAGAAGATGGAAAGATCTTCAAGAACATGTCACTGGACATGTTCTTGAAGGGGCAAATTATTGGAATGCTGGAATCCCGTCGATCTCAAACCGAAGCGTCTCGAATACTCAATGTACCTCAGTGTGCGATCTCTGGCCTGTGGCAGGGGTTCCAAACCACTGTAGATGTTACCCGAAGGCTAGTACCAGGTCCGCCAAGGGTAACCAATGCTCGGTAAGACCGAGATAACTGCGCGACGTTAGACGAACCGTTCTGCCAGACAACTGGGTTCAGCCTTGACAGCCGCCACAGGAGTCACTGTTTCGAGTAAAACAGTTTACAAGAGATTCCAATACGTTGGTCTCTATACCAGACGACCAAAAATTTTCATCTCCCTGGCGTCAACATAGAAACACGCTCGTTTACAGTGTAGTTTGGAGCATCAGCAATGTAGTGGACAACAGTGGGGCATTGTCATGTTCAGTGGCGAGTCCAGGTTTAGCCTTCAAAGTGATTCTCGTACCACGATCTGGAGAGAAGCTGGAACGCGTTTTTACCTGTAAAACATAACGGAAAGACATCGTTTTCCGTTTGGGGTCTGGTCAGTCATCGTGATGGACGACTGCAATGACCCCCACATCTTTGACACTGGATGGGTTACAGGTTAAAGGAACTGAGCCGACGTCCTTGAGCCTACCGTTTGATTGTTATCCAGCACATGCAGTGGCCAGCTAACTCTTCTGATCTGAATCCAATAGAGCATGCATGGCATATGCTCGGGAGGCATCTTGCTGCACTTCGCTACCCACCAAACTCCGTTCCGGTGTTAAGTCGTGATGTGTGAAAGTTCATATTTTTCTATTTTTAAACGCTTTAATTGAGCGAAATGTAAGTGTAAATGTCGACTCTGAAATTCATATATTTTTTGCCTCACTCCCGCTTTAATAGAATCTGTTAAGAAGTACGGGTGTTGCTTTAATTTTGTTTTATTCATGTTTTTTCTCTTCGAAGCGCAGCGAAAGCCATTGCTTGATGTATATGTATGATGACGTCAGATTCTGTAAATGTAGAGAGACGCCGCTGTTTTGAGATGCCCCTGTTTCGGCAGATTTGAAACAAAGAGTAGGTTGTAGCAGTCATGTGGAAAATTGCTTTGACTGTCATAACAGGGTTTTCATACAACGCCTGTAGAAGTGTAGTAAATACGAATTATAGTAAAGAATAGTATTTTTGCAGAATAAAAAGTTTGGCTATCTTTATCTATTCAGTAAACGTTTAACAGTAAAATGCCATGCTAGCCTTTTAAAGCAAACCATTCAATAATAATTCCATATATATTTAGTGTAAAATTGGTAAAAATAATAAGTAATATTTTAATGAAGAAAATATTTGAATTTTAGTCTAGAGACTCTTTTAATTATTTCCGGAAAAGCTAATATGGAACTGGAACTAAGTGTTTTAAAGAGTTTTGAATGATAATTGATTTGACGTAGCTTGAAGTAATTTGTTTTTATATGGAATATGATAATAAAAGTGTTCAATGCATATAAATAAAGTGGAACATGTATTAATTGTAAAATCCATCCACCTATATAAATGCCAAAATTAAAGTATTGTTTAATTTCTACCATTGGTAATTCTTCATGGATTTGTTACTTGCCATATTTTTTATGTCGCCAGCCATTATGGAGTATTTTCGCTTCATACCAGGGAAGGGATAGCACCTGTGGTTAATAGTACTACCACTAAATTTAATTCACTCATGCGGCCTTAAGATGAAATTTTACAGTTTTCACACACATACATTACAAATTATACAGAGTGTAAGTGATAATGCGTTCATACCGGGATAGAACACTGTTCTCCGTGATGCTTGGAAGTCTTTGAGCACACAACTCATCCAAATCCTCATCGAAAGTATGGGAAATTGTTGTGTAGCATGTGTGACTAACCGAGGTTCCCATTTACAGTATTAAACTACAGCATCACATTGTTTTAATCATTCTATTTGACTAAGATTGACACTCGTATTTTTACACTTTTTCTTTCAACCCTTTTTTTTGGATAACAAAAGTCGTTATTATCCTTATTTTGCATTGTTTTCTTCTTTTATAACCCTATTACATCCGCTAACCGCATTTCTTTCCATTCCGATGTATATTTCCTGATATTTTCACATAAACAGTAATTATGCTTAACTCTTAACTCTTGACATGTGAGTATATATATATATATATATATGATCAAAATTGTCCGGACATTTTGGATGTCAGAATGTTTTTTCACGAATTTCAAAAAATTACTTGGCGAAGTGTTCTGTAACATTAGCGATGTGAAAACATGCTTTAAAGCACACTTTCCAGTAAAGTTTCGGTGATTTGTGCATTTAGGGGACCACCAAGATATAGAAAAAGGGGAACATATATTTTATCACCCTGTATCATAAAAAGCTGGAAATGATTTGTAACTTTTACAAAATAGTTGACTGGGTTTCTTCAATGTATATAAGCATTTTCTTAAAATAAAAACGTATATTCATGAAGATATAAACGTATCTTTAAAGAAACCCACATTTTTTTCATGTTGTTTGCTCCGGCCTTCCAAATTTCTGTTCATGTCCATGGACGAGTTGGACGGTCTGGCCGTTCGACATGCTTTTTGCTTACAATATCCGTAGGTTTCAATTAAATTTCATGAAACTTACAGAACATTTGCCAACTTCAAAGAAGAACATAATACTTCAATTGAAAATTAAAGCATTGAATATCCGATGAAATATAAGCATTTGAAGAAACTAAGTTTTTACTGCATAGGCGCGAAACATAGCAATAGTTTTCTTTCCTGATTTTGTAGTGAATACTATAGGGCAACTTCTATAAAAAATCCACTGGAATATCGTGGAAATTCAAAATGATATCGACGATATAGTGATCAGTTTTCTCTGACTCTCTGAAAGTACCTGGATGATAAGAGGGTTTCCACAAATTGACATTTTACAAGTTCTTCGGACAGCCCTGTTCTGAAAATGAACTAGTCCAATTTTATGCAAATAATGATCACCACGTACAGGGGTGTCCGGAGACTTTTGATCATTATTTGCATAAAATTGGACTTGTTTATTTTCAGAACAGGGGTGTCCGATGAAATTGTAAAATGTCAATTTGTGGAAAACCCCTTTGGAAAGGTACTTTCTATTTGTGGAATGGTACTTTCTAGGTATCTAGGTACTTTCAGAGAGTCAGAGAAAAACTGATCCCTCTATCGTCGATATCTTTGTGAATTTCACGCTGTTCCAATGGATATTTTATAGAAGTTATCCTACAGTATTCATTACAAAATCATAAAAGAAAACTATTGCTATGTTTCGCGCCTGCGCAGTATAAACTTAGTTTCCTCAAATGCTTATATGGAAGAATACACGCTTGTTGAGGAATAAACATATTGTTTACAAGTCTAGGTCCAGCAATGCTTATTATTGAACAACAACAAGTTATTATACACAAAACCATTATTAAAACCATAGAATATAATATGAAAATATTTTTAGATTTATAATGAAGCAATTAAATTTCCAAACTTGGTTCAATGTAATTATACTGTTGTGTCAATTCTAGTTGATTTTTATTATACATTAGTTAAAATTAGTATTTTTCATTTCCTTTCAATGTAAAACAAAAGTTTCGGCATAAATAAATTTATATAAAAGAAAGTACTATTTGTTTGTCTGTATGTGATACTTGACATCAAATTTTGAGGACAAATTCTACGATATTGACGACAAATGCGGTTAGGTTTCAGAAAATGTTAAAATAAAAATTATCGCCAATTTTACTGAAAATGTCATCAAATTAAGGAAAATTGAATATGACGGAAAATTACTTAGACTTGATACATTGAACTGACGGACATCAAACTTTTCTCTTAACCTGTTGTTATTTATTAAACAATTTGCAAAATACATTTCAATAAAGAAATTTTTAATATTTTTGTATAAGATTCCCATCTGATGTTCAGTTCAGGAATTGGTTGACTCAACCTAGAAAAAGATAGGGAAAGTAATGCTATTAGAATTTTAAATAAAATAATTACAGAAATATCTTAACAATTCATGGAATATTTAATGTGACTAAAGGTTTGAATTTTGATAATGCCAGAATAAAGAATGTGAGGAAATTATTATAGAATGCAGCAGTTATTATAGAAAGAAGGTCAAATACTGCCTATGTGAATGTTTAAAAATATGTCAATATGGCTACCCCACTCCCTTACTGTAAGGAGTATTAAAATGGTAAGAAGGAAGATTTAAAATGATTGAACTGAACCAAAATACTGAAATTTTGGAAATAATTGATTGAAAAATTTCATGTCGGAGTCTGTACCACCAGAGGTGGGATCCAAACTTCCACTTCAAGATAGTAACTACCCTGACGAGAGGGAAGGGTATAATTCTTTTCTTGAAACGGAGGCCTGTGAACCATTTACATAGCCAACTTGAGATTGACTGTAAATGGAACTCCCACCTACGCCCCTTGCCGTGGTATGATTATGATGCTACAATGACATTGATGTCCGAATGATTGATCATCAAGTCACCATAAGTGAACGGAGACTTTCTCTTTCAAGATTTGCTAAGATAAGCAACAATTTTCTTGAATTATATGTCCGTGAACCACACAACCAAATACTTTTGATTCTTTGTGGACCCTCCACCTTTCACCTCCTCAAGACAGGCTGTTGTTAAACAATTGAAGTCATTTCGCACCATAGAAGGACGGAGACTTTCTCTTTCAAGATTTGCTAAGATAAGCAACTATTCTCTTGAATTATATGTCCGTGAACCACACAACGAAATACTTTTGGTAATTCATGTGGACCCCCCCACCTTTATCCCCTAAGGGAATTATATGACTGACGTCATTAATTATCATACCATGACACCCAGACAGCAGACATTTTAGTGTTCCTCAACTTGCTGGGCAGACGATTCCCCGCATTCCTCATCTGCGTCTAATACTCATCAGAATACAGATTTTCCAGACAAGGATTAAACTTTCAATGCCCAATAGTCTTATTGTGCTCCAATATTTAATAACTTTGTTTTTCTGTATTAAAATATTTATGGTACTTAATTGAACAATATGTATAATATTAATTTCCTTTGGTATTTTCGTAAACAAATGCCTTTCTCAACAATGTTGCGAAAGTTGCATTGTTGTGTTATTCGCTTTTAGTTGATAAAATACGTTTACTAGCGTCATTTTCAGTCAGAAAGTACCTGGATAGCAGCAGACTTTCTATTTATAAAAAATCTGACATGTACAGCACATGACTTTAACTGCAGATTCATATTCACATACCCGCTATTTCTTTAATAATTCCTTGAGTTTAATTGCACAAAATAACATCCGTATATATTTAAAATTTGATTTTAAACTTTTAATTCAATTTGCATGCACATTTGGTAACTGGACTTATTTTCAAATGTGGCGCAGCGAAAATACGAAAAACTAAAATATTTCGAGAACGGCTAGTCCTTGTGTAATTGGGTTGGTATTATTATTTTTATTGTTAAAAATTTTGTCAATTGTTATTAGTTATATCATCATATATTCAACGCCTTAATTTTCAATTGAAGTATAATGTTTCTCTTGGACGTTGACAAACGTTCTGTAAGTTTTGTGAAATTTGATTGAAACCTATGGATATTGTAAGTAAAAAGCACGTCGAAAGCCCAGACCGTCCGACTCGTCCTTGGACATGAACAGCAATTTGGAGGGCCGGAGCAAACAACATGAAACAAAATTTGTTTTTGTTTTTAAAGAAATGTTTATATCTTCATGAATGTACGTTTTTGTTTTAAGAAAATGCTTATATACATTGAACGAAGCCAGTTAACTATTTTATAAAAGTTACAAATCATTTTCATCTTTTTATGATACAGGATGATCAAATATATTTTCCCTTTTTTTATACCTCGGTGTTCGCATAAATGCACATATCACGGAAACTTTTCTGGAAAGTGTGCGTTCAAGCATGTTCTTTACATCGCTAAAGATACAGAACACTTAGTCCAGTATTTGTTTAGAAATGCAAAAAACATTTTAACATTTAAAGTGTCTGGATATATATATATATATATATATATATATATATATATATATATATAGATATATATATATATATATATTTATATATTTATATATATATATATATATATATATATATATATATATATATTTATAAATAAATATGTAATATATGTGTGAATGTTATAAAATACCAGTAATCACACCAATAAGGCGCGATGCTGCACTACAACGTGAATTAATTTTCTAGATTTGTATCAGTACAAACTGCCTGATGGTTCCACTGGATTTCGATTCTATTATAAACGTAGAGATTTTAAATTTGAAATAAATTACATTGCTTCTTGGAATTCATGTTTACATCGGAACGTGTACAGAAACATAATATTGAACCATCTTATACGAAGCAAAAGATTAAATAGTAACGTTAATGATCGTTATAACAGCGATATTGGCTTCCTCCATGGTTCAATTACACAAGGATTTCCGAAGCGTTTTCTAAGCAACATCATATGCAGATTTTATGGTTTAACCGTAACTGAAAGCTACCGTATATATTTAGATACCGAACCGGTAAAGAGTGGATCACATCTGGGTGTCCGTGCCTTCCTTACACAGGTTAATGCCGTTTATATTTTCCTATATGATAAATATAGACGTGTAGACGTGTATATTTGTGCTTATTCGTCATGCTGAAAGAAGTATTGAGGTCATGATACAGTATCTGTGTATGTGTTTATAATCTATGCTTTTTGATTCTTATTGCCTTTTAAAATTGTAGAATTAAGACACGTTAATGCAGATTTTGGATTACATGTCTTGTTGAGACCCAGACCGTCCGACCTACCAGAAAGGTGTAAGGTAACTGTTTGGACGGCCGGGGATTACATGTTTTGTGGATTATTCCACGTTTTCATGTTCTGGTACCTCCTTTACTTCTTTTTAAATTTTAATAATTTGGTATTCATTTCTTGTGTAATATATCGGCTACCGGGAGTGTTGTCAAGACGAAAAGCTTGCTTAACCGGGGAGTGGGGGTCACTACCCCCCCGGCCACTCTTTAGTATATTGCTTCCTTTTACTTGTCTACTTTTCTGGTATGATATTATATATATATATATATATATATATATACATATATATTTACAGGGTGATTATAATTAAAGTTCCCGGTTTGAAAATGGTCTCAAATAAAGAGTACCGGTCAAAATGATTTGAAATTTTGCTTGAACACTCGTGGAGCAATGGAATTTTGTTTCGTGAAGAAAAAATCTGTAGTTCAAAAAGTCGCCGCTAGGAGAATAATTGGCGCTTTACTACACCAGAATGCAATACAAAAGTAATAAACGTTGACTTACTCCTTGGCTAATGACGTAATACCTGTAAATTTTCAATATGCTGTCCTTCGCATTCTGAATCAAGCTGAAAGCTCAAAATAGCGTGTTCAATGACAGATTTGTGTGTTTTTATAGAGATTGTGTGGATGTGATGCGTGATGCTAGCTTTAAGTTCCGCTAAATTGGTAATGTGTCCATTAAAAACCACATTCTTCAGATGCCCCCAAAGCCAGAAATCACATGGATTGAGGTCAGGGGAACGTGCTGGCCATCTTACAAGAAAATGACGGCTGATGGTTCTGTCATCTCCAAAATGACTGCGAAGTAGCCGGTTCACTGGTTTTGCGATATGTGGTGGAGACCCATCCTGCATGAATATAGTGTTATCGATACACTGACGCTCTTGCAGTGTGGGTATAACGTGACTTTTCAAAATACGTTCATATCGATGGCCATTGACAGAACAGGTGACGGGGCCATGAAGACCAACTTCCTCAAAAAAGAAAGGCCCGATAATAAACGCTGCTGTAAATCCGCACCACGCCGTGAATTTGGGGGAATGAAGAGGCACCTGGCGTAGTTCCTGTGGATTTTCGGTTGCCCAGATTCTGCAATTTTGCGTATTAACAGTTCCGTGGATATAGAAGTGTGCTCCGTCAGTCCACAAAACGTTCCAGGGCCATTTATCTTCCACTTGTATCCGAGCCAGAAATTGAAGTGCGAACATTTCACGTGCAACATTGTCCGCAGGTAGCAACTGTTGAACAGTGTCAGCTTGTAAGGATAACACTTCGAAATGTTCACTCTGTATACTGCTAGCACCACCAGATTTATACAATACATCACCACAGTTCAACCCACCATAATTCAATCATTTAAATTTTATAATGACCATATGCTAAAATATAACGTAATTTTCTAACCCGATGCACAATCTCCATAACTTTCTTCAACGTGGAAACAGCGTACGTCTGCGCGCCCAGTGCCTTGTGCAAATTGAAATTCGGAAATACTTAAAATCCGGATCCTGCGGCTAATTTTATTATTTCTTGATCAGATTGAGCTTGTAAGAAAGTCTAATGTTTGAGCTTTCTAAAAATGTTAATTATTAGTCGAAATTGCCGGTACTTTTTCGGATGCGATGATTTAAAAACGAAAGTTCATTTTCTTGAGACGAAAGTGACTTTTGTTTTAAAATATTTACAAAATAGTAGAATTTGTTCCTGAGATTTGAAATTGATATATTTTTACTCGCAGTGGTCTGCTCTTTCCGGTCGTGTGATTTGTTATTTTCTACGACGTCTGAATGGTGAAGAAAAAGGGGAAAAATGGTCGATATCATATAAAACATTAAATAACAACAGCAACAACCAAAATTCCAATTTTAAAAATCGGTTTTCACCTGTCACCTCCCCCCGGGTCTCTGATTGCCAACTTCCGTAGCTCTGCGACGCTTAGTGGCTGAGCCTATAGTGTATAAGATACACAGACAGACAGACACACAGACATCGCCTTTTATTATATAGATTAAAGTTCTTTATTGTTCAATGATCACTTTTAAAATTATTCCAAAGCATGTGGATCTTTCAAACATTCGATCACGTTTAAAATCAATATTGTTTCAGTATTCACTGATTGTAATAATCTTACTAAATTATTTTCTAGCTGCTTCATTCGTTCGTGAGTATTCGATCCGGACATACACACTAACATACATACGGACCTGTGCTAATAAATCTCTAATAATTTGGGTTTTAATTTTGGACTGATGTTGATTATAGATTTTTTGCACCAAAGGTATGAGCTATCTGTATACTTCTGCCGTTTCCAACATCTTATCTTTGCGAAGGCGGATTTTGTGCAGTGGCTGCAGAAAATCCGGTTCCGCAAAGATAAAATGGTTCCTTTAGAAATCCATTAACGTGAAGGGTAACACTCTATAGATGTAATCATGTGGACACACAATACCGATTTTTCAAAAATTTTCTTGTAAAATTTGAAAAAAAGAAGGAATTCTGATATGAGAACGTCGAATTTACTTATACTTCAATTGATTTTTATTGTCATGGTATGAAGAATTAATTTTTAGAATTTTGATAATTCTTTTCGTGCCCTCTCATGCCTTGTGGGTCTCCCGAGGTTCAGAACCGCTAATTTAAACAAATCCGTATATTATTTCATGCATAGTTTTCATTTATTTTTAAACTATCCTCTTTCGCTACCCTTGAAAATTCTGACCGTGGCAAACTCGCAGGCGCCATAACCCCTTGGGGTTGTTATTGAGACCCAGACCATCCGACCTACCAGAAAGGTGTAAGGCAATTATTTGGACGGCCAGGAAGTGCCACCCAATTTAGACCGGAATCCAGTGGGGGAGGCATCCATAGGGACCGTACCTCCTTCCCCTACCACCAACCTCTCGGAAGGACTTACGGACCCACATATTTAACGTGATCGTACTCCGCGTGAACACGGCGACAGTTTTGGCAGTGGCGGGAATCAAACCCCGGCCTACCGAGTGCAATTCCCGCGCGTAAACACCACTGGGCTAACGCGCCCTCAACCCAATGGAGTTAACAAAGTTTAGTTTAGTTTAATGGCATTAAAAATAATAATGAAATTTTAGGCCCCGCGACAATCGCTATAACTTTCTTTTTATTTATTTATTTTTATTTCTTCAGTGTTTAAGTTTAATAAGTCCCAACCACCACCCGATGTAAACAATACATCACCACAATTCAATCCAGCATAATGAGCCCAAAACCTTATAAAAAGAAAAAATACTAATTCGATTTCTTATTGTCCCTAGGCCAAAAACCGTACGAACCATAATGCAATCATTTAAATTTTGTAATGACCATATGTTAAGCTCTTAATTCCATCATTTAAAATATAACGCAATATCATTTAAATTATCCTCATTCCATCGTTCCATCATTTAAAATATCCATAAAATTAAAATATCCATTTAAAATATCAATTTAAAAAATAGATCACCACATTTCAATCCACCATAATTCAATCATTTAAATTTGATAATGACCATATGCTAAGCTCTTAATTCCATCATTTAAAATATCGCTTAATTTTCTAACCGATACACAATCTCTATGGAAGCAACGTGACGTCCCCAGCTGCGTGCGCATTTAAGAGAAAAATCAGAACTTCGCTGAGAATTCGTCGAGAAATTTAAAATAATTACTTCTTTAAAATAAGGATCGGGCTAATATTTATAAATATTTCTTGACCAGATTGGGCTTGTAAGAATGCCTGATATTTGAGCTTTCTAAAAATGTAAATAATTAGTCGAAATTGTCGATACTTTTTACGATGCGAAAATTTAAATACGAAATTTCGGTTTTTGAGCCGAAAGTGGCTTTTATTTTAAAATCTTTAAAACATATTAGAATTTATCACTGAGATTTCAAATGGATATATTTTCACTCGCAATTGTCTGCTCTTTCCGGTCGTGTGATTTGTTTTTTTCTACGACGTCAGGATGGTGGAGAAAAAGTGGAAAAAACGGTCGAAATCGCATAAAACATTAAATACCTAAAACAATAATTCAAGTATTAAAATCGGTTTCCACGTGTCCCCTCCCCCCCCGGGTCTCCCATTGCCAAATTTTGTAGCCCTGCGACGCGCGGTCGCTGAGCCTATAGTGTATAAGACAGACACACATTTAAAATATCACGTAATTTACACAATGAACAACCGCCTCTCGCAGTGCGCCTGCGCAGGAATGGGAGGAAAAATTATTTTGCCGACTTGCGACCGAGAAATTGAAATTAGGAAATTCTTAAAATCCGGATTCTGCAGCTACTTTTTATTATTTCTTGACCAGATTGGGCTTGTAAGAATGTGTGATATTTGAGCTTTCTAAAAATGTAAATTTTTAGTCGAAATTATCGCAAATTTTCCCGATGTGAGGATTTAAAAAGGAAAGTTCGTTTTTTGAGCCGAAAGTGACTTTTGTTTTAAAATCTTTAAAACATATTATAATTTATCTCTGAGATTTCAAATGGATATATTTTCACTCGCAATTGTCTGCTCTTTCCGGTCGTGTGATTTGTTTTTTTCTACGACGCCTGTGTGGTGGAGAAAAAAGGGGAAAAAGTGGAAAAAACGTTCGAAATCGCATAACACATTGAATAACAAAGAAAATAATTCAAATTTTAAAAATCGGGGTTCACGTGTCCCCTGCCCATCCCCCGAGTCTCCGATTGCCAAATTTTGTATCTCTGCGACGCGCGGTAGCTGAGCCTATAGTGTACTAGACAGACAGACACACAGACATTGCCTTTTATTATATAGATACATCGAAGTATGCACGTTTTAGCTTACCTGATTCTTATTTTGTAACTTCCGGAACTTGAAGATTAGAAAAATTCTATACTTTGTCAAAAAAGAGTGTGTATCTTTGCATTCCAAAAAGTATTTTTTTAATTAATTTATATATATATATATATTTTTTATTTTTCAAAAAAAGCATACAAATTGAGAATATTAAATTTGCTGGAAAAATGATTCATTCTCTGTTCCTTCGGATGCTGTGGCACTGGACGTTGCAAATGATGTCACAAATGTACGCTGCAATGGGAAGAAATAATGTAGTTATTATAAAAGTGTTGTTGGGTTTCCGAGAATTTTCTATATATTACCGTGTAATTTAATCATTGGTTTGCATTTTATATTTCAGACAACATCGGATACATTTTCTAGTGTGGTATAAAATGAATTTTATTCTCATTTTGATAGTTGGAAATAGCACTAAATAAGATGAATAATGAATCTGTATATACGTGGATTTGTTATATCTATTTTACTTGCCAGTTATAAATGCAATGTTTCTAAATAATACATTACATAATTATATTTTAACTGTTCAGTTTATTTCCATCATAAAATAGTAATTTCTGAAACGATATTATTTTCTATGAAACTAGGGACATTAGGACCGATATAATTTGAAGGCAATTAATACATAAATGCTTCGGATATGATTCATTAAATTAATTTATAAGTAATTATTGGTGATTATATTGGCAATAAGAGAAAATCAATAACCATGAAATATGAGTAATTTTATTACTCTCAGAAGGCAGCAATAAAGTTTTATTTTAGTAATTGAAAATGTATAAATCTCACAAGTTTTGTTTCAGACGAATTTCGCATCTGAAATTAAGTCGTAAAATTTCTCGTTTAACACCATAACAGTTTCAATGCAAATTTTGTGGGACCATTCAGCGTGTATATATTTGTCTGTTTGTTAAATAAAATAATAAACTATTAGATGTTAAGAACACTATTTGGCGGGGATCATAAATTTATGCAGGAAATTTCCTCCAACTGAATCGTTTGTAAAATTTGCGATTTAAAATCTCGAAGACGTGCGGATCATTATCGATGAATATTATTAGCTAGAAATTAATTCTGTCAAAGGTAGGGAAATCAGCTACCTATAAAAATTAAGCTGCATCATTTATTTGATGTTTTATTTTGCTTAATAATGTATGGTTAATTTATATTAGAGTTGAAATTGGTTCTGAATTGAAATGTTTGCACAATTAGATTTTGCCCTGCGATAGAATTTCAGCCTGTCAAGTCACCTGTGGGGGCTTCTTAGATACAGACTCCCCCTCTTCACTTTGTCTACTACGGGAGAAAAAATCGAAAATCCGACTGCGTTACGTTCTGCCTAGTGATCCATAGGATTTCTATGCAAAGGTTCAGCCTTCTTAACCACCGGAAGATAGTTCTGTGCGATAGCCGATATTATGAGTATGCCTCGATTCAGCTTTTCTATGTCACAAGGTGGGCTTCAAGAGTTTCCAAAAATACTTTTAAAAAATCTCCATCGCTATGTAAATCGGTAGGTTTGTAAATCGAATATATGGCTATGACAAATTCTATTCGATTAGCGATATTACACTGTAAAACATTTGCAAGCATGTTACTGAAAATTTCAGGGAAATTAGGTATCTATAATAGGTAGTAAGGTTCATGATATTCATGGACATATATATATGTATACATATATATATATATATATATATATATATATATATTTCAGATATTTCAGAAAAGAAGTTGGAACTTTCACGAAAACCTGTAATCGTGGCTTTTTTATCAGTTTGTCGAAATTATCAACAAAGTAGCTGAAAAAATGTACAAATATTGCACAGTGTATTAAAGTGTATAAGTATGCAACGATTGAGGTGACCATAAGGCTTCTGGGAGATTTACAAATATTGTTCAAAACCGTTCATTTTCTCGTTAACCGGGAGATAAGTAAAACAGGGTGTATATAAACTGTTTTGACAAAATTAGAGGGGTGATAGTACCCATCAAGGCGAACAATATTTACAATGGAACCTCGGGTCACATTCCATTCTAAGTGTCAGAAAAGCATAAAGTTAAAGTTGAGCTTTCAGCAGTAAAAATAAGGAGAATTAACGTAATCATAAGTTGCACAATCCTATTTATTTACACCAGAAAAAGACTCAAAGTAGATGCTCAAAATGACAACCAAGGGTGCCATTGCAAAATTCACAATGGCGAATGAACGACTGGCGCACCCTTTCAAAAACACCTGGTGTCGAGTTTATCTTTATTCCTTGCAACAATGATTCACGTGACGAAATTTTTTACGGAGTCCTGATTGGGTGACATTATTCATTTAAGTTTCCATAGGTCCCACAGACCGTCTGAACAACATACTAAAATTTCATTTGGATTAAGTCATATTTACGGCAGTTATCGTGCTAACGGACAGACAGACAGACAGAATGAACAATGTCATAAACACTTTTCAACTTTATTGTAAAGTATTAAAAAATTAGAAATGTCATAAATATGCGTGACTACATAAACCTGCAGCTTATTTTAAATTTAAGAGTCGATTTTTTTTAATGGCAGACATTTTGTACAGGGTGGTGGAAGTTGACATCTTGGATTTTGCTGAAATTTCCAGTCTATGTTTTTTAGTGATGATAAGAAGAAAAAAAAATTAATTTTTTTCTAATGTTGTTTGACCTTCAGACAAGGTCAAAGTTCGAGGTCAAACGACATGTGCTGCATCTTGTGGTGGGTTCTGCTCGTAATGCTAACAGTGTGCCATTTGAAATTATTTCATTTTGTGTACTTCATAATGTAAAGTAGTTTTCTTCACAAATACTTGGGTGGCACACTCTTAGCGCAAGGGTCAAAGGTCATCCAAAGTATAAGTAAAATCCCCATTTTTTATACTTTTGACCCTCCATATCTTAGAACGCGAAGAGTGTGCCGTAACAATAACAATGGGGCTTTTACTACCAAGTAGGTATTTCTTATTTGTGGAAAATTTAGTATGGCACACTCTTCGGATTGACAGATATTTAGGGTCAAACTTTGAAAATTTGGAAGAAAGGTCAAATGTCAAGGTCAATTGTTCGGTGCGCGCAGAGTGAATTGATATGAAACTAAGTCACATAATGTCCTTAACATCTGTATATTGAGAATCAGTCAACATATTCATGGCACATTAGCAGGTTTTATTTTTACAGGCATGTATATTCATCAATTTTTACAGGCATGTACATAATCAAAATTATACCGTTGCAGAACAGTATCAGCTACAGCTAATGTATCAGCTACATCTTGCTCACATCGAAAGATCACTGTAAACTATACTGATTTCTGAAGACGGTTGTTAAGCTTGGTAAAAAATACATCTATATGAACTGACATGCCCTTCTTTCCAAAATATTCTCTCTGGCCTTCACGGTATTTGTGGGGTAGAACTTTTTGAGCCCAGTCCCTGATCCATAATCCTGTGGTTTCATTTAGCTGAAGAAAGGACTCTGATTTTGCCTTGTTCTGTTGCACAGCACGAATGTTATATCTCAACCAATCTAAGATACTGTCTTAGATGTGTTAAAATCATATAATAAATCGTCCTTACGCTCACTATTTGCAGTCTTGCTAATGAATTCAGCAACGTTGTCTAGCGTCTCCAAGAGAGTTAAGCATTGTAAACATGTTTTATCATGAGCAAAATCACATTCTTTCTGGAAATTCTTATCATCGGGGTTGTACATTGCATACAATGTACAATGACTTGCACAATCACTTGCACAATAAATCATTGAATCCAAAAAAAAAAAAGTAAAAGTTGCTAGGCCTAAGATTTTTTTCTCCAAATAAACTTATCTTTTATGATATGGGTGTATCCTTAATGATGAATTAGTTCATTTAAAAAATAAATATTCATCTTACCTTGTTTCAATTTTTTTCCTCAATGTTTTAAAAGAGCAAGATTACAATTCTCTGAAATAACCAAAATTGAAGTGTGCTCCTACCAACATGGCCGCCAGTTGTGTGTTACCAAATCATTATCACATTGTGCGGTTTATTTTTCATTTTGAAAAACACAGCAATTTTAATATCAATTTTTATTTATTCCACTTTTTTTAAAGAATGTTTATATATTCTTAACCTATGGAACTTTATCTATACTTTGATATATTGACTTGTGATGAAAATTAATTTTAGAATTTGGTCATTGAGATATAGTTGACATGGATTGACTGAGTAGTTCAATAAGTTATTTTTAGACCTGCATCAGAATTAATATTAGGCTAGGAAATGGGGAAAAATAAAATTTGAAGTTGCCTGTATAAAAATAAGTCTTTGCAATGTAATTTTGAATGCACATTAATAACTGTAAAAATAAAACCTGCTAATGTGCCAAGAATCTATTGACTGATTCACAATATACAGATGTTAAGGTCATGATGTAACTTTGTTTCATATCAATTTACTCTGCGCTGACCGAGCACTTGACCTTGACATTTGATCTTTTTTCCAAATTTTCAAACTTTGACCCTAAATATCTGTCAATCCGAAGAGTGTGCCATACTAAATTTTCCCACAAATAAGAAATACGTACTTGGTAGTAAAAGCCTACATTGATATTGTTACGACACACTCTTCGAGTTCTAAGATATGGAGGGGCAAAATATGAAAAATGGGGATTTTACTTATACTTTGCATGACTTTTGACCCTTTCGCGAAGAGTGTGCCACCCAAGTATTTGTGGAGAAAACTATGTTACATTATGAAGTATACAAAATGAAAGAGTTTCCCATGGCACACTGTTTGCATTACGATCAGAACCCACCACAAGCTGCAGCGCATGTCATTTGACTCTAAATTTGACCTTGTCGGAAGGTCAAATAACCTTGGAAAAAAAAATTTTTTTTTTCTTCTTATCATCACTAAAAGAACATACACTCAAAATTTCAGCAAAATCCAAGATGTCAACTTCCACAGGGTGTCTGCTTCTTAAAAAAATGATTCTTAATTACTTTCCCTACATACATAGTATAATATATAAACAAAGTATTGTGATCAGTGTAAAAAAATTCACATTCGAGAGTCTGAATGAAGGACACGTTCCAATAATCCCTGAACTCCAATAGAACGTTTTTGAAGTAGTGTGTGTTTGAGAGAGAGAGAGAGAGGAGGAGGAAAGAGATAGGGAGAGAGAGAGAGAGAGAGAGCAATCATCGAGACGATATCTTATGAACGGATAGAGCGTTTTGAACGTAATTTGGAACAGTTTTTATAATCAGTGAATACCAGAAAGCAATCGAATTTTCATAAAGTGCATTTTTACGATTTTTGAATGAATTTTTGGAAAAATCATTGAAACATCCAGAACTTTAACACAATGATAAATAAATAAACATTTCATGTGTTACGTTTCATTAGAAAACGAATGCCACAGATGTTAGAATGCCAGCATGAACTGATCGTGAGTTCTTGCATATTTTTCGAATGGATTTTTCACAAAACTTATATAATAAAATTTAAAAAATATTAAGTATCATCAAACATGTTAACTTGTCATGTGCACCATTATTCAACACCTGTTAATATCATTATAGTGGATCTCAATCGTTTCATTTCTGAAAAAAAAGTTACTTTAAAAAAAAGTTAATAAAATGTCACTTGAAATTTGATGAATATTTTGCACGTGAGTATAAATAAGTTATTCTGTTTGAACTAATAAGTTACCAAAAGCGGCAATTTTCAAATTACGTGGTGTTAAATCAATACCAAAAAACAGTATGTTGTAGATTTTTGTACACAGGTGTTTTTCGAAGTGTGTTTTGAGGAAACCTTGGGGATTCCGCTTCAGCATTCGATAGGTTCGGCGACGTGATATTGTGAGACCAGGGATAAATATGTGAAACCAGGAATATGTGAGATAGATTTATGCCATTATTTACGAGGTCTGTAATGTTGGACAATGGCATCAGACGTACGGACGCCAGTTTTACAGCTGTCTTGACCCGAGAGGTCAAGTAGGTCATAAACTTAGGAGGCCGAAGTAGAGTCACGAGATTGGTTAAAAATGTTAACCAATATGCAAGTTGTCTGGATGCAGTGCCCCAAGGTCGGTAAATAGTAGCCGAATAAGCATGTCAGACCTCAGGCAAAAAAAAAACCGGCAACCGAAAGGTTCTACAGATGATATACACGACTTCTACGCAGAGATTCAAGGGCGCTTTCATAGAGGGACTCCATAAGGATTCTATAGAAAGAGTTTGCAACGAAATGTCCTGACATAACTTCAATGTCATATTTCATATAGATTGAAACGGAATGTCCTGATACAGAACGTTAACGGGAGATGCCAGATCGACTGCAGTACGAGTAGGAGTACTATGCCGTGAGTTGATGCCAGTACGATATATCCTGATGTTGAAGAACAGACAAAGTACGACCTGTGTGTTAAATTTTCAAGAGAAATTGAAGATATGTGCGCATTCATTATCGTAGCAAGTCATAAAACATTTGATATTTAGAATGTATGAAGTCTCACATGTCCAATCTCCTCAACACATAATATGATAATTGTAATCAATTTAATAGTTAACCAAATGTTCTTAATAAAATATTTTATTACTTTCCTTATATACATAATGTATAAAGAAAGTATTGAGACTGGGTCGAAAATTCGAATTCGAGTTTTCGACGGCCGAACACGTTTCAAGCATCCCTGATCACGAATCAAACATTTTTGAGGTGATGTGTGTGTGTGTGTGTGTGTGTGTGTGAAAGTGTCTCAGTGTGTGTGTGTGTGTCAGTGAGTCAGGGGAGACGATATCTCACGAACGAACGAAGCGATTCGAATAACATTTGGTACAATAATCACAATCCGTGAATACTGGAAGCTTATTGTTTTTAAACGTAATCGAATGTTCAAAACCCTCCTAAATTTTTGAGTGAAATTATGAAAAAATTATCAAAAATCAAAACCTTTAATAAAGTTACACAAATAGACATTTTTTATGTAATTCTTCCTTAGAAAACGATTGACATAAGCTTTAGAACGCTAGGACGAACCGTTCTCGAGATATTGCACATTTTTATAATACATATATCAAAAAATCCCATAAAAAAGAAATATATAATCACTTGTTCACTTTTCATATGTAATATCATGCGATAGATTTGGAGACATCTTTCTCGTGGATCTAGCTCGTTCCATTCATGAGAAAATATACTTTGAGTAATACTTTTGTATTTGAACGCCAATAGTTATTTATCTACTATAATTTATTTCTCCGTTCATAACCCTTGGCGAGATTTTGGCGACGAATTTGGCGGAATATCGCCAACTTGGCGACTTTTTAAAATGCTGTCAAATTAACGAGGCTCTCACCAAATGGATAAAAATGGCGCTAAATCAATGAAATTGCCGAAAATTCAATATCTTGGAAAGAGTATAAATATTTACTATAAAAAAACCCTATTTTTTTACTGTAAAAGTAGTAATTTCATTGCATTATATAAGGAAAGTCATGTATTGTCCACATCAGACTGTTTTAATGTTAAAATGGTGCAGATAATTGTAGTATTATTTTAATAAATATTCGATTACAGGAACTTGCTCTGAAGATAAATATGGTGGGTTTAATGAGCGGCACAACACAATGTGTTTCACGAAGTACGATATACGACCATGTGCTAAGATTAATTAAATATGTTTCTTAAAGGTTAACTTAA
Organism: Amaurobius ferox; assembly: GCA_951213105.1. Lineage (NCBI taxonomy): Eukaryota > Metazoa > Arthropoda > Arachnida > Araneae > Amaurobiidae > Amaurobius > Amaurobius ferox. The sequence goes on from OX578147.1 coordinate 31,762,766, forward strand.
AGTTTTATTTTGAAATGTTCACCACAGATATGTTCGTTTACATTTTCTTAAAAAATTAACTAAAACTTGGAGTTAATAATTAGGACTTCTTTTCATTTTGGAGTTACGTCATCAAATGTAATTTCAAAAGATGTTCAGCGACAAAACCGATTTGAAAAATACTGTTGTAAATCATTATTTTGCAATGTAAAGAGTAAGTCCTTGAATTATGTAAGGAAAGTTGTGTGCAGTCAACATCAGCTTTTTTTATAACAAAAACGTGAATGTGCTTTTAGTACGCTCCGATAAACCTTTCTCTAAATATATATTTAGGAATTTTAGCGACTTAGTACCATATAAAAATATGGCAATTTGCCAAATGATGAAAAGAATAAAAATTCGAATTCTATTTAATTTAAGTAAATCATGAATTTACGGTATTTTGTCCTATAAAAATTAACAAAATGATTGTTAATAGTAAAAAACTGGCAAAACTAATGGTACACTTAAGCGCTATTCATAACAAATTTGTTATTTTAGTGAAAAGTGACGCTGTGTTAAAGTTTTATCGATTAAAATACAAATAGCCATATTGAATTCATACTAAATCTGCCCAGTTTAATCTGATATGAAATGTCACGTTAGCTGACATGTGTAATTAGTAGGAACGATAGTGGAATGTTGGTCTTACATTTCATATTTAATTAAAAGAGACGTGTTGATACGAGACTCATTAACAAAGACGTATTAGATGCCAAATTAAAATCTGCTGCTTCTTTATCTTTTCTTCATTAAATTCGATTATTCTCAAGATAATGACAATTACTGAACGTAAAACTGAAATTAAAGTTTATATTGTTACTTTCTTTATATACATAATGTATAAGGAAACTATTGTGACCGGGTCGAAAATTCGAATTACAGTTTTCAACGGGAGAGCACGTTTCAAGCTTCCCTAAACACGAATCAAACATTTTTGAGGTGATGTCTATGAGTGTGTGTGTGTGTGTGAAAGTATGTGTGTGTAAGTGTGAGTGTATGTGTGTCAGTGAGCCTGTGGAGACGATATCTCACGAACGAATGGACCGATTCGAATGAAATTGGTACAAAAATATTAATTCGTGAATACTGGAAGCCTATTGTTTTAAAACGCAATCGAATGTTCAGAACTCCCTTAAATTTTTGAGTGAAATTTTTAAAAATCTTCAAAAAATTAAAACCATTAATAAAGTTACGCAAATAGACATTTCTTATGTAAGAAAACGGTTGACATAAACTTTAGAACTCTAGCATGAACCGTTCTCGAGATATTTCACATTTTTCAAATAAGTTTATAAAAAAATCCCATAAATTAAAAAAAATATATATTAACTGTTGAGAAATATTGTTTAATTTCATATGTAATATAATGCGATAATTTTGGTGACATCATTCTCGTGGATCTAGCTCGTTTCATTCATAAGAAAATATACTTTGAGTAATATATGTGTATTTGAACGCCAATAGTCATTTATCTGCTATAAGAATAACTCATTTCTCCGTCCATAACGCTTGGCGAGATTTTGGCGACGATTTGGGCGGAATATCGCCAACTTGTCGACTTTTTTAATTGTTGCCAAATTAACGAAAATCTCGTCAAATGGATTAAAATGACGCTAAATTGATGAAAATGACGACTAACTAACGAAAATTCAATATCTTGGAAAGAATATAAGTATCTAATATAAGAATAACCTAATTTTTGCTATAAAAGTAGTAAATTCATTGCATTATATGAGGAAAGTCATGTGCTGCCCACATCAGATTTTTTAAAAATATAATTAAAAATACGTGTTTAGCGTTAAACTGTTTAAATTATGCAGACACTGTCACAAATTTTGCAAAGATATAGTCATTGCAGGAAAAGACAGATTGACCACCAGATCCTCTATCAGATACCATCACCATGGATGATCACATGGCGGTATTATATTATAAAAGGGAATCCGAACTGTTGCAGAGTTAATTCCGACGATAAGGGTTGACAATCCTGTCCTAGTAGATCAATTGGGAAAGTGCCAGCTGACCAGAACGAAATTCCGTGTTTCGAATCCCGGCTGGACTCGAACTGGGACCTGATAGCAAGGTTCTTTACAATATTGTGAAGAATCTTGCTGCTTCAGACAAAACTGATAAGACGGATTTTGGAATGGTCTGCCGACGCTCACTCAGACGGTGTTGCAAGCTCTTATCTGCGAAGTGGACTCTTCGCTGTGTAGTTGTGTAGCACATGTTTACGCGAAATGTTCCATAACTCCTCAGCTGACAGGTTGCCGTTTGCAGTTTGGTTTCAAATTATTGTTCTTGATTCGCGTATATCTTAGACAATTGGTTTAGAGATAAAATAGTGTTTTTACTTTCCTTATATACATAATGTATAAGGAAAGTATTGTGACGGGGTCGAAAATTCGAATTCGAGTTTTCGACGGGAGAGCACGTTTCAAGCATCCCTGATCACGAATCAAACATTTTTGAAGTGATGTCTCTGTGTGTGTGTGTGTGTGTATGTGTGTGTGTGTGTGTCAGTGGGTCTGGAGACGATAACTGACGAACGAATGGACCGATTTGAACCAAATTTGGTACAAAAATCACAATCCGTAAACACTGGAAGCCTATTGTTTTTATATGCAATCGAATGTTCACAACCCCCCTAAATTTTCGAATGAAATTTTGAAAAAATCGTCAAAAAATCAAAACAACTAATAAAGTTACGCAAATAGACATTTCTTATGTTATTTTTCATTAGAAAACGATTGACATACATTTTAGAACGCTAACATGAACCGTTCTCGAGATATTGCACATTTTAAAAAAAATATCAAAAAGTCATATAAAATAGAAAAAAAATCCTATTGAGAAACATGTTCACTTTTCATATGTAATATCATGCGATAAATTGGGTGACATCATTCTCGTGGATCTAGCTCGTTCCATTCATGAAAAAAGATACTTTGAGTAATACTTTTGTATTTGAAGGCCAATAATCATTTATCTGCTGTACGAATAACTTATTTCTTCGTCCATAACGCTTGGCGAGATTTTGGCGACAAAATTGGCGGAATGTCGCCAACTTGGCGACTTTTTGAAATGTTGCCAAATTAACGAAAATCTCGCCAAATTGATAAAAATGACGCCAAATCAATGAAAATGAGCACTAATTGTCGAAAATTCAATATCTTGGAAAGAATATTTGTATCTACTATAAGAAAAACCTATTTTTTTACTGTAAAAGTAGTAAATTCATTACATTATATAAGGAAAGTCATGTGTTGCCCACATCAGATTTTTTTTCTTGGTTTTTGTTGACCCAGTAGCTGAGGGCTATAAGACAAACGTTTCCTCGAACTCCCTGGATAGGTTCCCGAAATTCCGTGAACTCCCTGGTTGTAGGTTTCTGAACTCCCTGGTTGTAGGTTTGAATTTCACTTTCGGACATGAATCCCATTTTAGTCAATTGGGGTTATTTTTATCAATTTGGCACCATTTTTATCAATTTGGTAACATTTTCGTTAATATGACATGGACGTAGACATAAGTTATTCTTATAGTAGATTTTTATACTTGTTGCAAAATATTGAATTTTCATCATTAAGTTATCATTTTCATGGATTCAGCATCATTTATATCAATTTGGCGACATTTTTATTAATTCGGCTACACATTTGTCACTTTTGTAACATTTAATAAAAGTATCGAAGTTGGCAATATTCCGCTAAACTCGTCGCCCGCCTAAATTTTGCAAATCGTTATGGACGGAAATAAGGTTATTCTTACAGATGATTCTTATAAACTTTACAAGATATTGAATTTTCACCACTTACCATCTGCATCGATTCAGCGTGATCTTTATCATTTTGTCAACTTTTTGTCAAATTAGCAACATTCAGAAAGAGTCGCTAAATTGGCAAAATTCCTCCAAATTCATCGTCAAAATTTCTCCAGTCGTTACGAATGGAGAAATTAGGATATAGTTACTTTCCTTATATACATCGTATAATGTATAAGGAAAGTATTGTGACGTGGTCTAAAATTCGTATTCGAGTTTTCGACTGGAGATCACGTTTCAAGCATCCCTGAACACGTGTCAAACGTTTTGAGATTATGTGTGTGTATCAGTAAGTCAGTGGAGACGATATCTGACGAACGAATGGAGCGATTCGAATGAAATTTGGTACACAAATTACAATCCGTAAATACTGGAACCCTATTGTTTTTATACGCAATCGAATGTACAGAACCAAACTAAATGTTCGAGTGAGATTTTGAAAAAATCATCAAAAAATCAAAACTTTCCATAAAGTTACGCAAATAGTCATTTCTTGTGTAATTTTTTTATTAGAAAACGATTGACATGAACTTTAGAACGCTAGCATAAATCGTTCTAGAGATGTTGTACATATTTCAAATAAATTTATCAAAAATCACATAAAATAAAAAAAAATGGACTATTAAGAAATATGTTCACTTTTCATATGTAGTAGCTATCATGCTATAAATTTAGTACACCATTCTCGTGAATCTAGCTCATTCTATTCATGGGAAAATATACTTTGGGTAATACTTTGTAGTTTGACAATAGTCATTTATCTGCTATAAGAATAACTTATTCCTCTGTCCATAACGCTTGGCGATATTTTTGCGAAGATTTTGGCAACACATTTGGCAGAATATCGTTAGTCGGTTAGTTTGGAGATTTAAATAGCGATTGTGTCCCATATGTTTGACGGTTCATTTAAAGTTTGCGCTTAAATTGAGGAAATTACTACAAAGGATGTGAAGGGCAGAATGACAAGCGTATGTCTAAACTGTGCCAAAGAAAAACATTCAACTTTCATGAAATTCGTAAGAGCCTTTAGGTACAACCAAGATGAGAAAAAAAGATTGATTTTCAATTTAGTTTATATCGATTTAGGCAATAAATTTCCGTGCTATCTTTAACAAAAATCTGATGTAGGCAGCACATAACTTTTCTTATGTAATGCAAAGTATTTACTATTTTTACAGTAAAAACACTCATAGGTAAATCTCATAGTAGATACCTATATTTTTTCCAAGATATTGAATTTTCATCAAATAGTCGTTATTTTCATTGATTTAGCGTCATTTTTATCCATTTGCCGAGATTTTCTTTTATTTGGTAACATTTAAAAAGTCACCAAGTTAGCGACATTCTGCCAAATTCGACGCCAAAATCTCGCCAAGCGTTATGGAGGGAGAAATAATTTATTCTTATAGCAGATAAATGACTATTGGCGTTCAAATACTCAAAGTAATACTCAAAGTATCATTTTTCATGCATGGCAGAGCTACATCAACTTGAATAATGTCACCAAATTCATCGCATGGTATTACATACGAAAAGTGAACATGTTTCTCAATAGGAAATATATTTTTTTATTTTATATAATTTTTTGTAAATTTTTTTGAAAAATATGCGCTATCTCAAGAACCGTTTATGCTAGCGTTCTAAAATTTATATTAATCGTTTTCTAATGAAAAACTATATAAGAAATATCTATTTGCGTAACTTTATTAGATGTTTTGATTTTTGATAATTTTTTTAAAATTTCACTCGAAAATATAGGGTGGGGGGTTCTGAAAATGCGATTGCTTATAAAATAATAGGCTTCCATTATTCACAGATTGTAATTTTGTACCAAATTTCGTTCGAATTGGTCCATTCGTTCGTCAGTTATCTTCTCCACAGTCTTACTGATACACACACACACACACACACACACACACACACGGGCACAGACACACACACACGGACACAGAGACATCACCTTAAAAATGTTCGATTCCTGATTAGGGATGCTTGAAACGTGTTCTCCCGTCGAAAACTCGAATTCGAATTTTCGACTCCATCACAATACTTTCCTTATACATTATTGTATATGAGGAAAGTAATATATCTGTCACAGACAAAAGAATCTTTGTTTTTCGGTGGTACTATTTATTGATTGATACGCAGCAGCACAGTGTTTAATAGAGCAATTCCAATAGTGTGTTCCGTTAATGGTAACTTAACAGATTTGTATAAGTGGACTCTAACTAGCCGTAAAAGTTACGCCGCCGCCAAGCTAAACAGCGTCTATCGTATAATTAGAACATAATATGTATATTGTCCCTTTTACTGCACATTGTTTTGATACTTTGCCTATACACTATAATCGATTGTTTGTAATTAAGATTTATCATTGGAAATTAGGTATAGATTGCATATTCAATTAAAAAATCTGATGTGGGCAGCACATGACTTTTCTTATATAATGCAAGGAATTTGCTACTTTTATAGTAAAAAAAAATAGATTATTATTATAATACATATTTATATTCTTTCCAAGATATTGAATTTTCTTCAATGAGTCGTCATTTTCATTGATTTAGCGTCATTTTGATCCATTTGGCGAGATTTTTGTGTTTGGCAACAATTAAAAATGTCGCCAAGTTGGCGACATTCCGCCAAATTCGTCGCCTTAATCTCGCCAAACGTTATGGACGGAGAAATAAGTTATTCTCACAGCAGATAAATGACTATTGGCGTTCAAATACAAAAATATTACTTAAAGTATCTTTTTTCATGAATGGAACGACCTAGATCCACGAGAATGATGTAACCAAATTTATCGTATGGTATTACATATAAAAAGTGAACATGTTTCTCAATAGGAATTTTTTTTTTTTATATAACTTTTTGATAATTTTTTTGAAAAATGAGCAATATCTCGAGAACGGTTCCTGTTAGCGTTCAAAAATGTATGTCAATCGTTTTCTAATGAAAAATTACATAACAAATGCGCAATTGGTTAGCGCGCTGGAGTTGCACTCGGTAGGCCCGGGTTCGATTCCAGCCACTGCCAAAACTGCCGCCGTGTTCATGCGGAGTACGATCACGTTAAACATGTGGGTCCGAAAGTCCTTCCGAGAGGTTGGTGGTAGGGGAAGGAGGGTACGGTCCCTGTGGATGCCTCCCCCACTGGGTTCCGGTCAAAATTGGGTGGCACTTCCCGACCGTCCAAACAGTTACCTTACACCTTTCTGGTAGGTCGGACGGTCTGGGTTTCAACATCAACAATAACAAATGTCTATTTGCATAACTTTATTAGCGGTTTTTTATTTTTTGACGATTTTTTCAAAATTTCACTCGAAAATTTAGTGGGGGTTCTGAACATTCGATTGCGTATAAAAACAGCAGGCTTCCAGTGTTTACGGATTGTGATTTTTGTACCAAATTTCATTCGAATCGGTCCATTCGTTCGTCAGTTATCGTCTCCACAGGCTCACTGACACACACGCACTCACACACACACACACACACGCAGACATCACTTCAAAAATGTTTGATTCGTGAACAGGCATGCTTGAACCGTGCTCTCCCGTCGAAAACTCGAATTCGAATTTTCGACACCGTCACAATACTTTCCTTATACATTATGTATATAAGGAAAGTAATTAGATAAATTTATAATTTCTGCATTAATTCGTACTTACACAGTGTATCTATTGTTTTATTTAAATCATTACTTTCCTTATATACATAATGTATAAGGAAAGTATTGTGACGGGGTCGAAAATTCGAATTCAAGTTTTCGATGGCAGAGCACGTTTCAAGCATCCCTGATCACGAATCAAACATTTTTGAGGTGATGTCTGTGTGTGTGTGTGATTGGAGACGATATCTCACGAACGATTGTAGCGATTCGAAAGAAATTGGGTACAAAAATCACAATCCGTGACTACTGGAAGCCTATTGTTTTTAAACGTAATCGAATGTTCAGAACCCCCCTAAGTTTTCGAGTGAAATTTTGAAAAAATTATCAAAAAATCAAAACATTTAATAAAGTTACGCAAATAGACATTTCTTATATAATTTTTCCTTAGAAAACGATTGACATCAACTTTTGAACCCTAGCACGGACTGTTCTCGTGATATAGCACAGTTTTCAAATAAATTTATCAAAAAATCGCATAAATTAAGAAAAATATTAACTCTTGAGAAACATGTTCACTTTTCATACGTAAAATCATGAGATAAATTGTGTGACATAATTCTCGTGGATCTAGCTCGTTCCACTCATGAGAAAAGACACTTTGAGTAATGCTTTTGTATTTGACCGCCAATAGTCATTTATCTGCTATAAGAATAACTTATTTCTCCGTCCATAACGCTTGATGAGATTTTGGCGACGAATTTGGCAGAATATCGCCAACTTGGCTACTTTTTGGAATGCTGCTAAATTAGCGAAAATCTTGCCAAATGGATAAAAATGACGCCAAATCAATGAAAATGACGACAAATTGTCGAAAATTCAATATCTTGGAAAGAATATAAGTATCTACTATAAGAAAAGCCTATTGTTTTTACTGTAAAAGTAGTAAATTCATTGCATTATATAAGGATAGTCATGTATTGCCCACATCAGATTTTTCAATTAAGTAGCAGGATTATTAAACTTTTCTGCTTACCTTGTTACTTTCCGTACATTCATATAGTAATGCATAGAGAAAGGATCGAACATTTGATTACGAATTTTTAACGGGGAAAAACATTTTAAGCATTCCTGAACTGGAACCGAACATTTCTGAGGTGATGCATGTGTCTGTATGCATGTTAACACATTTGTATGTTTGTGTGCATATATAGTGTCCGTGTATGTTAGTGTGTATGTATGTTAATGTGTAAATTAATTTGTTATTAATTTCCTTATATATAACACTGTATAAGGAAAGTATTGTGACGGGATCGAAAATGCGAAATCGAGTTTTCGATAGGAGAGCACGTTTCAAGTATCCTTGATCACGAATCGAACATTTTTGAGGTGATGTATGTGTGTGTGTGTGTTAGTGAGTCTGTGGAGACGATAACTGACGAACGAATGGACCGATTCGAACAAAATTTGGTACACAAATTACTCTCTGCAAATACTGAAAGTCTATTGTTTTTATACGCAATCGAATGTTCAGAACCCCCCCCCCTCATATTTTCGAGTGAAATTTTGAAAAAATCATTCAAAAATAAAAATATCTAATAAAGTTACTCAAATAGACATTTCTTATATCCATTCTTATTAGAAAACGATTAACATAAATTTTAGAACGCGAGCACGAACCGTTCTCGAGATATTGCACATTTTTCAAAAAATTATTAAAAATTATCTAAAATAAAAAAAAAATATTTTCTATTGAGAAACGTGATCACTTTTTATATGTAATATCATGCGATAAATTTGGTGACATCATTCTCGTATATCTAGCTCGTCCCATTCATAAAAGAAGATATTTTGAGTAATACTTTTGTATTTGAACGCCAATAGTCATTTATCTGCTATAAGATTAAATTATTTCTCCGTCCTGGCGAGATTTTGGCGGCGAATTTGGCGGAAGGCCGTCAACTTGGGGACTTTTTAAATGTTGCCAAATGAATGAAAATCTCGACAAATGGATAAAAATGACGCTAAATCAATAAAAATGACGACTTATTGACGAAAATTCAATAATTTGGAAATAATATAAGTATCTACTATAAGAATAACCTACTTTTTATTAACGTAAAATTATTAAATTCATTGCATTATATAAGGAAAATCATGTGCTGCCCACATCAAATTTTTTTAAAAATTAAAACATGATTTTATCATGAATAAAATCCTATGTAACTGCGATGTTCAAAGTGATACTTTTTGTGTACGTGCCTGTCAGAAATAAACCAATTTTTCCAAATTATTAATGTTTTAACCAACAACAATTCCTACTAACTCCATTTTACCTTACTATACTGTCTGTATTTTTGTTTAACATCTTTCATGGGCTTGTTCTCAACTCACAGATACCGCAGTGAGCTGAAACAAAGTTGTTGAATCATTTCATGTGGTCTGCAATTCGATAATTATCGCATAGAATCAATTTTGGATAAGATTTATAAATTATTGTATTGAATTGAATGTGCCAACACCTTCAATATAAGTAAAATACACTTTGTACGAAGGATAAAGGAAACTTGAGCACCGTATATAAGCATAAACAAAATGATAAAGCAGCATACAGGTGTTTCGTGGATGGTTGGATCCCCTACATATTCCTGTTGTATATTGCGCAAACCAATCTCTTGTGTTATTTCTCGTTCCGGATTGGCGGGACAGTTCTTGATGTTACTTTCTGATTGGCTCTGTCTTAATACATCTCTTTCATGCTCTCTTAATCTTGGGTATATTATCCGCTTTGTATATTTCTTGGCACTCATTTCGCTTTTGGACTTCGTCTTCGTTGGCTCTCTTGCATTGACGTAGGAGATCCTATGTGCCGTCGAAACAGCGGTATGCTGCATTATCATTTTATCTGTGCTTGTATACATTGCTTAAATTTCCCTTACCTTTAATTTAGATCAATTTTGTTGTGCGATAAAAAATTACTTTTAGCGAGGACGTTAAAAAACATTCTTTAATTAAAATGTTAAAAAGCATCGTTTATAATTTATTCTATTCAAAACCATCATATTATATATACATTGTTTCGCTTGGGAGATGATCATATTTAAAGTGAATACAGTACAGTTTATTTTACTTAAAATGTCAGTATGTAAGAAATCAATATATAAAATTTTGGAATGAGTTGATAGTTTTTCGAATTTATATTTTTTGTGATAATATAATTATTATAACTCTTCCGTAACGCCAATATTTATAATTATTATACATTTATAATTATTATATATATTTATAATTATTATATATATTTATAATTATTGTAACTCTTCCGTAATTTTCCGTAAAGCCATATATTTCTCATGACTTATTCACTATAATAATGAATAATTTTTTTTCTACTTTTCCTGCAATACATGGTAATGTATAGGGGAATTATTGGAATTGTATCGAAAATCTCAACTTAAGTTTATAACATATCTACACGTTTTGAAACCTCAAACAATTATTTTTAATATAATGTATGTGTGTGTCTGTGTGTATGTCTGTGTGCTTGTCTATGCGTATGTATCAGCTTTAGCTCAAAAAATAATTGACCAAATTTGGCAGATAATTAATACACTCGAGCTGAAAGACTTATTGTTCAAATTTCATAAAATTGAGCAGATATATCACCTGTAAAATACTCTGGTACTGATTACATTTTGGTATGAATCGGAAGGAAAGACATAACCTGCTTTTTTGGGAAATGAACTGCAAAAATTGCCAAAATATAAAATAAAATACTACATATTCTCAAATCTAACAATTGCATGCCGTTATACGTAAATTCTGAAGACGGAAGGAATAAGACTAACCCAATTAATTTAAATGGACCATTCTTGGGGTATTTAAGGTTTTCAATTTCGAGGAATTGAGGACGTTTTTACTGTAGTTAGAAATATTTAATAAAGTTTCCTAAATATCACTTAGGGTTCACCCTGATGCTGATACACGTTTGGCATGATTCGGAAAAATATAACCGACCCTTTTTTTAACAAAATGGTTCTCAAAGATCTTTGGTAACGATTAGAGACTCTGGTACTGATAAAAAGAATACTCTGGCACTGATTATATTTTGGTATAGATCGGAAAGACGTAACTTGCCTTTTTTGAGAAATGGACTGCTAAAATTACCAAAATTTAAAATGAAATACTAGGTATTCTCAAATCTAACAATTACATACGCAATTTAAGACGACGGAAAGAATAAGACCAACCCAATTAAATTTAAGTCTTTTAATTTTCAGGAATTGAAGACGTTTTTTACTGTAGTTGGAACTTTTTAATGAAATTTTCTAAAGATTCCTTAATGTTCAAACTGATACTGGTAAATTGTTGGCATGATTCGGAAAAACATAACCGATCCTTTTCTATCGAAACGGCCCGAAAAGATCGCGAAAATATCTGAAATAAATTACTAAAATTGCTCAAATTTATTTCTTGTTTTTCGTGTAATTTTTTACAATAAAGCCAATATGACTAATCCTATGGCTCTAGGAAGAACCGTTCTTGAGACGTTTTAGTTTTTAGAATTTTGAAGTGCGGAAGACTTTAAAGTGCATTAAGTTGCCAAATGAAACGAAGATGCATTATAAATGTACATTGGCTGCAATATCAGAAAAGTTACCATGTCATTTTCTGTAATTAAATTCAATTTAATGCACCATGAAAGAAAAAATAAGCAAATGAATTTAAGTGATGAGCTGCCTACATCAGAATTTTTTTTTAATTTTAAAGCCGAAATAATTGTTTTGTAAATACAATTGTTTTATTATATGAAATAGAAGCAACATTGAAAGTATTACAATTTTAGCTTAAGGCCAAGTAATATTTTAAAATGAATTTTTTAATGAAAAAGTTTAACCTTTTTCTAAGCATTTAATTTTCAGATTGCTTTTTTTTTCTCAAGACACTTTCTGAAATACCCTAGGTTTAATGAAGCGTCAAATAAAGTGGTTGATAGTATGATTATTAATTATACGCTACATTAAACTTTACAGAAAATGAACATAAAACGCCCTATATTTAAGTAATAAAAAAAGTTTGTTCTTAGAGTGATTAAGTTTCGTTAAATGCAATATAAAAAATAATGAAGGAAGTAACATATTTTTTTCTAAAATTATCGAAATTACTGGTGAAAAAAACACTTAAGAAAAATAATTGTCTTGGGGATTAATTATGGCTGATGTAAATGGCGGTATTTTTTCTACTTTTTCCTCTCTGTTTTTTAAAATGTGTTGAGAATTTAAATATTACTGTAATACTACTGTATATTCAATGCAATGGTACCAAATAGATGGTGATCATAAATTGAATATTTCTGATCAATTACTTCTGGGTACTGAGAATTAATGCAGCTTGAGGTGCAATAATTAATATATAATTATATTTATTATGTTGTCATATAGTAGCTTTGAAAATTGTTTGTATCCGCAATTTCCCACCAGTGTGTCATTTAACTTTAACTTGCATCTAAAATAATTAGTACACAGATATTAAAATATTTACTTCTAAAAAACTTGAGACATATTTTGCTCAAATTAAACTTTTATTACCATTATCATTCGTATTATAAATATCCTTATTATCAAAATGTACATTAGTATTTGACATTTTAAGAGGATACAGTAGCTGATCAACATTTTTTTTATGTAAAGTATTATAGTGAAAACATTCTGGTTGTATTACATTTTGACGTTAAATTATAATCAACATTTAACAAAAATATCTTGTTGAGCTACATGTTTAATTAAAATTTAAATTTATTAAAGAATTTAATTATTTTAAAATTCCTACCACTTTTTCAAATGTTAATATTTTCCTCCGAATTATTCTTTTACACTCCTGGGAATATACAACGCAAGAGGGCATGGATTTTTAGATGCTCCAAATTTTAGATTTAATACAATTTTTACTGTCATGTACAGTGAAGGAAAAGACGAAATTTAAATAGTTCTCATGTTCTCATGTCATCAAGTTTAATTTGACATGTTTTTAATAATCAATTACAAATCTTAATATTAATTCCATGCACTAGTCTATCAAATAAAAAATAACAAATAAACACAAAACATTTTAAATCTGAGTTACAAAATAAGCCTCAGCATTGTAAAAATGTGAATGTTCAACTAAAAATGATTACAGAGATAAACAAATTTAAAGTTTTACTTTGTATGCTGTTTATATTTTCACATCGTGCAGAAAAGTATTAAAAATTATTATTATGAAGATACAGCTTTGAAATTTCACCTACAGAAAGAGTCACCTAGAAAATTTACAGTTATAATTTGAGCCAATGAAACAGAATATTCATATTTTGACCATTTTTAGGGTACCATGCCGCCTTAGTCAATTATTATGTTATTTAACCTTGATCAGATATTTGATTAGGTCGACCTATCTGAAACTGGAATTTAGAGTGTAATAGCGGGATTCAATTTTGCTTAACTTATATTCAGATTAAATATAAAGTTCCTCATTTAAATCTAAAAGGGTGTATCTTGATTTTTGTTATCCGGACCCCAACCGTTGTGGAATCAGAGAGGTATGTTGCACATATTAATAGAACGCTGGGCCACATTTTGCATCAATCCAGCCTATAATGTTCTGGGGAGACACTTCACCAGCATTTGAAATATTTCAGCAGGAATTGCCTTCTATTCGGAGATGAGAGATGCAGTGAGTTCAGTCACGGAAGATGGGTGATTTGGCTTGTGCGTGTTTTGCGTTCCAATTCATCTTAGAGGTATTCAGTAGGAGTCAAATCCGAACTCTGTGAAGGCCAGTCTAATTTTTCAACACCGAACTCTTCAAACCACGTTCGCACAGCCTTCTCTCTGTGGACAGAACATTTATCCTGCTGATAAAGATAAGAAAGGTCCTTCACGGAACTGTTGCCAGAGAGTTGGAAGTGCAGAGTTGCCAAGAATGTCAAAATATATCGCAGCGATGATGTTTCCGGCCACAGGAACTAAAGGTCCCAAACCAAACCAAGGAACACAGCCCCAAATTAAGATGCCACCCCCCACAACCACCAAACTTTGCAGTTGGCATCATACACACGGGATGGAAGAACTACTAAACCCAGACTCGTCGGTCGGACAGAGTAGCGGGATTCACCGCACTACAGATTTAATTCTTGACTTTAATAGGTTCATTTATAAAATGAGCTATATCAAATTCCTGTAGAAGCCTTCAAATTCTGGAGCATCTTAATAGAGCAATACTTAAATCACTATATATATAATCAGAAAATTAATAAACCATATAAATGTAGTTCAATTAAAAAGGATATTAAATACATTCAAAAATATTTTGTTATTAGTTATTGGTATAAAGCTAGTAGTAACTACTCTAACATTTGTAAATATTACTAAATAAGTACCCTCCAGTCACACATTCTTAATAAATATATTTTTAATTTACATAATACTAACTTTAAAGTATTTTCTAATAGAATATCAGCCAAATATAAGCAAATCTATCTCAAAAATACTTGTAATAAAATTCCATATCTTGTTTTAATACCCACATTTTATAAATCCCCTATTGCTTTTCGAACTAGTGTGCATAATTCTTATCTTACTAATGCTGGTCAATTACTACTAAATTTTATTAAATTTCTTTATCAGATGGCATCTCAAATAATAGTCATACTGTGAAAAACAATTTCGAATTAGTTAAGAAATTAAAAACTCTTATCTTAACTCTTATCTTAACTAAATCCACAGTATTTATACCTTTGATTTTAAAGATTTGTTCAGTAATATTGATATAGATGATTTTTATAAAATTATTTTAGAAATTTTTGAAAAATATAGTATTATCCTAAAATATTCAACTTTCCATTTTAAAAAATTATTTGATTTCACTCATATGAAAATTATATTCAACATGTTGGTTCTATTTTTAAACAACAGTTTGATATCATACAAGGGAGAGGGGGTGCCTCATTATTACTGGCCAATCTATATTTATACGTCTATGAAAAAAACTATAATCAAGGGTTGCATAATATGCTCAAGTACAGATGTTTAGATGATCTATTATGTGTATCCCATAATAATAATCCTATTGTATTTAACTTTTATCCTAATAATTAACAATTATATGCAAGTAATAATGATTCAAATGTTCCAAACCTTTGATATTTAAATTTAAATTTACAAAATTGTAATATGGCTATAAACTTCTATGATAAATGACTACTTTTTAATTTTATACTTCTAAAATTGAACAATTTGACTCTTCGCATATATCAGAGTTTAGAAATATTATATCGAACCTTATTCTTATAATTAATAAAATATTTGATGATATCTATAAATCAGCACATTTTATAGAATTATCAAATACTTCAACTAATAATGCATATCCTCACAATTTCATAATTAAAATTATGAACTCGGTGTATCAACTATCACTCGATAGCATCCAAGACAACATTCCCAATTATTTCGCTAATAATAATAATAATAATAATAATAATAATAATAATAATAATAAAATTAATAATAAAAGAATTCTTATTGTAATTATTAGTTTATGATTATATTAAATGAAAAACATTATAAGATAAATAAAAAAAAATTTGAAAATAAAATATATAAATATATAATATTTTGAAAAGTATTTTCGTTAAAAATATGCAACTTTAGCCACTTTGATACTACGATTTGAGTCCCCTTATAATAATGTTAGTAGCATACTCGTTTATTCATATCTTCTGTGAATCACTATTATAGTAAGATTTTTCATCTTTGAATCCTGTTCATCCTGTTCACCTTATTTTAATGGTGGTTCAGACTTCTACGCTAACACCCTGGACGGGTTTCATGGAAGGTTACTTCGACTGTTTGTGCCACCTCCCATGGTCTATTTTGCCCTTCTTCTCCCGGATGCATCTCATCTTTTTTCATTCAGTTATAACTGCTGGCTTCCAATACACTTGTAACGCTGGGTTCCTGTCTCATGGATCATGGTAATACTTGACGTCTTAAAATAATTTTAATTTCTCATCTTTTAATGCTTATAGTCTATACTTTGGCATTTTACTTACTATTGTCAAATCTGAAACAAGCATGTGTTTAGGGTAACATGAGTTAGACGAATAATTTATTCTAATTAGCCTCTAAAATTAAGGCAATGTTGTTCATTTCTCTCTCTTTTTCCGGTGTTGTAGCTGTGGTTTAACTGCTTTGATTTTAATATTTCATAATTGCTTGCGTTATTGTTACATCTTTCTAATATATATATATATATATATGTGTGTGTGTGTATATATATATATATATATATATATACATATATATATATATATTTATATATATATATATATATATATACATATATATATATACATATATATATATATATACATATATATATATATATATATATATATATATATATATATATATATATATATATATATATATATATATATACAGTACAACTTGGATGAAACGAACGTCTCTAATTCGAAATCGTCGTTAATTCGGAGATTTCTCTTGGTCCCTTGAACTTTGTATTAAATTAATGTTAAAAAATCGTGGAAAATTCGAAGTTCAACTTCCTTAATTCGAAGTTTTTTATAAAAACTTTTGAACCATAACAACTTTTCGGCCTTTCATCATTAAGAAATTATAGCTGGAATACCCCCACCTGTTCGACACGTGACAGCTGAAACCCGCTACCTGTTCGACCGGTTCGAGCGTTCAACCTACAGAGAGTGACAAGCAGCTAGGGACAGGAAGGCTCCTAATGTTAAAACTTAGAAATTTTTTTGACCACTGAAGATAGGGAATTTTTGAAAATCTGTAGGAGAGATATAGGGAATTTTCTAGACAGAACGGCTTTTCGGCAGTACGATTGGACTTAGCTTTTTTTTCACAATTGGGACAGAACGGCTCCCGTATATATTTCAGTAGAGGACGGGACTTGTAAAATTTTCAAACTTTCGGACCGAACGGCTCCCATATATATTTCGGTAGAAGACGGGACTTGTAAAATTTTCAAACTTTCGGACAGAACGGCTCCAGTTGGACTTAGCTTTTTTTTTCATAATTTGGACAGAACGGCTCCCATACATATTTCGGTAGAAGACGGGACTTGTAAAATTTTCAAACTTTCGGACAGAACGGCTCCAGTTGGACTTAGCTGTTTTTCAAAATTTGGACAGAACGACTTTTTCATATTTTATATATATTTCAGTAGAGGACGATGCTTGCGATTTTTTTAAACTTTCTAATAAAACGGCTCTTAAACGTAAAATATAGAATGTCTTTTGCAGAAAGACTGGAATTAGATCTTTTATTTATTTTTTTTTCCAAGATATTGGGCAGGATATTTTTGGAGCGATTTGACAGTATTTTTCTTTTTTATTATTTGGAAGAGAATGGCTTCCTAACATAAAAAGATAAACACTTAAGATTTACTTAGTGATTATGTCATGATAAATTTAGGCCTATTTTTTAATATAATCTTTTATTTGATATTTTTAGGATTTTTGAAAATATTGATTAAACTTAAAAAATGATACTTTTTCACTGGAATATAGGCCAAGATATTTGATATGCAGTTAATAATATTGTAAATAATTATTTCAACATTATATATGTAATAAAAGAATCAACAGTTTTATTAAATTTATATAAAATATTGACTTTGAATTTTACAATTATATAAAATTTACAATGTATATTACTTTTTAAATATTTTTAATTATTGATGCTTATCAATTTGTATTTGTTTTGTCATTACACTATAACTGAGTCTAAAATTATTGATCAGCTTGGAATTGGGGGGGGGGGGGGGGTAATTCTTATCGGTTTTATCAAAAGAAAATCAGGATAATCTTTTATTAGGCATGGGGCATGTGTAGTCAGCCAGCTATATATCCAAGGGAAAAGTATTTTGGTGGAGGACTTTCAGAGGGAAGCTCTTTGAAATAAAGTGACTTTCATTTGAAAGGGGTTCCCACATCATCTAAATTACTTTGATATAAATTTGTTTCGAAGGCCTTTGCAATATAATAATTAAATTTATTAGAAGCTGTTTTTTATATTGTTATATTATTGTAAAAATTACATACCTGATTCACAAGACACACCTGTATGTAATATGTGATACATCTGTACAAGCATACATCTATATACACTATACGGTACCACAGGACCGGTTTTACTCCTAAAAAAAGAGCTCCTGTAGACAACTGTTAACAACATTAGTAGAGTATCTGAAATTATAGAAAAGTGTAACTCCAGTCATGTCACTAATGCTGTTAACAGAGATACAGGACCGGTTTCGCTCTCATTTGAGCTCATCAGCTGTGGATAACTGAAGTAGACATTTTCTAAAAACTGTCAGTCAAGCTGATTAATTAAGGAAAAAATTATAATACTTCCAGTATAGCAATCAGCATTCAAGTAAGAGGTAGTTTAAATAGCATTCTTTAGCCTCTAGAATAATCTGTTGCACTATAATTTTATTAGAAGCTATTTCTCATAGCGTTATATTGTAAGAATTACATACCCGAATCACAAGATACACCTGTATGTAATATGTGATACATCTGTACAAGCATACATCTTTATACACTATACGGTACCACAGGACCGGTTTTGCTCCTAAAGAAAGAGCTCCTGTAGACAACTGTTAACAACATTAGTAGAGTATCTGAAATTAGAAAAGTGTAACTCCAGTCATGTCACTAATGCTGTTAACAGAGATACAGGACCGGTTTCGCTCTCATTTGAGCTCATCAGCTGTGGATAACAGAAGTAGACATTTTCTAAAAACTGTCAGTCAAGCTGATTAATTAAGGGAAAAAGTATTATACTTCTAGTCATGAATCAAATTTACTAGTTATATATTCAGGCAAACACAAATCAAATGGTCAGGTAAAATTAAAACCAGAAATTTCACCAGAAGAACATCATTAATCAAATGCAAATAGAAAGGATTAGTTATGCACGTGCGAAAAATATACGAATCCTCAGATAACGATCCATCGAATCATATATATAATAATCATCAAGAACTTCAAATTAAAGGAAATAATGCTCATTAAAACTTACCACGTGCTAAATATAGGAAGAAATAGTTATGCACATGCTAAATATACGAATCAAATGCAAATAAAAGTTATGCACGTGCTACATATCCGAATCAAACGAAAATAGACAGGAATAGTTATGCACGTGCTAAATATACGAATCAAATGCAAATAAAAGATATACACGTGCTAAATATACGAATCAAATGCAAATAAAAAATATACACGTGCTAAATATCCGAATCAAACGAAAATGGACATGAATAGTTATGCACGTGCTAAATATACCAATCAAATGCAAATAAAAGATATACGAATCCTCAGACAACGATCGATTAAAGGAAACTTAAAGGATTAAACGAAATTAAAGGAAATAATGATCATTAAAACTTACCACGTGCTCAGAATTGATATGGTGTAACACACCAACACTACACAAGCAAAACACAATACTGAATATTTTCCCTCAGGATGTCCCTATTCCTCAAATTCCCTACAGCATCAGCGCCACCTAGTGGTTTCGGAATTTAACATTACGGAGCCTTCCTGTCCGTAGCTGCTTTTCAGAGAGTGTAGGTTCAACCGGCTTCAGTCGTCATTTGAGCATCCTGCTGTCAGTGTGTCTGTTGTGTTGTGAGAGTTTCGATAGTGAGCATTC
Organism: Amaurobius ferox; assembly: GCA_951213105.1. Lineage (NCBI taxonomy): Eukaryota > Metazoa > Arthropoda > Arachnida > Araneae > Amaurobiidae > Amaurobius > Amaurobius ferox. The sequence goes on from OX578147.1 coordinate 31,782,963, forward strand.
GCGATATCTTTGACTAAACCACACGCTCAATACAAGAATTTAAAGTTTGCTGAAAAGGTCGCCGTTATTCGCGATGTATTAAAGGGTGTGAAGAGGAAATACCAAATCGCCAGAGAGTACGGGATAGCGTCAAACACTTTCTCTACTTTTTTGAAAAATAAGGACAAAATTCCGAGAAACGCTGCTGCTGCGCGTGGAAATGGAAAGGATCGCAAAAGAGCTAGAGAACCGGACAATCTTAAAGTCGACGAGTGCGTGTTGAAGTGGTTTAAACAAGCAGGGGACAAATACATTTCTCTGAGTGGCACCCTTATTTGAGCAAAAGCGGAAGAATTTTCTACCGGTTTTGGAAAAAGTGATTTCAAGGCTTGCACTGGCTGGTTGGATGGATTTAAAGAAAGAAATGGAATCTCCTTTAGTAACGTATCTGTGGTGAAAGTGGAAGTGTGAATCAAGAAGCAGCAACTGTTTGGAAAGACGATGTTTTACAAATGATTGAGAGGACACCGACTAAAGACATTTTCAACGTTGACGAAACTGGGTTGTTTTTCAAATGTGCTCCAGACAAGACTCTAGCGTTTAAAGGAGAGCGTTGCAGTGGGGAAAGAACGTGTCACTTTATTGGTTGGGGCTAACATGGATGGCAGTGAAAAGCTGCCTTTGCTCATGATAGGCAAATCTGCTAACTGCTAATCCAAGATGTTTCAAAAATGTCAAATCAAAACCAGTAGAGTATAGATCAAATAAAAGAGCTTGGATGACTGCAGAAATTTTTAAAGATTGGTTGCTGAAACTTGATAAAACGTATCGACAAAAGAATAGGAAAATTCTCGTGTTTATTTACAATTGCACTGCGCATAATTCTATTCCACATATGGACAATGTAAATGTTATTTTTTCTCACCAAATATGACTTCAGTTGTGCAACCGATGGACCATCATAAAAAATCTCAAGCATTTTTACAGATGCATTTCCGTTCGAAGCCTCTTGATAGATTCTTTCAAGGACAAGAACAGTAATAAGGTGCAGCATGATTGTGTCACAATGCATGGTCTCAAGTAACGGAAACAACGATAGCAACTGACCCATCTGAGTTTATAGAAGAAAATGTCCCCCCACCGGACGCATGGGGTAACTATATGGGCGTAAGATTCGGAGAATACGTCAATTTAGACGAAAATGTGGAAGTTTGTTTAGAACTGTCAGATCAAGACATTTTATCAGAAGTGTTAAATAAGACGAGTGCAGCGGAGTGCGATATCGTGGATGATATACAGTAGGAAGAAGAAGAGGCGCCAATCCCTACATCGTCGGAGGCGCTTTTTCATCTAGGTGAATTTTGTCGGGACATTCAAGGACAAACAAACGTTAGTGAAACTGTTTTCTGTTCACTAAACATGCTTGATGATTTTGCTAAACTTAAATGACTGAACTCCACAAAACAATCAGACATTGCACAATTTTTTCTAAAACTATAATTTTCTGTATTGAATGTAATACGTACATGTATCTAACTGACGTAAATCTTATTTCATTTACATACATATAGTGTTTAAGTCCTTCATACTAAGATTTCATACTTCAATTTCTTCAATAATCATTTACTTATTGACAGAGTAAACTTTTCAAGCATTCAGTGGACCTGAAATTAAAGTTAAAAGATGTAACTATTTTAAATCGAAGTTTTGGATAAGTCGAATTTTTTTAGTGGTCCATATATATATATATATATATATATATATATATATATATATATATATATATATATATACAGGGTGTTCCATAAATTCCGAATTAGTTTAAAAATTCCTAAAAATAGATGGAATTGGTATATTTGAATGCGGTTTGCGACAATGTTGGTCTCATGAAGGGGAATTTTTTTGCTAGAGAAAAAAAAATTAGTTCAAAATTTTGTCAATATAAGGCGCTGCACGCAAGTAATCATAGATTTCCGTGGAAAACTAGATTTATTTGCATGCAGGCAAATGTTTACAAGCACATCACAGCACTAGAGTACTTGTTCTATGAGTCCGCCATAATCGCAAATAATACTTTGCAAGCGAGTGACAACACCGCTAACTGCAGCATGGAGCATATCCGGATGGATGCAGGAGAATTCGTGGCGAACGGCATCTTTAACTGCACTAAAGAAGATGGACTGTTGCGGTACACTCGGGATTTAATGTAACCCCAGAGACAAAAATCTAGGTAGTGCACGATGGAACACATATGTTGAGTCCCTAACGACTGCTGACAACACCATTTGGAGGGCAGCCTCACGTTTTCGTAAGAGCAAAACACACATTCCGACCCTTGAAGGTCCCAACTCCAGGGCAACCTCTCACACACAGAAGGCTGAACTGCTTGCGGACAGTCTTAGAAGTCAGTTTGAACCACACCACGACGTAATCGATCCTAGGACGGTTGCGATCGTGGACGCCAAGGTTGAACACTTCATCACAACAGCTATTCCTTACACACTGACATATGTCACCTTCAGCGAACTGCAGCCCCGTATTCAAAAACTCAAGAAGAACAAAGCTCCTGGGAAGGATCGTATCACATCGACGATGTTGAAGAACCTGCCTTCTTTACCGTACAATTACATCGTCAAGCTCTTTAATCTCCTCCTCCGGCACAATTACTTTCCTGGGGCTTGGAAGGTGGCCATTGTTGCCCCCCTCCCCAAGCCAGGTCTTGACCCCTCTCTTCCGGTCAACTACCGTCCAATCTCTCTCCTCTCTGGTCTCTCGAAGCTCTTCGAGTTTGTTATACTGCGTCGCCTGGACGAGTTCTGCGACCTGAGGAATATTGTTATTCCTGAACAATATGGGTTTAGGAAGAAACATTCCACTCAGCACCAGTTGCTGCGGGTCGTGGAGCTTGTCCATGAGGCGCGTAGCAAGCGCGAGAGCTCGTCCATTGTCTTTCTTGATCTCCAAAAGGCGTTCGATAAGGTGTGGATACATGGGCTCCTGTTTAAACTTATCGAACGCTCTTTTCCTCCAAATCTTATCCATCTCTTGCACTCTTATCTGACTGGTCGAAGTTTTGCCGTTCGGGTTTCCGACGCACTTTCCTCTCCCAGGATTGTTCTCAGCGGGGTCCCGCAAGGTTCTCTTGTTGGGCCCAAACTGTTCAACCTTTACATTAATGATCTTCCGCAGTCCCCTGGTGTCACCATTGGCCTCTATGCTGATGACACAGCCCTGTTCACACATCACAAACAGACACAAGTCGTGCACAACATCCTGCAAAGTTATCTGAACGACCTGACGCAATGGCTGATCAAATGGCGTATCAAGGTTAACGTTAGTAAGTGTGCTGCTGTCACCTTCCCCTCCCCCCGGAAAACCCCCTCCACTAATCTTAATAACCAGCCCATTCCCTGGCAAAACAGTTACAAGTACCTTGGTGTGTACCTTGATTCCAAATTAACGTGGAAACTTCACATCTCTGAAATTAGTAAGAAAGTGAAGTCTTCACTCGCCCTGCTTCACCCCCTTTTGGCTAGGAATAGCCGCCAGTCAACCCGCACTAAGTTATTGCTATACAAGTCCTACATACGTCCCATTATGACGTACGGAGTCCCTGTTTGGGGCACCGCAGCGGAGACTAACTTTAGGAAGTTCCAAGTCATCCAGAATAACGCATTGCGTATGTTTGCTAATCTGCCGAACTACGTCCAGCTAGACGTCCTGCACAGAGACCTCAGAATTAGGCCTTTTTTGGAACATGTCAAAAAACTTTCTCTCAAATTTCACGGAGGTCTGAGAAGCGTAAACAACCCTACGTTGGACAGTATCCCCCACTATCGGGCAGGTAATCCGGCGACGCGAAAGCGCCCCCGGTCGTTATTTGCACGATCGGTGGGAGATATCTTCTTCCGCCCTAAGAAGCGGTCTCGTCCAGCCTAGTCTTGTGCTCTTATTTTAGATGCAGACTCTAGTTTGCTGTACTCCTCCCTAGCTTTTGGGAACTCGCTTTCCGTTGACAAGCTTTCACAACTCTTCTGCTGCTAGGCACAACTCTTGCTCAAGGCTCAAGGCCCTGCGCCTCTCGGGGCGCCCCCAGTCTATCCCCCTCTTTATTCTTCTCTGTTGGGATCCCGCTTGGGCCCCAACACCGCAGTTTTCTGAAGACTTGGGGAAGGGCACGACCTCGGTCGCGCCCCCCCAAGCATCTCTTAGTTGATTAACTCACCTTTTACTACTTCCTTTTTTTCTGTCTCTTTTCCTTTTCGTCTGGAGTTTAAAGGGAGGAACTCTTCCTCTCCTGGGCACTCCACTAACCCCGTCCTTGAGATCCTTGAGAAAAATCTAGGTGTGTTAAGACCGGTGAACGAGGGGGCCATTCAATTGTACAGTGACGGCTGATTAATCGTTCTTCAGTAAAGGTTCTGCTCAGGAACTTCTTCACTTTGTTTGCGATATGAGGAGGTGCCCCGTTTTGCACGAATGTCACTGTGTCAAGGACATTATGTTCCAATAAGCACGGTATCACTTTCTCCGTTAGCAATTGCAAGTGGCCTGTTCCATTAATTGAGGACGTCTGTCAGCCTGATTTTGCCCAGGGCTTTTCAAAGAAAAAAAGGCCCGCAATAATGGACGCAGTGAACCCACTTCAGACAGGTACTTCCTCACTGTAGGCATGAAGGTTTTCCTTTGCAATGATTCTACAGTTCTGTGTATTGACTGTTCCATGCAATGAAATATGAGCGTCGTCTGTCCTCAAGATATTGAGCAGCCATTGTGGATCTTCGTCGATTTTCGACAAAGCCCAATTTGCGAATGGCACTCGCGTAGCTGTGTCATTCGGTAAGAGCTTGTGTAGTGATTTCAACGTGTAGGGGAACAATTTTAATACACCATGAAGGATGCGGAATACCGATGTCTTCGGTATACCACTTATTCTATATTCTATATCTGCACTCGTTGACTGTTCCCTTAGACGAAGCCACAGCGGAGGTACGGATCTCTGATACACGTGGTCTACCACTGTGAGGGCGATTACACAAACTTCATGTTTCTTCGAAACGTCGAACCAGGGAAACCAGTCTGGCAGGAGCGATTGAACCAGAACCTGTCTTCAATCTCTTCTTTGTTTGAAACCTTCGTAAAGTTTCAGTCGGCGATTCGTGGCTGAGGTAAAACAACTTAAAACTAGTGCTTTATAAACCAATGTCAACATCACAATGAAAGCCAGTAACAGGAAAATTCCGAAATGAGCTTTAAATCATACACCCAGCATTATATAGGACTCTGATTTGAATATTTCCTATGATGGCTTGCGTTCAGCGCCCTCTATTGACAAAATTTTAAACTAATTTTGTCTCTTCCAAAAAATCCCCCTCCATGAGACTTACTTTGTCGCAAACCGCATTCAAATGTACCAATTCCTTCCATTTTTACGAATTTTTAAACTAATTCGGAATTTATGGAACAACCTATATATGTATATACATATATATATATATATATATGTACATCTCCAGACACTTTGAATGTTAGAATGTTTTTCGCATTTCTAAACAAATACTTGACGAAGTGTTCTGTAACTTTTGCGATGTAAAGAACATGCTTGAACTCACGCTTTCAAGTAAAGTTTCGGTGACTTGTGCATTTATGGGACCACCAAGGTATTAAAAAAGGAGGAAAATATATTTTATCATCCTGTATCATGAAAACCTGAAAATGATTTGTAGCTTTTACAAAATAGTTGAATGGGTTTGTTCAAAGTATATAAGCATTTTCTTAAAATAAAAACGTATATTCATGAAGATATACACGTATCTTTAAAAAACCCCACATTTTTTTCATGTTGTTTGCCCCGGCCGTCCAAATTTCTGTTAATGTCCATTGACGAGTTGGACGGTCTGGCCGTTCGACAAGCTTTTTGCTTACAATATCCATAGGTTTCAATTAAATTTCATGAAACTTACAAAACATTTCTCAACGTCCAAGGAAAACATTATACTTCAAATGAAAATTAAAGCATTGAATATACGATGATATAACTAATAACAATTGACATAGTTTTTAACAATAAAATTAAAAATACCAACCCAATTACACAAGGACTAGCTGTTCTCGAAATATTTTAGTTTTTCGCATTTTTGCTACGCCACCTTTAAATTAAGCACAATTAACAAATGTGAACGAAAATTGAATTAAAAGTGCAAATTCAAAGTAATTTTAATTAAATATGGCTTTTATTTAGTGCAATTAAATTCAATGAATTATTAAAGAAATAAAGTGAACGTGAATATGAATCTGAAGGAAAATTCATGTGCTGTTCATATCAAATTTTTTATAAATAGAAAGCCTGCTACTGTCCAGGTGCTTTCTGACTTAAAATGACACCAGTAGACGTATTTTATCAACTAAAAGCGAACAACACAAGAATGCAACTTTCACAACATTGTTGAGAAAGGCATTTGTTTACGAAAATACCAAAGGAAATTAATATTATACAATTAAGTACCATAAATATTTTCATACAGAAAAACAAAGTTATTAAACATTAGAGCACACTAAGACTATTGGGCATTGTTAGTAGAATCCTTGTCTGGAAAATCTATATTCTGATGAGTATTAGACGCAGATGAGGAATGCGGGGAATCGTCTGACCAGCAAGTTGAGGAACACTAAAATGTCTGCTGTCTGGGTTGTCATGGTATGATAATTAATGACGTCAGTCATATAATTCCCTTAGGGGATAAAGGTGGGGGGTCCACATGAATTACCAAAAGTATTTGGTTGTGTGGTTCACGGACATATAATTCAAGAAAATTATTGCTTATCTTAGCAAATCTTGAAAGAGAAAGTCTCCGTTCACTTATGGTGACTTGATGATCAATCATTCGGACATCAATGTCATTGTAGCATCATAATCATACCACGGCAAGGGGCGTAGGTGGGAGTTCCATTTACAGTCAATCTCAAGTTGGCTATGTAAATAGTTCACAGGCCTCCGTTTCAAGAAAATAATTATACCCTTCCTTCTCGACTGGGTAGTTCCTATCTTGAAGTGGAAGTTTGGATCCCACCTCTGGTGGAAAAGACTCCGAAATTAAATTTTTTAATCAATTATTACCAATATTTCAGTATTTGAGTTCCGTTCAATCATTTTAAACTTCCCTCTTACCATTTTAATACACCTTACAGAAAGAAAGTGGGGTAGCCATATTGACATATCATTAACCTTTTCGGGACGGCGGCATTCCGAAACCGCCGTGGCCCAAAGGACGGAGCGCTTTGTTTCCGAACTTTTCCCAAAAGACGGCTAATTTTTAGCGCTAAGCCTAACTCTCGAAAAAAATTCTTTAAAAATCACCCGTTCAACACAGCATTCTACTTTTTTGAGGAAGAAAGGAAACACTTATTTTCTATTTGATGTATATTTTTATATAAATTTTCTTTTATCCAAATATTAAAAATTTCAGTGTATATATGTTTTAGGTACAAATGGAATATTCTTTGGTATGTCCTTCCGATTTTTTAAAACTGTACCACATATATGCGTATTCTTAGACAACAAATACTTTGCAAGTACAGGAGAGGTAAAAAATATATCCAAATGCAAAGTATATCCTTTTCCTGAAAGTTCATTTAGAAATGTTTTCACAACGCGTTCTCCATACCCACCATCAGAGCTTGATAATTCCGTGTCCTTTCCAGTATACACAAGGAAATTCCATTTATAGCCAAATTCCGATTCTGACAATTTATATATTTTTATTCCATATCTGAACCTTTTCGAGGGGATATATTGACAAAATCCCAATCTTCCTTTCCATGAGAACAAATATTCATCAATGAACACATTTCTTCTAGGAGTGTATATAGATTTAAATTTTGAAACTAATGCATCTAACACGGGTTTCAATTTATCTAGTCTTTGGGCATTACTATCAAGAGTAAAATGAAGGTAACGTAATATTCCTATAAATCGATCGCGACTCATAACTGAATAAAAAAAGGTGTACTGATAATTGGATTCTTAGAAAAATACATTTTAAGATTTGGTTTTCTGACAATGCTCGTCAAAATTACTAGTGCGAGAAACACACGAAATTCGTTTCCTGTCACAGGTGTAAATACATTGTCACAGGTGAAAATACATTTCAGTTCCTGTCACAGGTGTAAATACATTTCCTGTCACAGTTGTAAATGCATTTAGATGGAGGCTTCGATGTGGAAAGAGAGAGGAGATTTTTCTCCCATTTTTCCTTTGCAAACTCATTAGTTGCTTTTACGACAAATTCTACTAGTTCATCATCAAAAAATATGCTAAAAAAATCAAGTTCCTTATCTAAATTAGACGGCATGATATTGTGATTTATTCCAGATATGTTCAGAAACTCCAAAGAATTCAGATCTTTCAAATCACACGTCCAAACATCATTCGAAAAAACAGCAACTGAAGCTGGCGGCGTTGTAATAATAATACGCTCAGAATCTGAAGAATCAATTGCATTTTCAGATTCATCATCCACAAATCTTCACTATATGCAGCGCTTTCATTACTGTCTGGTTCGTTTACCATACGCGTATATTCTTCCACAGAAAGAAAACGTTTCAAACCAGCCATACTTTTATCCGAAATAACGTAATCATTTCATTGCCGCACACTCCTTTACCCCCCCTCTCCCCAAAAAATACTCTCTTATATTCCTCTAATTCAGCAACGAAATCAATAAAAGCTAAAATCAGAACGAGACCCGGAACTCAATTATAAATTTGTGTATACTGCGAGATGTGGGCTGTCTGTTTACTTTACAGAACCATGTCCCCCCCCAACCCCGCTCCAAATGGAGAAATAATTCATTGGATTCTCCTTGTGCCAAGGTCAAACATCTATAAAATACATTTAAGTTGCTACCACGGGCATTTAACGCCATCTAGTAGACAAATAAATTCAAATGAAAACGTTCCACGTAGAAACACCAATACGTGCCACACGGCGTTTAGGGTAAAGTTCTCTCCGGCACCAGTGCGTGCCGTACGTCCTTGAAATCAAGTTCGCAGCCAACACGCGGGCGTGCCAGCCGTAGCAAAAGGGTTAAACATTCACATATGCAGTATATGACCTGCATTCTATAATAACTGCTGCATTCTATAATAAGTTCCTCACATTCTTTATTCTGGCATTACCAAAACTCAAACCTTTAGTCTCATTAACTATTCCGAGCATTGTCAAGATAATACTGTAATTATTTTATTTAAAATTCTAATGGTATTACTTCCCCTACCTACTTCTAGCCTGAGTCAATCTATTCCTAAACTGAACATTAGATTTGAAGCTTATTCAAAAATATTAAAAAAATATATCTTTATTGAAATACATTTTGTAAATTGTTTAATAAATAACAACAGTTTAAGACAAAAGTTTGATGTCAGTCAGTTCAATGTATCAAGTCTAAGTAATTTTCCGTCATATTCAATTTTCCTTATTTTGAAGACATTTTCAGTAATTTTGGTGATCTTTATGTCAATTTGGTAATACTTTCATTTTAACATTTGCTGCAACGCCACCGTATCTGTCGCCAGTATCCTAAAATCTGTCCTCAAAATTTATTGTCAAGTGTCAGATACAGACAAATATAAAGGAATTTTTTTATATAGATTTATGTATACCGAAACTGTTGTTTTACATTGAAAGAAAAAGTACTAATTTTAGCCAATGTATATTAACAATCAACGATCGTTGACACAACAATAAAATTACATTGAACCAAGTATGAAAATTTAATTGCTTCATTATAATTCCAAAAATATTTCCATACTATGCTCTATGGTTTTAATAATGTTTTGGGTATAATAACAAGAGTTGTTTTTCAATAATAAGCATCGGTAGACCTAGACTCGTAAACAAACAGTTTATTCCTCAACAAAAGTGTCTTCTCCTAAAAAAAAAGTGTCTTCGTCCAAATAAGCAATTGAAGAAACAAACCCCAGAGCCAAAAATCTAGGTGTGTTAAGTCCGGTGACCGAGGGGGCCATTCAATTGTACAGTGGCGGCTGATTAATTGATCTTCAGTAATGGTTCTGCTCAGGAACTTCTTCACTTTGTTTACAATATCAGGAGGTGCCCCGTCTTGCACGAATGTCACTGTGTCAAGGACATTATGTTCCGATAAGCACGGTATCACTTTCTCCGTTAGCATTTGCAAGTGGCGTGTTCCATTAATAGAGCACGTCTGTCAGCCTGATTTTGCACAGGGCTTTTCAAAGAAAAAAAGGGCCCGCAATAATGGACGCAGTGAACCCACTTCAGACAGTAAAACGTGGGGAATGTACGGGCTCCTCACTGTAGGCATGAAGGTTTTCCTTTGCAATGATTCTACAGTTCTGTGTATTGACTGTTCCATGCAATGAAATATGAGCGTCGTCTGTCCTCAAGATATTGAGCAGCCATTGTGGATCTTCGTCGATTTTCGACAAAGCCCAATTTGCGAATTGCACTCGCGTAGCTGTGTCATTTGGTTAGAGCTTGTGTAGTGATTTCAACTTGTAGGTTAACAATTTTAATACACCATGAAGGATGCGGAATGCCGATGTCTTCGGTATACCACTTATTCTATATTCTATATCTGCACTCGTTGACTGTTCCCTTAGACGAAGCCACAGCGGAGGTACGGATCTCTGATACACGTGGTCTACCACTGTGAGGGCGATTACACAAACTTCATGTTTCTTCGAAACGTCGAACCAGGGAAACCAGTCTGGCAGGAGCGATTGAACCAGAACCTGTCTTCAATCTCTTCTTTGTTTGAAACCTTCGTAAAGTTTCAGTCGGCGATTCGTGGCTGAGGTAAAACAACTTAAAACTAGTGCTTTATAAACCAATGTCAACATCACAATGAAAGCCAGTAACAGGAAAATTCCGAAATGAGCTTTAAATCATACACCCAGCATTATATAGGACTCTGATTTGAATATTTCCTATGATGGCTTGCGTTCAGCGCCCTCTATTGACAAAATTTTAAACTAATTTTGTCTCTTCCAAAAAATTCCCCTCCATGAGACTTACTTTGTCGCAAACCGCATTCAAATGTACCAATTCCTTCCATTTTTACGAATTTTTAAACTTATTCGGAATTTATGGAACAACCTATATATGTATATACATATATATATATATATATATATATATATACATCTCCAGACACTTTGAATGTTAGAATGTTTTTCGCATTTCTAAACAAATACTTGACGAAGTGTTCTGTAACTTTTGCGATGTAAAGAACATGCTTGAACTCACGCTTTCTAGTAAAGTTTCGGTGACTTGTGCATTTATGGGACCACCAAGGTATTAAAAAAGGAGGAAAATATATTTTATCATCCTGTATCATGAAAACCTGAAAATGATTTGTAGCTTTTACAAAATAGTTGAATGGGTTTGTTCAAAGTATATAAGCATTTTCTTAAAATAAAAACGTATATTCATGAAGATATACACGTATCTTTAAAAAAACCCACATTTTTTTCATGTTGTTTGCCCCGGCCGTCCAAATTTCTGTTAATGTCCATTGACGAGTTGGACGGTCTGGCCGTTCGACAAGCTTTTTGCTTACAATATCCATAGGTTTCAATTAAATTTCATGAAACTTACAAAACATTTCTCAACGTCCAAGGAAAACATTATACTTCAAATGAAAATTAAAGCATTGAATATACGATGATATAACTAATAACAATTGACATAGTTTTTAACAATAAAATTAAAAATACCAACCCAATTACACAAGGACTAGCTGTTCTCGAAATATTTTAGTTTTTCGCATTTTTGCTACGCCACCTTTAAATTAAGCACAATTAACAAATGTGAACGAAAATTGAATTAAAAGTGCAAATTCAAAGTAATTTTAATTAAATATGGCTTTTATTTAGTGCAATTAAATTCAATGAATTATTAAAGAAATAAAGTGAACGTGAATATGAATCTGAAGGAAAATTCATGTGCTGTCCATATCAAATTTTTTATAAATAGAAAGCCTGCTACTGTCCAGGTGCTTTCTGACTTAAAATGACACCAGTAGACGTATTTTATCAACTAAAAGCGAACAACACAAGAATGCAACTTTCACAACATTGTTGAGAAAGGCATTTGTTTACGAAAATACCAAAGGAAATTAATATTATACAATTAAGTACCATAAATATTTTCATACAGAAAAACAAAGTTATTAAACATTAGAGCACACTAAGACTATTGGGCATTGTTAGTAGAATCCTTGTCTGGAAAATCTATATTCTGATGAGTATTAGACGCAGATGAGGAATGCGGGGAATCGTCTGACCAGCAAGTCGAGGAACACTAAAATGTCTGCTGTCTGGGTTGTCATGGTATGATAATTAATGACGTCAGTCATATAATTCCCTTAGGGGATAAAGGTGGGGGGTCCACATGAATTACCAAAAGTATTTCGTTGTGTGGTTCACGGACATATAATTCAAGAAATAATTGCTTATCTTAGCAAATCTTGAAAGGGAAAGTCTCCGTCCTTCTATGGTGCGAAATGACTTCAATTGTTTAACAACAGCCTGTCTTGAGGAGGTGAAAGGTGGAGGGTTTACAAAAAATCAAAGTATTTGGTTGTGTGGTTCACGGACATATAATTCAAGAAAATTATTGCTTATCTTAGCAAATCTTGAAAGAGAAAGTCTCCGTTCACTTATGGTGACTTGATGATCAATCATTCGGACATCAATGTCATTGTAGCATCATAATCATACCACGGCAAGGGGCGTAGGTGGGAGTTCCATTTACAGTCAATCTCAAGTTGGCTATGTAAATAGTTCACAGGCCTCCGTTTCAAGAAAATAATTATACCCTTCCTTCTCGACTGGGTAGTTCCTATCTTGAAGTGGAAGTTTGGATCCCACCTCTGGTGGAAAAGACTCCGAAATTAAATTTTTTAATCAATTATTACCAATATTTCAGTATTTGAGTTCCGTTCAATCATTTTAAACTTCCCTCTTACCATTTTAATACACCTTACAGTAAGAAAGTGGGGTAGCCATATTGACATATCATTAACATTTTTGGGACGGCGGCATTCCGAAACCGCCGTGGCCCAAAGGACGGAGCGCTTTGTTTCCGAACTTTTCCCAAAAGACGGCTAATTTTTCGCGCTAAGCCTAACTCTCGAAAAAAATTCTTTAAAAATCACCCGTTCAACACAGCATTCTACTTTTTTCAGGAAGAAAGGAAACACTTATTTTCTATTTGATGTATATTTTTATATAAATTTTCTTTTATCCAAATATTAAAAATTTCAGTGTATATATGTTTTAGGTACAAATGGAATATTCTTTGGTATGTCCTTCCGATTTTTTAAAACTGTACCACATATATGCGTATTCTTAGACAACAAATACTTTGCAAGTACAGGAGAGGTAAAAAATATATCCAAATGCAAAGTATATCCTTTTCCTGAAAGTTCATTTAGAAATGTTTTCACAACGCGTTCTCCATACCCACCATCAGAGCTTGATAATTCCGTGTCCTTTCCAGTATACACAAGGAAATTCCATTTATAGCCAAATTCCGATTCTGACAATTTATATATTTTTATTCCATATCTGAATCTTTTCGAGGGGATATATTGACAAAATCCCAATCTTCCTTTCCATGAGAACAAATATTCATCAATGAACACATTTCTTCTAGGAGTGTATATAGATTTAAATTTTGAAACTAATGCATCTAACACGGGTTTCAATTTATCTAGTCTTTGGGCATTACTATCAAGAGTAAAATGAAGGTAACGTAATATTCCTATAAATCGATCGCGACTCATAACTGAATTAAAAAAGGTGTACTGATAATTGGATTCTTAGAAAAATACATTTTAAGATTTGGTTTTCTGACAATGCTCGTCAAAATTACTAGTGCGAGAAACACACGAAATTCGTTTCCTGTCACAGGTGTAAATACATTGTCACAGGTGAAAATACATTTCAGTTCCTGTCACAGGTGTAAATACATTTCCTGTCACAGTTGTAAATGCATTTAGGTGGAGGCTTCGATGTGGAAAGAGAGAGGAGATTTTTCTCCCATTTTTCCTTTGCAAACTCATTAGTTGCTTTTACGACAAATTCTACTAGTTCATCATCAAAAAATATGCTAAAAAAATCAAGTTCCTTATCTAAATTAGACGGCATGATATTGTGATTTATTCCAGGTATGTTCAGAAACTCCAAAGAATTCAGATCTTTCAAATCACACGTCCAAACATCATTCGAAAAAACAGCAACTGAAGCTGGCGGCGTTGTAATAATAATACGCTCAGAATCTGAAGAATCAATTGCATTTTCAGATTCATCATCCACAAATCTTCACTATATGCAGCGCTTTCATTACTGTCTGGTTCGTTTACCATACGCGTATATTCTTCCACAGAAAGAAAACTTTTCAAACCAGCCATACTTTTATCCAAAATAACGTAATCATTTCATTGCCGCACACTCCTTTACCCCCCCTCACCCAAAAAAATACTCTCTTATATTCCTCTAATTCAGCAACGAAATCAATAAAAGCTAAAATCAGAACGAGACCCGGAACTCAATTATAAATTTGTGTATACTGCGAGATGTTCGCTGTCTGTTTACTTTACAGAACCATGTCCCCCCCAACCCCGCTCCAAATGGAGAAATAATTCATTGGATTCTCCTTGTGCCAAGGTCAAACATCTATAAAATACATTTAAGTTGCTACCACGGGCATTTAACGCCATCTAGTAGACAAATAAATTCAAATGAAAACGTTCCTCGTAGAAACACCAATACGTGCCACTCGGCGTTTAGGGTAAAGTTCTCTCCGGCACCAGTGCGTGCCGTACGTCCTTGAATGCAAGTTCGCAGCCGGCACGCGGGCGTGCCAGCCGTAGCAAAAGGGTTAAACATTCACATATGCAGTATATGACCTGCATTCTATAATAACTGCTGCATTCTATAATAAGTTCCTCACATTCTTTATTCTGGCATTACCAAAACTCAAACCTTTAGTCTCATTAACTATTCCGAGCATTGTCAAGATAATACTGTAATTATTTTATTTAAAATTCTAATGGTATTACTTCCCCTACCTACTTCTAGCCTGAGTCAATCTATTCCTAAACTGAACATTAGATTTGAAGCTTATTCAAAAATATTAAAAAAATATATCTTTATTGAAATACATTTTGTAAATTGTTTAATAAATAACAACAGTTTAAGAGAAAAGTTTGATGTCAGTCAGTTCAATGTATCAAGTCTAAGTAATTTTCCGTCATATTCAATTTTCCTTAATTTGAAGACATTTTCAGTAATTTTGGTGATCTTTATGTCAATTTGGTAATACTTTCATTTTAACATTTTCTGCAACGCCACCGTATCTGTCGCCAGTATCCTAAAATCTGTCCTCAAAATTTATTGTCAAGTGTCAGATACAGACAAATATAAAGGAATTTTTTTATATAGATTTATGTATACCGAAACTCTTGTTTTACATTGAAAGAAAAAGTACTAATTTTAGCCAATGTATATTAACAATCAACGATCGTTGACACAACAATAAAATTACATTGAACCAAGTATGAAAATTTAATTGCTTCATTATAATTCCAAAAATATTTCCATACTATGCTCTATGGTTTTAATAATGTTTTGGGTATAATAACAAGAGTTGTTTTTCAATAATAAGCATCGGTAGACCTAGACTCGTAAACAAACAGTTTATTCCTCAACAAAAGTGTCTTCTCCTAAAAAAAAAAGTGTCTTCGTCCAAATAAGCAATTGAAGAAACAAACCCCAGAGCCAAAAATCTAGGTGTGTTAAGTCCGGTGACCGAGGGGGCCATTCAATTGTACAGTGGCGGCTGATTAATTGATCTTCAGTAATGGTTCTGCTCAGGAACTTCTTCACTTTGTTTACAATATCAGGAGGTGCCCCGTCTTGCACGAATGTCACTGTGTCAAGGACATTATGTTCCGATAAGCACGGTATCACTTTCTCCGTTAGTATTTGCAAGTGGCGTGTTCCATTAATAGAGCACGTCTGTCAGCCTGATTTTGCACAGGGCTTTTCAAAGAAAAAAAGGGCCCGCAATAATGGACGCAGTGAACCCACTTCAGACAGTAAAACGTGGGGAATGTACGGGCTCCTCACAGTAGGCATGAAGGTTTTTCCTTTGCAATGATTCTACAGTTCTGTGTATTGACTGTTCCATGCAATGAAATATGAGCGTCGTCTGTCCTCAAGATATTGAGCAGCCATTGTGGATCTTCGTCGATTTTCGACAAAGCCCAATTTGCGAATTGCACTCGCGTAGCTGTGTCATTTGGTTAGAGCTTGTGTAGTGATTTCAACTTGTAGGTTAACAATTTTAATACACCATGAAGGATGCGGAATGCCGATGTCTTCGGTATACCACTTATTCTATATTCTATATCTCCACTCGTTGACTGTTCCCTTAGACGAAGCCACAGCGGAGGTACGGATCTCTGATACACGTGGTCTACCACTGTGAGGGCGATTACACAAACTTCATGTTTCTTCGAAACGTCGAACCAGGGAAACCAGTCTGGCAGGAGCGATTGAACCAGAACCTGTCTTCAATCTCTTCTTTGTTTGAAACCTTCGTAAAGTTTCAGTCGGCGATTCGTGGCTGAGGTAAAACAACTTAAAACTAGTGCTTTATAAACCAATGTCAACATCACAATGAAAGCCAGTAACAGGAAAATTCCGAAATGAGCTTTAAATCATACACCCAGCATTATATAGGACTCTGATTTGAATATTTCCTATGATGGCTTGCGTTCAGCGCCCTCTATTGACAAAATTTTAAACTAATTTTGTCTCTTCCAAAAAATTCCCCTCCATGAGACTTACTTTGTCGCAAACCGCATTCAAATGTACCAATTCCTTCCATTTTTACGAATTTTTAAACTTATTCGGAATTTATGGAACAACCTATATATGTATATACATATATATATATATATATATATATACATATCCAGACACTTTGAATGTTAGAATGTTTTTCGCATTTCTAAACAAATTCTTGACGAAGTGTTCTGTAACTTTTGCGATGTAAAGAACATGCTTGAACTCACGCTTTCTAGTAAAGTTTCGGTGACTTGTGCATTTATGGGACCACCAAGGTATTAAAAAAGGAGGAAAATATATTTTATCATCCTGTATCATGAAAACCTGAAAATGATTTGTAGCTTTTACAAAATAGTTGAATGGGTTTGTTCAAAGTATATAAGCATTTTCTTAAAATAAAAACGTATATTCTTGAAGATATACACGTATCTTTAAAAAAACCCACATTTTTTTCATGTTGTTTTCCCCGGCCGTCTAAATTTCTGTTAATGTCCATTGACGAGTTGGACGGTCTGGCCGTTCGACAAGCTTTTTGCTTACAATATCCATAGGTTTCAATTAAATTTCATGAAACTTACAAAACATTTCTCAATGTCCAAGGAAAACATTATACTTCAAATGAAAATTAAAGCATTGAATATACGATGATATAACTAATAACAATTGACATAGTTTTTAACAATAAAATTAAAAATACCAACCCAATTACACAAGGACTAGCTGTTCTCGAAATATTTTAGTTTTTCGCATTTTTGCTACGCCACCTTTAAATTAAGCACAATTAACAAATGTGAACGAAAATTGAATTAAAAGTGCAAATTCAAAGTAATTTTAATTAAATATGGCTTTTATTTAGTGCAATTAAATTCAATGAATTATTAAAGAAATAAAGTGAACGTGAATATGAATATGAAGGAAAATTCATGTGCTGTCCATATCAAATTTTTTATAAATAGAAAGCCTGCTACTGTCCAGGTGCTTTCTGACTTAAAATGACACCAGTAGACGTATTTTATCAACTAAAAGCGAACAACACAAGAATGCAACTTTCACAACATTGTTGAGAAAGGCATTTGTTTACGAAAATACCAAAGGAAATTAATATTATACAATTAAGTACCATAAATATTTTCATACAGAAAAACAAAGTTATTAAACATTAGAGCACACTAAGACTATTGGGCATTGTTAGTAGAATCCTTGTCTGGAAAATCTATATTCTGATGAGTATTAGACGCAGATGAGGAATGCGGGGAATCGTCTGACCAGCAAGTTGAGGAACACTAAAATGTCTGCTGTCTGGGTTGTCATGGTATGATAATTAATGACGTCAGTCATATAATTCCCTTAGGGGATAAAGGTGGGGGGTCCACATGAATTACCAAAAGTATTTCGTTGTGTGGTTCACGGACATATAATTCAAGAAATAATTGCTTATCTTAGCAAATCTTGAAAGGGAAAGTCTCCGTCCTTCTATGGTGCGAAATGACTTCAATTGTTTAACAACAGCCTGTCTTGAGGAGGTGAAAGGTGGAGGGTCCACAAAAAATCAAAGTATTTGGTTGTGTGGTTCACGGACATATAATTCAAGAAAATTATTGCTTATCTTAGCAAATCTTGAAAGAGAAAGTCTCCGTTCACTTATGGTGACTTGATGATCAATCATTCGGACATCAATGTCATTGTAGCATCATAATCATACCACGGCAAGGGGCGTAGGTGGGAGTTCCATTTACAGTCAATCTCAAGTTGGCTATGTAAATAGTTCACAGGCCTCCGTTTCAAGAAAATAATTATACCCTTCCTTCTCGACTGGGTAGTTCCTATTTTGAAGTGGAAGTTTGGATCCCACCTCTGGTGGAAAAGACTCCGAAATTAAATTTTTTAATCAATTATTACCAATATTTCAGTATTTGAGATCCGTTCAATCATTTTAAACTTCCCTCTTACCATTTTAATACACCTTACAGTAAGAAAGTGGGGTAGCCATATTGACATATCATTAACCTTTTCGGGACGGCGGCATTCCGAAACCGCCGTGGCCCAAAGGACGGAGCGCTTTGTTTCCGAACTTTTCCCAAAAGACGGCTAATTTTTCGCGCTAAGCCTAACTCTCGAAAAAAATTCTTTAAAAATCACCCGTTCAACACAGCATTCTACTTTTTTCAGGAAGAAAGGAAACACTTATTTTCTATTTGATGTATATTTTTATATAAATTTTCTTTTATCCAAATATTAAAAATTTCAGTGTATATATGTTTTAGGTACAAATGGAATATTCTTTGGTATGTCCTTCCGATTTTTTAAAACTGTACCACATATATGCGTATTCTTAGACAACAAATACTTTGCAAGTACAGGAGAGGTAAAAAATATATCCAAATGCAAAGTATATCCTTTTCCTGAAAGTTCATTTAGAAATGTTTTCACAACGCGTTCTCCATACCCACCATCAGAGCTTGATAATTCCGTGTCCTTTCCAGTATACACAAGGAAATTCCATTTATAGCCAAATTCCGATTCTGACAATTTATATATTTTTATTCCATATCTGAACCTTTTCGAGGGGATATATTGACAAAATCCCAATCTTCCTTTCCATGAGAACAAATATTCATCAATGAACACATTTCTTCTAGGAGTGTATATAGATTTAAATTTTGAAACTAATGCATCTAACACGGGTTTCAATTTATCTAGTCTTTGGGCATTACTATCAAGAGTAAAATGAAGGTAACGTAATATTCCTATAAATCGATCGCGACTCATAACTGAATTAAAAAAGGTGTACTGATAATTGGATTCTTAGAAAAATACATTTTAAGATTTGGTTTTCTGACAATGCTCGTCAAAATTACTAGTGCGAGAAACACACGAAATTCGTTTCCTGTCACAGGTGTAAATACATTGTCACAGGTGAAAATACATTTCAGTTCCTGTCACAGGTGTAAATACATTTCCTGTCACAGTTGTAAATGCATTTAGGTGGAGGCTTCGATGTGGAAAGAGAGAGGAGATTTTTCTCCCATTTTTCCTTTGCAAACTCATTAGTTGCTTTTACGACAAATTCTACTAGTTCATCATCAAAAAATATGCTAAAAAAATCAAGTTCCTTATCTAAATTAGACGGCATGATATTGTGATTTATTCCAGGTATGTTCAGAAACTCCAAAGAATTCAGATCTTTCAAATCACACGTCCAAACATCATTCGAAAAAACAGCAACTGAAGCTGGCGGCGTTGTAATAATAATACGCTCAGAATCTGAAGAATCAATTGCATTTTCAGATTCATCATCCACAAATCTTCACTATATGCAGCGCTTTCATTACTGTCTGGTTCGTTTACCATACGCGTATATTCTTCCACAGAAAGAAAACGTTTCAAACCAGCCATACTTTTATCCGAAATAACGTAATCATTTCATTGCCGCACACTCCTTTACCCCCCCTCTCCCCAAAAAATACTCTCTTATATTCCTCTAATTCAGCAACGAAATCAATAAAAGCTAAAATCAGAACGAGACCCGGAACTCAATTATAAATTTGTGTATACTGCGAGATGTGGGCTGTCTGTTTACTTTACAGAACCATGTCCCCCCCAACCCCGCTCCAAATGGAGAAATAATTCATTGGATTCTCCTTGTGCCAAGGTCAAACATCTATAAAATACATTTAAGTTGCTACCACGGGCATTTAACGCCATCTAGTAGACAAATAAATTCAAATGAAAACGTTCCTCGTAGAAACACCAATACGTGCCACTCGGCGTTTAGGGTAAAGTTCTCTCCGGCACCAGTGCGTGCCGTACGTCCTTGAATGCAAGTTCGCAGCCGGCACGCGGGCGTGCCAGCCGTAGCAAAAGGGTTAAACATTCACATATGCAGTATATGACCTGCATTCTATAATAACTGCTGCATTCTATAATAAGTTCCTCACATTCGTTATTCTGGCATTACCAAAACTCAAACCTTTAGTCTCATTAACTATTCCGAGCATTGTCAAGATAATACTGTAATTATTTTATTTAAAATTCTAATGGTATTACTTCCCCTACCTACTTCTAGCCTGAGTCAATCTATTCCTAAACTGAACATTAGATTTGAAGCTTATTCAAAAATATTAAAAAAATATATCTTTATTGAAATACATTTTGTAAATTGTTTAATAAATAACAACAGTTTAAGAGAAAAGTTTGATGTCAGTCAGTTCAATGTATCAAGTCTAAGTAATTTTCCGTCATATTCAATTTTCCTTAATTTGAAGACATTTTCAGTAATTTTGGTGATCTTTATGTCAATTTGGTAATACTTTCATTTTAACATTTTCTGCAACGCCACCGTATCAGTCGCCAGTATCCTAAAATCTGTCCTCAAAATTTATTGTCAAGTGTCAGATACAGACAAATATAAAGGAATTTTTTTATATAGATTTATGTATACCGAAACTCTTGTTTTACATTGAAAGAAAAAGTACTAATTTTAGCCAATGTATATTAACAATCAACGATCGTTGACACAACAATAAAATTACATTGAACCAAGTATGAAAATTTAATTGCTTCATTATAATTCCAAAAATATTTCCATACTATGCTCTATGGTTTTAATAATGTTTTGGGTATAGTAACAAGAGTTGTTTTTCAATAATAAGCATCGGTAGACCTAGACTCGTAAACAAACAGTTTATTCCTCAACAAAAGTGTCTTCTCCTAAAAAAAAAAGTGTCTTCGTCCAAATAAGCAATTGAAGAAACAAACCCCAGAGCCAAAAATCTAGGTGTGTTAAGTCCGGTGACCGAGGGGGCCATTCAATTGTACAGTGGCGGCTGATTAATTGATCTTCAGTAATGGTTCTGCTCAGGAACTTCTTCACTTTGTTTACAATATCAGGAGGTGCCCTGTCTTGCACGAATGTCACTGTGTCAAGGACATTATGTTCCGATAAGCACGGTATCACTTTCTCCGTTAGTATTTGCAAGTGGCGTGTTCCATTAATAGAGCACGTCTGTCAGCCTGATTTTGCACAGGGCTTTTCAAAGAAAAAAAGGGCCCGCAATAATGGACGCAGTGAACCCACTTCAGACAGTAAAACGTGGGGAATGTACGGGCTCCTCACTGTAGGCATGAAGGTTTTCCTTTGCAATGATTCTACAGTTCTGTGTATTGACTGTTCCATGCAATGAAATATGAGCGTCGTCTGTCCTCAAGATATTGAGCAGCCATTGTGGATCTTCGTCGATTTTCGACAAAGCCCAATTTGCGAATTGCACTCGCGTAGCTGTGTCATTTGGTTAGAGCTTGTGTAGTGATTTCAACTTGTAGGTTAACAATTTTAATACACCATGAAGGATGCGGAATGCCGATGTCTTCGGTATACCACTTATTCTATATCTCCACTCGTTGACTGTTCCCTTAGACGAAGCCACAGCGGAGGTACGGATCTCTGATACACGTGGTCTACCACTGTGAGGGCGATTACACAAACTTCATGTTTCTTCGAAACGTCGAACCAGGGAAACCAGTCTGGCAGGAGCGATTGAACCAGAACCTGTCTTCAATCTCTTCTTTGTTTGAAACCTTCGTAAAGTTTCAGTCGGCGATTCGTGGCTGAGGTAAAACAACTTAAAACTAGTGCTTTATAAACCAATGTCAACATCACAATGAAAGCCAGTAACAGGAAAATTCCGAAATGAGCTTTAAATCATACACCCAGCATTATATAGGACTCTGATTTGAATATTTCCTATGATGGCTTGCGTTCAGCGCCCTCTATTGACAAAATTTTAAACTAATTTTGTCTCTTCCAAAAAATTCCCCTCCATGAGACTTACTTTGTCGCAAACCGCATTCAAATGTACCAATTCCTTCCATTTTTACGAATTTTTAAACTTATTCGGAATTTATGGAACAACCTATATATGTATATACATATATATATATATATATATATATACATCTCCAGACAATTTGAATGTTAGAATGTTTTTCGCATTTCTAAACAAATTCTTGACGAAGTGTTCTGTAACTTTTGCGATGTAAAGAACATGCTTGAACTCACGCTTTCTAGTAAAGTTTCGGTGACTTGTGCATTTATGGGACCACCAAGGTATTAAAAAAGGAGGAAAATATATTTTATCATCCTGTATCATGAAAACCTGAAAATGATTTGTAGCTTTTACAAAATAGTTGAATGGGTTTGTTCAAAGTATATAAGCATTTTCTTAAAATAAAAACGTATATTCTTGAAGATATACACGTATCTTTAAAAAAACCCACATTTTTTTCATGTTGTTTGCCCCGGCCGTCCAAATTTCTGTTAATGTCCATTGACGAGTTGGACGGTCTGGCCGTTCGACAAGCTTTTTGCTTACAATATCCATAGGTTTCAATTAAATTTCATGAAACTTACAAAACATTTCTCAATGTCCAAGGAAAACATTATACTTCAAATGAAAATTAAAGCATTGAATATACGATGATATAACTAATAACAATTGACATAGTTTTTAACAATAAAATTAAAAATACCAACCCAATTACACAAGGACTAGCTGTTCTCGAAATATTTTAGTTTTTCGCATTTTTGCTACGCCACCTTTAAATTAAGCACAATTAACAAATGTGAACAAAAATTGAATTAAAAGTGCAAATTCAAAGTAATTTTAATTAAATATGGCTTTTATTTAGTGCAATTAAATTCAATGAATTATTAAAGAAATAAAGTGAACGTGAATATGAATATGAAGGAAAATTCATGTGCTGTCCATATCAAATTTTTTATAAATAGAAAGCCTGCTACTGTCCAGGTGCTTTCTGACTTAAAATGACACCAGTAGACGCATTTTATCAACTAAAAGCGAACAACACAAGAATGCAACTTTCACAACATTGTTGAGAAAGGCATTTGTTTACGAAAATACCAAAGGAAATTAATATTATACAATTAAGTACCATAAATATTTTCATACAGAAAAACAAAGTTATTAAACATTAGAGCACACTAAGACTATTGGGCATTGTTAGTAGAATCCTTGTCTGGAAAATCTATATTCTGATGAGTATTAGACGCAGATGAGGAATGCGGGGAATCGTCTGACCAGCAAGTTGAGGAACACTAAAATGTCTGCTGTCTGGGTTGTCATGGTATGATAATTAATGACGTCAGTCATATAATTCCCTTAGGGGATAAAGGTGGGGGGTCCACATGAATTACCAAAAGTATTTCGTTGTGTGGTTCACGGACATATAATTCAAGAAATAATTGCTTATCTTAGCAAATCTTGAAAGGGAAAGTCTCCGTCCTTCTATGGTGCGAAATGACTTCAATTGTTTAACAACAGCCTGTCTTGAGGAGGTGAAAGGTGGAGGGCCCACAAAAAATCAAAGTATTTGGTTGTGTGGTTCACGGACATATAATTCAAGAAAATTATTGCTTATCTTAGCAAATCTTGAAAGAGAAAGTCTCCGTTCACTTATGGTGACTTGATGATCAATCATTCGGACATCAATGTCATTGTAGCATCATAATCATACCACGGCAAGGGGCGTAGGTGGGAGTTCCATTTACAGTCAATCTCAAGTTGGCTATGTAAATAGTTCACAGGCCTCCGTTTCAAGAAAATAATTATACCCTTCCTTCTCGACTGGGTAGTTCCTATCTTGAAGTGGAAGTTTGGATCCCACCTCTGGTGGAAAAGACTCCGAAATTAAATTTTTTAATCAATTATTACCAATATTTCAGTATTTGAGTTCCGTTCAATCATTTTAAACTTCCCTCTTACCATTTTAATACACCTTACAGTAAGAAAGTGGGGTAGCCATATTGACATATCATTAACATTTTTGGGACGGCGGCATTCCGAAACCGCCGTGGCCCAAAGGACGGAGCGCTTTGTTTCCGAACTTTTCCCAAAAGACGGCTAATTTTTCGCGCTAAGCCTAACTCTCGAAAAAAATTCTTTAAAAATCACCCGTTCAACACAGCGTTCTACTTTTTTCAGGAAGAAAGGAAACACTTATTTTCTATTTGATGTATATTTTTATATAAATTTTCTTTTATCCAAATATTAAAAATTTCAGTGTATATATGTTTTAGGTACAAATGGAATATTCTTTGGTATGTCCTTCCGATTTTTTAAAACTGTACCACATATATGCGTATTCTTAGACAACAAATACTTTGCAAGTACAGGAGAGGTAAAAAATATATCCAAATGCAAAGTATATCCTTTTCCTGAAAGTTCATTTAGAAATGTTTTCACAACGCGTTCTCCATACCCACCATCAGAGCTTGATAATTCCGTGTCCTTTCCAGTATACACAAGGAAATTCCATTTATAGCCAAATTCCGATTCTGACAATTTATATATTTTTATTCCATATCTGAACCTTTTCGAGGGGATATATTGACAAAATCCCAATCTTCCTTTCCATGAGAACAAATATTCATCAATGAACACATTTCTTCTAGGAGTGTATATAGATTTAAATTTTGAAACTAATGCATCTAACACGGGTTTCAATTTATCTAGTCTTTGGGCATTACTATCAAGAGTAAAATGAAGGTAACGTAATATTCCTATAAATCGATCGCGACTCATAACTGAATTAAAAAAGGTGTACTGATAATTGGATTCTTAGAAAAATACATTTTAAGATTTGGTTTTCTGACAATGCTCGTCAAAATTACTAGTGCGAGAAACACACGAAATTCGTTTCCTGTCACAGGTGTAAATACATTGTCACAGGTGAAAATACATTTCAGTTCCTGTCACAGGTGTAAATACATTTCCTGTCACAGTTGTAAATGCATTTAGGTGGAGGCTTCGATGTGGAAAGAGAGAGGAGATTTTTCTCCCATTTTTCCTTTGCAAACTCATTAGTTGCTTTTACGACAAATTCTACTAGTTCATCATCAAAAAATATGCTAAAAAAATCAAGTTCCTTATCTAAATTAGACGGCATGATATTGTGATTTATTCCAGGTATGTTCAGAAACTCCAAAGAATTCAGATCTTTCAAATCACACGTCCAAACATCATTCGAAAAAACAGCAACTGAAGCTGGCGGCGTTGTAATAATAATACGCTCAGAATCTGAAGAATCAATTGCATTTTCAGATTCATCATCCACAAATCTTCACTATATGCAGCGCTTTCATTACTGTCTGGTTCGTTTACCATACGCGTATATTCTTCCACAGAAAGAAAACGTTTCAAACCAGCCATACTTTTATCCGAAATAACGTAATCATTTCATTGCCGCACACTCCTTTACCCCCCCTCTCCCCAAAAAATACTCTCTTATATTCCTCTAATTCAGCAACGAAATCAATAAAAGCTAAAATCAGAACGAGACCCGGAACTCAATTATAAATTTGTGTATACTGCGAGATGTTCGCTGTCTGTTTACTTTACAGAACCATGTCCCCCCCAACCCCGCTCCAAATGGAGAAATAATTCATTGGATTCTCCTTGAGCCAAGGTCAAACATCTATAAAATACATTTAAGTTGCTACCACGGGCATTTAACGCCATCTAGTAGACAAATAAATTCAAATGAAAACGTTCCTCGTAGAAACACCAATACGTGCCACTCGGCGTTTAGGGTAAAGTTCTCTCCGGCACCAGTGCGTGCCGTACGTCCTTGAATGCAAGTTCGCAGCCGGCACGCGGGCGTGCCAGCCGTAGCAAAAGGGTTAAACATTCACATATGCAGTATATGACCTGCATTCTATAATAACTGCTGCATTCTATAATAAGTTCCTCACATTCTTTATTCTGGCATTACCAAAACTCAAACCTTTAGTCTCATTAACTATTCCGAGCATTGTCAAGATAATACTGTAATTATTTTATTTAAAATTCTAATGGTATTACTTCCCCTACCTACTTCTAGCCTGAGTCAATCTATTCCTAAACTGAACATTAGATTTGAAGCTTATTCAAAAATATTAAAAAAATATATCTTTATTGAAATACATTTTGTAAATTGTTTAATAAATAACAACAGTTTAAGAGAAAAGTTTGATGTCAGTCAGTTCAATGTATCAAGTCTAAGTAATTTTCCGTCATATTCAATTTTCCTTAATTTGAAGACATTTTCAGTAATTTTGGTGATCTTTATGTCAATTTGGTAATACTTTCATTTTAACATTTTCTGCAACGCCACCGTATCTGTCGCCAGTATCCTAAAATCTGTCCTCAAAATTTATTGTCAAGTGTCAGATACAGACAAATATAAAGGAATTTTTTTATATAGATTTATGTATACCGAAACTCTTGTTTTACATTGAAAGAAAAAGTACTAATTTTAGCCAATGTATATTAACAATCAACGATCGTTGACACAACAATAAAATTACATTGAACCAAGTATGAAAATTTAATTGCTTCATTATAATTCCAAAAATATTTCCATACTATGCTCTATGGTTTTAATAATGTTTTGGGTATAATAACAAGAGTTGTTTTTCAATAATAAGCATCGGTAGACCTAGACTCGTAAACAAACAGTTTATTCCTCAACAAAAGTGTCTTCTCCTAAAAAAAAAAGTGTCTTCGTCCAAATAAGCAATTGAAGAAACAAACCCCAGAGCCAAAAATCTAGGTGTGTTAAGTCCGGTGACCGAGGGGGCCATTCAATTGTACAGTGGCGGCTGATTAATTGATCTTCAGTAATGGTTCTGCTCAGGAACTTCTTCACTTTGTTTACAATATCAGGAGGTGCCCCGTCTTGCACGAATGTCACTGTGTCAAGGACATTATGTTCCGATAAGCACGGTATCACTTTCTCCGTTAGTATTTGCAAGTGGCGTGTTCCATTAATAGAGCACGTCTGTCAGCCTGATTTTGCACAGGGCTTTTCAAAGAAAAAAAGGGCCCGCAATAATGGACGCAGTGAACCCACTTCAGACAGTAAAACGTGGGGAATGTACGGGCTCCTCACTGTAGGCATGAAGGTTTTTCCTTTGCAATGATTCTACAGTTCTGTGTATTGACTGTTCCATGCAATGAAATATGAGCGTCGTCTGTCGTCAAGATATTGAGCAGCCATTGTGGATCTTCGTCGATTTTCGACAAAGCCCAATTTGCGAATTGCACTCGCGTAGCTGTGTCATTTGGTTAGAGCTTGTGTAGTGATTTCAACTTGTAGGTTAACAATTTTAATACACCATGAAGGATGCGGAATGCCGATGTCTTCGGTATACCACTTATTCTATATTCTATATCTCCACTCGTTGACTGTTCCCTTAGACGAAGCCACAGCGGAGGTACGGATCTCTGATACACGTGGTCTACCACTGTGAGGGCGATTACACAAACTTCATGTTTCTTCGAAACGTCGAACCAGGGAAACCAGTCTGGCAGGAGCGATTGAACCAGAACCTGTCTTCAATCTCTTCTTTGTTTGAAACCTTCGTAAAGTTTCAGTCGGCGATTCGTGGCTGAGGTAAAACAACTTAAAACTAGTGCTTTATAAACCAATGTCAACATCACAATGAAAGCCAGTAACAGGAAAATTCCGAAATGAGCTTTAAATCATACACCCAGCATTATATAGGACTCTGATTTGAATATTTCCTATGATGGCTTGCGTTCAGCGCCCTCTATTGACAAAATTTTAAACTAATTTTGTCTCTTCCAAAAAATTCCCCTCCATGAGACTTACTTTGTCGCAAACCGCATTCAAATGTACCAATTCCTTCCATTTTTACGAATTTTTAAACTTATTCGGAATTTATGGAACAACCTATATATGTATATACATATATATATATATATATATATATACATATCCAGACACTTTGAATGTTAGAATGTTTTTCGCATTTCTAAACAAATTCTTGACGAAGTGTTCTGTAACTTTTGCGATGTAAAGAACATGCTTGAACTCACGCTTTCTAGTAAAGTTTCGGTGACTTGTGCATTTATGGGACCACCAAGGTATTAAAAAAGGAGGAAAATATATTTTATCATCCTGTATCATGAAAACCTGAAAATGATTTGTAGCTTTTACAAAATAGTTGAATGGGTTTGTTCAAAGTATATAAGCATTTTCTTAAAATAAAAACGTATATTCTTGAAGATATACACGTATCTTTAAAAAAACCCACATTTTTTTCATGTTGTTTGCCCCGGCCGTCTAAATTTCTGTTAATGTCCATTGACGAGTTGGACGGTCTGGCCGTTCGACAAGCTTTTTGCTTACAATATCCATAGGTTTCAATTAAATTTCATGAAACTTACAAAACATTTCTCAATGTCCAAGGAAAACATTATACTTCAAATGAAAATTAAAGCATTGAATATACGATGATATAACTAATAACAATTGACATAGTTTTTAACAATAAAATTAAAAATACCAACCCAATTACACAAGGACTAGCTGTTCTCGAAATATTTTAGTTTTTCGCATTTTTGCTACGCCACCTTTAAATTAAGCACAATTAACAAATGTGAACGAAAATTGAATTAAAAGTGCAAATTCAAAGTAATTTTAATTAAATATGGCTTTTATTTAGTGCAATTAAATTCAATGAATTATTAAAGAAATAAAGTGAACGTGAATATGAATCTGAAGGAAAATTCATGTGCTGTCCATATCAAATTTTTTATAAATAGAAAGCCTGCTACTGTCCAGGTGCTTTCTGACTTAAAATGACACCAGTAGACGTATTTTATCAACTAAAAGCGAACAACACAAGAATGCAACTTTCACAACATTGTTGAGAAAGGCATTTGTTTACGAAAATACCAAAGGAAATTAATATTATACAATTAAGTACCATAAATATTTTCATACAGAAAAACAAAGTTATTAAACATTAGAGCACACTAAGACTATTGGGCATTGTTAGTAGAATCCTTGTCTGGAAAATCTATATTCTGATGAGTATTAGACGCAGATGAGGAATGCGGGGAATCGTCTGACCAGCAAGTTGAGGAACACTAAAATGTCTGCTGTCTGGGTTGTCATGGTATGATAATTAATGACGTCAGTCATATAATTCCCTTAGGGGATAAAGGTGGGGGGTCCACATGAATTACCAAAAGTATTTCGTTGTGTGGTTCACGGACATATAATTCAAGAAATAATTGCTTATCTTAGCAAATCTTGAAAGGGAAAGTCTCCGTCCTTCTATGGTGCGAAATGACTTCAATTGTTTAACAACAGCCTGTCTTGAGGAGGTGAAAGGTGGAGGGTCCACAAAAAATCAAAGTATTTGGTTGTGTGGTTCACGGACATATAATTCAAGAAAATTATTGCTTATCTTAGCAAATCTTGAAAGAGAAAGTCTCCGTTCACTTATGGTGACTTGATGATCAATCATTCGGACATCAATGTCATTGTAGCATCATAATCATACCACGGCAAGGGGCGTAGGTGGGAGTTCCATTTACAGTCAATCTCAAGTTGGCTATGTAAATAGTTCACAGGCCTCCGTTTCAAGAAAATAATTATACCCTTCCTTCTCGACTGGGTAGTTCCTATCTTGAAGTGGAAGTTTGGATCCCACCTCTGGTGGAAAAGACTCCGAAATTAAATTTTTTAATCAATTATTACCAATATTTCAGTATTTGAGTTCCGTTCAATCATTTTAAACTTCCCTCTTACCATTTTAATACACCTTACAGTAAGAAAGTGGGGTAGCCATATTGACATATCATTAACATTTTTGGGACGGCGGCATTCCGAAACCGCCGTGGCCCAAAGGACGGAGCGCTTTGTTTCCGAACTTTTCCCAAAAGACGGCTAATTTTTCGCGCTAAGCCTAACTCTCGAAAAAAATTCTTTAAAAATCACCCGTTCAACACAGCATTCTACTTTTTTCAGGAAGAAAGGAAACACTTATTTTCTATTTGATGTATATTTTTATATAAATTTTCTTTTATCCAAATATTAAAAATTTCAGTGTATATATGTTTTAGGTACAAATGGAATATTCTTTGGTATGTCCTTCCGATTTTTTAAAACTGTACCACATATATGCGTATTCTTAGACAACAAATACTTTGCAAGTACAGGAGAGGTAAAAAATATATCCAAATGCAAAGTATATCCTTTTCCTGAAAGTTCATTTAGAAATGTTTTCACAACGCGTTCTCCATACCCACCATCAGAGCTTGATAATTCCGTGTCCTTTCCAGTATACACAAGGAAATTCCATTTATAGCCAAATTCCGATTCTGACAATTTATATATTTTTATTCCATATCTGAACCTTTTCGAGGGGATATATTGACAAAATCCCAATCTTCCTTTCCATGAGAACAAATATTCATCAATGAACACATTTCTTCTAGGAGTGTATATAGATTTAAATTTTGAAACTAATGCATCTAACACGGGTTTCAATTTATCTAGTCTTTGGGCATTACTATCAAGAGTAAAATGAAGGTAACGTAATATTCCTATAAATCGATCGCGACTCATAACTGAATTAAAAAAGGTGTACTGATAATTGGATTCTTAGAAAAATACATTTTAAGATTTGGTTTTCTGACAATGCTCGTCAAAATTACTAGTGCGAGAAACACACGAAATTCGTTTCCTGTCACAGGTGTAAATACATTGTCACAGGTGAAAATACATTTCAGTTCCTGTCACAGGTGTAAATACATTTCCTGTCACAGTTGTAAATGCATTTAGGTGGAGGCTTCGATGTGGAAAGAGAGAGGAGATTTTTCTCCCATTTTTCCTTTGCAAACTCATTAGTTGCTTTTACGACAAATTCTACTAGTTCATCATCAAAAAATATGCTAAAAAAATCAAGTTCCTTATCTAAATTAGACGGCATGATATTGTGATTTATTCCAGGTATGTTCAGAAACTCCAAAGAATTCAGATCTTTCAAATCACACGTCCAAACATCATTCGAAAAAACAGCAACTGAAGCTGGCGGCGTTGTAATAATAATACGCTCAGAATCTGAAGAATCAATTGCATTTTCAGATTCATCATCCACAAATCTTCACTATATGCAGCGCTTTCATTACTGTCTGGTTCGTTTACCATACGCGTATATTCTTCCACAGAAAGAAAACGTTTCAAACCAGCCATACTTTTATCCGAAATAACGTAATCATTTCATTGCCGCACACTCCTTTACCCCCCCTCTCCCCAAAAAATACTCTCTTATATTCCTCTAATTCAGCAACGAAATCAATAAAAGCTAAAATCAGAACGAGACCCGGAACTCAATTATAAATTTGTGTATACTGCGAGATGTGGGCTGTCTGTTTACTTTACAGAACCATGTCCCCCCCAACCCCGCTCCAAATGGAGAAATAATTCATTGGATTCTCCTTGTGCCAAGGTCAAACATCTATAAAATACATTTAAGTTGCTACCACGGGCATTTAACGCCATCTAGTAGACAAATAAATTCAAATGAAAACGTTCCTCGTAGAAACACCAATACGTGCCACTCGGCGTTTAGGGTAAAGTTCTCTCCGGCACCAGTGCGTGCCGTACGTCCTTGAATGCAAGTTCGCAGCCGGCACGCGGGCGTGCCAGCCGTAGCAAAAGGGTTAAACATTCACATATGCAGTATATGACCTGCATTCTATAATAACTGCTGCATTCTATAATAAGTTCCTCACATTCTTTATTCTGGCATTACCAAAACTCAAACCTTTAGTCTCATTAACTATTCCGAGCATTGTCAAGATAATAATGTAATTATTTTATTTGAAATTCTAATGGTATTACTTCCCCTACCTACTTCTAGCCTGAGTCAATCTATTCCTAAACTGAACATTAGATTTGAAGCTTATTCAAAAATATTAAAAAAATATATCTTTATTGAAATACATTTTGTAAATTGTTTAATAAATAACAACAGTTTAAGAGAAAAGTTTGATGTCAGTCAGTTCAATGTATCAAGTCTAAGTAATTTTCCGTCATATTCAATTTTCCTTAATTTGAAGACATTTTCAGTAATTTTGGTGATCTTTATGTCAATTTGGTAATACTTTCATTTTAACATTTTCTGCAACGCCACCGTATCTGTCGCCAGTATCCTAAAATCTGTCCTCAAAATTTATTGTCAAGTGTCAGATACAGACAAATATAAAGGAATTTTTTTATATAGATTTATGTATACCGAAACTCTTGTTTTACATTGAAAGAAAAAGTACTAATTTTAGCCAATGTATATTAACAATCAACGATCGTTGACACAACAATAAAATTACATTGAACCAAGTATGACAATTTAATTGCTTCATTATAATTCCAAAAATATTTCCATACTATGCTCTATGGTTTTAATAATGTTTTGGGTATAATAACAAGAGTTGTTTTTCAATAATAAGCATCGGTAGACCTAGACTCGTAAACAAACAGTTTATTCCTCAACAAAAGTGTCTTCTCCTAAAAAAAAAAGTGTCTTCGTCCAAATAAGCAATTGAAGAAACAAACCCCAGAGCCAAAAATCTAGGTGTGTTAAATCCGGTGACCGAGGGGGCCATTCAATTGTACAGTGGCGGCTGATTAATTGATCTTCAGTAATGGTTCTGCTCAGGAACTTCTTCACTTTGTTTACAATATCAGGAGGTGCCCCGTCTTGCACGAATGTCACTGTGTCAAGGACATTATGTTCCGATAAGCACGGTATCACTTTCTCCGTTAGCATTTGCAAGTGGCGTGTTCCATTAATAGAGCACGTCTGTCAGCCTGATTTTGCACAGGGCTTTTCAAAGAAAAAAAGGGCCCGCAATAATGGACGCAGTGAACCCACTTCAGACAGTAAAACGTGGGGAATGTACGGGCTCCTCACTGTAGGCATGAAGGTTTTCCTTTGCAATGATTCTACAGTTCTGTGTATTGACTGTTCCATGCAATGAAATATGAGCGTCGTCTGTCCTCAAGATATTGAGCAGCCATTGTGGATCTTCGTCGATTTTCGACAAAGCCCAATTTGCGAATTGCACTCGCGTAGCTGTGTCATTTGGTTAGAGCTTGTGTAGTGATTTCAACTTGTAGGTTAACAATTTTAATACACCATGAAGGATGCGGAATGCCGATGTCTTCGGTATACCACTTATTCTATATTCTATATCTGCACTCGTTGACTGTTCCCTTAGACGAAGCCACAGCGGAGGTACGGATCTCTGATACACGTGGTCTACCACTGTGAGGGCGATTACACAAACTTCATGTTTCTTCGAAACGTCGAACCAGGGAAACCAGTCTGGCAGGAGCGATTGAACCAGAACCTGTCTTCAATCTCTTCTTTGTTTGAAACCTTCGTAAAGTTTCAGTCGGCGATTCGTGGCTGAGGTAAAACAACTTAAAACTAGTGCTTTATAAACCAATGTCAACATCACAATGAAAGCCAGTAACAGGAAAATTCCGAAATGAGCTTTAAATCATACACCCAGCATTATATAGGACTCTGATTTGAATATTTCCTATGATGGCTTGCGTTCAGCGACCTCTATTGACAAAATTTTAAACTAATTTTGTCTCTTCCAAAAAATTCCCCTCCATGAGACTTACTTTGTCGCAAACCGCATTCAAATGTACCAATTCCTTCCATTTTTACGAATTTTTAAACTTATTCGGAATTTATGGAACAACCTATATATGTATATACATATATATATATATATATATATATATACATCTCCAGACACTTTGAATGTTAGAATGTTTTTCGCATTTCTAAACAAATACTTGACGAAGTGTTCTGTAACTTTTGCGATGTAAAGAACATGCTTGAACTCACGCTTTCTAGTAAAGTTTCGGTGACTTGTGCATTTATGGGACCACCAAGGTATTAAAAAAGGAGGAAAATATATTTTATCATCCTGTATCATGAAAACCTGAAAATGATTTGTAGCTTTTACAAAATAGTTGAATGGGTTTGTTCAAAGTATATAAGCATTTTCTTAAAATATAAACGTATATTCATGAAGATATACACGTATCTTTAAAAAAACCCACATTTTTTTCATGTTGTTTGCCCCGGCCGTCCAAATTTCTGTTAATGTCCATTGACGAGTTGGACGGTCTGGCCGTTCGACAAGCTTTTTGCTTACAATATCCATAGGTTTCAATTAAATTTCATGAAACTTACAAAACATTTCTCAACGTCCAAGGAAAACATTATACTTCAAATGAAAATTAAAGCATTGAATATACGATGATATAACTAATAACAATTGACATAGTTTTTAACAATAAAATTAAAAATACCAACCCAATTACACAAGGACTAGCTGTTCTCGAAATATTTTAGTTTTTGGCATTTTTGCTACGCCACCTTTAAATTAAGCACAATTAACAAATGTGAACGAAAATTGAATTAAAAGTGCAAATTCAAAGTAATTTTAATTAAATATGGCTTTTATTTAGTGCAATTAAATTCAATGAATTATTAAAGAAATAAAGTGAACGTGAATATGAATCTGAAGGAAAATTCATGTGCTGTCCATATCAAATTTTTTATAAATAGAAAGCCTGCTACTGTCCAGGTGCTTTCTGACTTAAAATGACACCAGTAGACGTATTTTATCAACTAAAAGCGAACAACACAAGAATGCAACTTTCACAACATTGTTGAGAAAGGCATTTGTTTACGAAAATACCAAAGGAAATTAATATTATACAATTAAGTACCATAAATATTTTCATACAGAAAAACAAAGTTATTAAACATTAGAGCACACTAAGACTATTGGGCATTGTTAGTAGAATCCTTGTCTGGAAAATCTATATTCTGATGAGTATTAGACGCAGATGAGGAATGCGGGGAATCGTCTGACCAGCAAGTTGAGGAACACTAAAATGTCTGCTGTCTGGGTTGTCATGGTATGATAATTAATGACGTCAGTCATATAATTCCCTTAGGGGATAAAGGTGGGGGGTCCACATGAATTACCAAAAGTATTTCGTTGTGTGGTTCACGGACATATAATTCAAGAAATAATTGCTTATCTTAGCAAATCTTGAAAGGGAAAGTCTCCGTCCTTCTATGGTGCGAAATGACTTCAATTGTTTAACAACAGCCTGTCTTGAGGAGGTGAAAGGTGGAGGGTCCACAAAAAATCAAAGTATTTGGTTGTGTGGTTCACGGACATATAATTCAAGAAAATTATTGCTTATCTTAGCAAATCTTGAAAGAGAAAGTCTCCGTTCACTTATGGTGACTTGATGATCAATCATTCGGACATCAATGTCATTGTAGCATCATAATCATACCACGGCAAGGGGCGTAGGTGGGAGTTCCATTTACAGTCAATCTCAAGTTGGCTATGTAAATAGTTCACAGGCCTCCGTTTCAAGAAAATAATTATACCCTTCCTTCTCGACTGGGTAGTTCCTATCTTGAAGTGGAAGTTTGGATCCCACCTCTGGTGGAAAAGACTCCGAAATTAAATTTTTTAATCAATTATTACCAATATTTCAGTATTTGAGTTCCGTTCAATCATTTTAAACTTCCCTCTTACCATTTTAATACACCTTACAGTAAGAAAGTGGGGTAGCCATATTGACATATCATTAACCTTTTCGGGACGGCGGCATTCCGAAACCGCCGTGGCCCAAAGGACGGAGCGCTTTGTTTCCAAACTTTTCCCAAAAGACGGCTAATTTTTCGCGCTAAGCCTAACTCTCGAAAAAAATTCTTTAAAAATCACCCGTTCAACACAGCATTCTACTTTTTTCAGGAAGAAAGGAAACACTTATTTTCTATTTGATGTATATTTTTATATAAATTTTCTTTTATCCAAATATTAAAAATTTCAGTGTATATATGTTTTAGGTACAAATGGAATATTCTTTGGTATGTCCTTCCGATTTTTTAAAACTGTACCACATATATGCGTATTCTTAGACAACAAATACTTTGCAAGTACAGGAGAGGTAAAAAATATATCCAAATGCAAAGTATATCCTTTTCCTGAAAGTTCATTTAGAAATGTTTTCACAACGCGTTCTCCATACCCACCATCAGAGCTTGATAATTCCGTGTCCTTTCCAGTATACACAAGGAAATTCCATTTATAGCCAAATTCCGATTCTGACAATTTATATATTTTTATTCCATATCTGAACCTTCTCGAGGGGATATATTGACAAAATCCCAATCTTCCTTTCCATGAGAACAAATATTCATCAATGAACACATTTCTTCTAGGAGTGTATATAGATTTAAATTTTGAAACTAATGCATCTAACACGGGTTTCAATTTATCTAGTCTTTGGGCATTACTATCAAGAGTAAAATGAAGGTAACGTAATATTCCTATAAATCGATCGCGACTCATAACTGAATTAAAAAAGGTGTACTGATAATTGGATTCTTAGAAAAATACATTTTAAGATTTGGTTTTCTGACAATGCTCGTCAAAATTACTAGTGCGAGAAACACACGAAATTCGTTTCCTGTCACAGGTGTAAATACATTGTCACAGGTGAAAATACATTTCAGTTCCTGTCACAGGTGTAAATACATTTCCTGTCACAGTTGTAAATGCATTTAGGTGGAGGCTTCGATGTGGAAAGAGAGAGGAGATTTTTCTCCCATTTTTCCTTTGCAAACTCATTAGTTGCTTTTACGACAAATTCTACTAGTTCATCATCAAAAAATATGCTAAAAAAATCAGGTTCCTTATCTAAATTAGACGGCATGATATTGTGATTTATTCCAGGTATGTTCAGAAACTCCAAAGAATTCAGATCTTTCAAATCACACGTCCAAACATCATTCGAAAAAACAGCAACTGAAGCTGGCGGCGTTGTAATAATAATACGCTCAGAATCTGAAGAATCAATTGCATTTTCAGATTCATCATCCACAAATCTTCACTATATGCAGCGCTTTCATTACTGTCTGGTTCGTTTACCATACGCGTATATTCTTCCACAGAAAGAAAACGTTTCAAACCAGCCATACTTTTATCCGAAATAACGTAATCATTTCATTGCCGCACACTCCTTTACCCCCCCTCTCCCCAAAAAATACTCTCTTATATTCCTCTAATTCAGCAACGAAATCAATAAAAGCTAAAATCAGAACGAGACCCGGAACTCAATTATAAATTTGTGTATACTGCGAGATGTGGGCTGTCTGTTTACTTTACAGAACCATGTCCCCCCCAACCCCGCTCCAAATGGAGAAATAATTCATTGGATTCTCCTTGTGCCAAGGCCAAACATCTATAAAATACATTTAAGTTGCTACCACGGGCATTTAACGCCATCTAGTAGACAAATAAATTCAAATGAAAACGTTCCTCGTAGAAACACCAATACGTGCCACTCGGCGTTTAGGGTAAAGTTCTCTCCGGCACAAGTGCGTGCCGTACGTCCTTGAATGCAAGTTCGCAGCCGGCACGCGGGCGTGCCAGCCGTAGCAAAAGGGTTAAACATTCACATATGCAGTATATGACCTGCATTCTATAATAACTGCTGCATTCTATAATAAGTTCCTCACATTCTTTATTCTGGCATTACCAAAACTCAAACCTTTAGTCTCATTAACTATTCCGAGCATTGTCAAGATAATACTGTAATTATTTTATTTAAAATTCTAATGGTATTACTTCCCCTACCTACTTCTAGCCTGAGTCAATCTATTCCTAAACTGAACATTAGATTTGAAGCTTATTCAAAAATATTAAAAAAATATATCTTTATTGAAATACATTTTGTAAATTGTTTAATAAATAACAACAGTTTAAGAGAAAAGTTTGATGTCAGTCAGTTCAATGTATCAAGTCTAAGTAATTTTCCGTCATATTCAATTTTCCTTAATTTGAAGACATTTTCAGTAATTTTGGTGATCTTTATGTCAATTTGGTAATACTTTCATTTTAACATTTTCTGCAACGCCACCGTATCTGTCGCCAGTATCCTACTAGTTCATCATCAAAAAATATGTTAAAAAAATCAAGTTCCTTATCTAAATTAGACGGCATGATATTGTGATTTATTCCAGGTATGTTCAGAAACTCCAAAGAATTCAGATCTTTCAAATCACACGTCCAAACATCATTCGAAAAAACAGCAACTGAAGCTGGCGGCGTTGTAATAATAATACGCTCAGAATCTGAAGAATCAATTGCATTTTCAGATTCATCATCCACAAATCTTCACTATATGCAGCGCTTTCATTACTGTCTGGTTCGTTTACCATAAGCGTATATTCTTCCACAGAAAGAAAACGTTTCAAACCAGCCATACTTTTATCCGAAATAACCTAATCATTTCATTGCCGCACACTCCTTTACCCCCCCCCCCCAAAAAAAAAAAATACTCTCTTATATTCCTCTAATTCAGCAACGAAATCAATAAAAGCTAAAATCAGAACGAGACCCGGAACTCAATTATAAATTTGTTTATACTGCGAGATGTAGGCTGTCTGTTTACTTTACAGAACCATGTCCCCCCCAACCCCGCTCCAAATGGAGAAATAATTCATTGGATTCTCCTTGTGCCAAGGTCAAACATCTATAAAATACATTTAAGTTGCTACCACGGGCATTTAACGCCATCTAGTAGACAAATAAATTCAAATGAAAACGTTCCACGTAGAAACACCAATACGTGCCACTCGGCGTTTAGGGTAAAGTTCTCTCCGGCACCAGTGCGTGCCGTACGTCCTTGAATGCAAGTTCGCAGCCGGCACGCGGGCGTGCCAGCCGTAGCGAAAGGGTTAAACATTCACATATGCAGTATATGACCTGCATTCTATAATAACTGCTGCATTCTATAATAAGTTCCTCACATTCTTTATTCTGGCATTACCAAAACTCAAACCTTTAGTCTCATTAACTATTCCGAGCATTGTCAAGATAATACTGTAATTATTTTATTTAAAATTCTAATGGTATTACTTCCCCTACCTACTTCTAGGCTGAGTCAATCTATTCCTAAACTGAACATTAGATTTGAAGCTTATACAAAAATATTAAAAAAATATATCTTTATCGAAATACATTTTGTAAATTGTTTAACTTAGTTTTTTCTTATGCTTATCGAAAAACTTTGTTTTTTCAAATGCTTATCGTATATTCAATCGTATATTCAATGCTTTAATTTTAAACTGAAGTATAGTGTTCTTCTTTGACGCTGGCAAATGTTCTGTATGTTTCGTTTAATTTGAGTGAAACCTCTGTATATTGTAAGCAAAAAGATGTAACAAAATTTGTTTTTTTTAAAAGAAAAGTTTATATCTTCATGGATATACGTTTTGTTTTACGATAATGCTTATATACATTTAACAAAGCTAGTTAACTATTTTATGAAAGTTACAAATCATTTCCAGCTTTTTATGATACAGGGTGATCAAATATATTTCCCCTCTTAATATCATGGTGGTCCTCTAAATACACATGTCACCAAAACTTTACTGAAAAGTATGTGTTCAAGCACGTTCTTCACAT
Source organism: Amaurobius ferox (assembly GCA_951213105.1). Lineage (NCBI taxonomy): Eukaryota > Metazoa > Arthropoda > Arachnida > Araneae > Amaurobiidae > Amaurobius > Amaurobius ferox. Next base: position 31,823,240 of record OX578147.1, read on the forward strand.
CGCTAAAGTTACAGAACACTTCGTCAAGTATGTTTTTAGAAATTCAAAACACATTCTAACAAAGTGTCTGGATACTTTTGATCATATATATATATATATATATATATATGTATATATTTATATATATATATATATATATATATATATATATATATATATATATATATATATATATATATATATATATATATATATATATATATATATGTATATATATATATATATATATATATATATATATATGTATATATATATATATATATATATATATATATATATATATACACTGGCGGAAAATAAAATCCCAGCACCAAGAAGAAATTAATTTAAAGGAATGTAATTTAAGAAAAGCAATTGTGTAGGTAAAACATTTATTTGATCAAAGTTTCAAGGTCACAGGTTAAAGTATGCGCGAGAAGAACCATTTCAAATGTGATATGGTGGTATATAAATAATCACTGTAGTCGCAACAATTTTGAATGCAATCATGCAAACGTGCATGCATTGCGTCCTGCAGGTGCCGTATGTCATTTTGTGGGATGGAGTTTCATGCCTGCTGCACTTGGTCAGTCAAATCAGCAACGTTTACTGCTGGTTGTGGATGACGCTGGATTTGTCTTCCAATAATGTCCCATACGTGCTCGATGGGAGAAAGATCTGGTGATGTAGCAGGCCAAGTACACTCTGTAAAGCACTTTGGGTGACAAAAGCGGTATGATGACGAGCGCTATTCTGTTGGAAACACCCTCTTGAATACTGCTCATGAGTGGCAGCACAACCGGTTCAATCCCCAGTCTGATGTACAAATTTGCTGTCAAGGTACTTGGGATAACGACGAGAGTGCTCCCGCTGTCATGGGAAATGGCTCCCCAGACCATAACTCCTGGTGTAGATCCAGTGTGTCTACACCGTAGACAGCTTGGTTCCAAGCACTCACCTGGCCTCCTTCTTACCAACATACGACCATCACTGGCACCATGACAGAAACTGCTCTCATCTGAGAATACAACAGATCTCCACTCCGCCTTCCAATGAGCTCCAACTTGACACCACTGACGTCGCAGATGGAAGTGATTCGGAGTTAGTGGCATGAACGCTGCAGGCCGTCTGGCTCGGAGCTGTCCCAAAAGTAATCTATTTTTTCTTACAGTTATCTGTGTCACTCTGGGGTCAACAAAAGTGCTAATTGCTGCTGCAGATGCAGTACGATCCGTCACAGACATGCGGCGAATACGGCGGTCTTTCCTCTCAGTAGTGGACCGTGTGCGGCCGGACTCCGGTCTTCTTAAGATAGTGCCTTCCGGTGACCACTGCTGCCAACAAACATGCACAGTGGATACATTCCTGTCAAGTCTATCTGAAATATCGCAGAAAGAAAATGCACCTTCTCCTGACCCTATTATAAGGCCTCGTTCAAACTCACTAAGCTACTGATACTACCTTCTTCGTCTCCTTAAAGGCATTCTTGACTCAAACCTAGCTCACAACGTCCAATCTGGACGATAAATAACGCTCACGAAGTTCACATCGCGTATTTAAAGCAAACGTGGTTTGCATAATCATAGTGGCGCTACTAGTGAAACTCTTATTCGTCTAGCGCGAAATTTGAATATGCGTCATCTTTCATATGTGCAAAAACGCGCCTCCCAAATTTCGTTTATCTAGCACAAATCCTTCTTGGTGTTGGGATTTTATTTTCCACAAGTGTATATATATACATGGTGTCCAGAAAGTTCCAAAACGGCGCAATACCTCGAGAAATACACATCGGATCAAAAACTAAAAAAACCGTATTCAATATTTTTAGAAAAGCTATCCAATGGCACCAAAATGGCCCCCCTCCCCCGGAGGTGGGGCAACTTGGAAATTTTCAATCGGAACCCCCATTTTTTATTGCAGATTTGAATTCTTCAGAAAAAAAATTACATACATTTGGCCTACGATTTTTGATTTTTGCTCCCACAAACGGCGCTATAATCTAGAAAAACGGAAGTGGGACACAAGCGTTTAAAATTGGGAATGTCTCGGGAAATACACTTTGGATAGAAAAATAAAAAAATACGTGTTCAATATTTTCAAAAAAACTATTTAATGATGCTAAAATTGACACCCTCCCCCCGCTAACCGTTCACTTCTGCGACAACTGTTGACTTCAGTTTAGGAAACAGTTCAAAATTAATTTTTGCACTACCCAGGAACAACGATGTGGACTTAGTTGTTTTCTGTTCCCTTCGGGGTGCTTGATTAACATGAGTCCTCTTGCCTCTCATGATCAGGGTGCTTTTTTCGGTAACTCCATTTGCCTCTCATGATCAGGGTGCTTTTTTCTGTAACTTTTAAGCGTTAGTGCCCTACTTTCGTTTTTCTCGATTATAGCGCCGTTTGTGGGAGCAAAAATCAAAAATCGTAGGTCAAATGTATGAAATTTTTTTGGAGAATCCAAATCTGCAATAAAAAATGGAGGTTCCCATTGAAAATGTCAAAATTGGGGGGGGAGGGGGTTAACTTTGGTATCAATGGATAGCTTTTCTAAAAATATTAAATACGTGTTTTTTTATTTTTTGATCCGAAATGTATTTCTCGAGATATTGCGCCGTTTCGGAACTTTCTGGACACCCTGTTTATATATATATATATATATATATATATATATATATATATATATACACTCATGTATGTTAAAAGTTAAGCATGGTTGCTGCTTATGTGGAAATATCAGGAAATCTGCGTCGAAATGGAAGTAAATAAATGATGTATGCGGATGTAATAGGGTTATAGGAGAAGAAAACAATGCAAAACAAGGATAATAAGGACTTTTATTATCCAAAGATAATTGTTGAAAGAGAAAGGTCAAAATACAAGTGCCAATCTTAGTGAAATAGAGTGACAATGTGATGCTGCAGTTTAATACGGTATGTGGGAACCTTGGGAGTAGCCACCCATGCTGCAGAAAAATTCCCCATACTTTCGATTAGGGTTGGGATGAGTTGTGTGCTCAAAGAGTTCCAATCCCCACGGAGAGCAGTTTTCAATCCCGGAATGAAGGTTAGTGGGTAGCGGAGGACTGCAAGACGCCTCCCGAGCATATCCCACACATGTTCTATTGGATTCAGATCAGGAGAATTGGCAGGCCTCTGCATGTGCTGGATATTTTCAGTTTGAAGGAAGTCGTGGATTAAGGCCACACGGCCAGCAGCCGCATTATCATCCATGAATATGAAATCATTACCAACATCACTTCAAATTAATCGAACGGCAGGCTCAAGGACGTCGTCTCAGTATCTATGACCGGTAACCGACCCCGTGTGAAAGATGTGGCGGTCTGTGCGGCTGTCCATCATGATGCCTGTCCAGACTCCCAACGGAAAATGATGTCTTTCCGTGATGTTTTCCGGATGAAAACGCGTTCCACGTTCTCTACTGATCGTGGTATAACAAAAATCACTTTGCTGGCTAAACCTGGACTCGTCACTGAACATGGCATTGTCTCACTGTTGTACCCTCCTCTGCCGATGTTCCAAACTCCACTGTAAACGCGCGAGGTTCTGTGCAGACATCAGGGGGATGCAAACTGTTGGTCGTCTGGCATAGAGACTAACGTATCTGAGTCTTTTGGAAACAGTTTTTATCGAAACGGTGAATCCTGTGGCGGCTGTCAGGGTTGAACCCAGTTGTCTGGCAGAACGGTTCCTCTAACGCCGTGCTGTTATCACCAAATACTGGTCTTACTGAGCGATTGTTACCCTTGGCCTACTTGGTACTGGCCGTCGGGTAATATCTCCAGCGGTTTGGAGCCTCTGCCACAGTCTGGAGATCCCACACTGAGGCACATTCAGAATTCGAGACGCTTCGGTTTGGGATTGACCGGATCCCAACATTCCAATAATTCGTCCCTTAAAGAACATGTCCAGTTGGCATCTTTGTGACATTTTTCATCCTTTTCTATTGTTAACAACGCTCCGTACTATAATAATTGTGAAATTCTGCCTCAATTGGCCATGCCGTTCGAAGTCGTTTTATACTCGCTCCGACGTTCGCCCGTGCTTTGCACATGCCTACGTCAACTGAACTGTTTTGCATATGCACAATGATTTACCTTCATTTCACGATTCTCCTCAAGGTGATTGTGAACCATTGCATCCATATCAACTTCGAATATTTCGCATTTTCCGAATTATGCTTAACTTTTGAACATGAGGGTATATTGAAAAAGTGCTGTTTCCACGAAAACCTTCGATTTCGAAATTTTGATTCCAATATATGACTTAAAACCTCTTGAACACGTTTTGACTATATTTGGAGTGATGTCTGTCTGTCTGATGTCTATGTGCGATTTTTTGCATACACGATAGCAGCCAAAAATATTAATGTCTTTTCACAAATCTTTATATCCGGCTTTGCTATAAAGAAACCGAAACTAGATAGATTTTTTTTAAAATTTGAGCGAAAACTTATTATTCGATTACATTTATTCGAAATTTTATATTTGTTTAATAGTGCAGAATAGGACAAGATTTGACCTAAGTATGCATAAAATTGTTAACTTGGCTCAATTATTACGATTCGTAATGATTTTAATTATTTTTATAAAAAATTACCGCGATACAATTTCCTTTCGTTAATGACGTCATTAGACCCCTTAGGAGGCAAGTTAACCACCCTCCGGATTTTAAATTTTCAAGTATTTTGTCAATCGAAAGAGTTTTTCAAGCCTTTTAAAGGAAAGGGAATACGCTATAGTTGTAATAATTTGGATCAAAGATACCGATTTTTAAAATATTTTCTTGCCATATATTTGCAAAAAATAATTCTAGTTCAAGAAAGTTGAGTGGAGTCACACTGCAGTTAATTACGCTTAACATTTCAACGGGTTTTGATATTCAGAACTTTTTTTTAGTGTATAGTGACAGCATGGCATGTCGCCATTGCAGTGCGAGTTATTACTTAAAATGAATTTAGAAAAGCGAATATGATACACTGTATGATACATTTTATGACGTTTCTAGATGTGGGAATGATTTGAATTACTTAGCTTAATTAAAATAATGATCTGACTTGTGGGATTGGACACAGAGAAAAGAGAATATCAAGTTACTATAATATCATCGAACAAAATTGTAATAATAAAGTAAAGGTTAAATTTAAAGGCTTAGTTCCTTCTTTTAAATATACGATTTGTAAACAAGCATGAGTGCTGTAATATAAGTAATGTTTTATTAATTTCGGGTTTTTTAATTACGATAACAAATGAAACAAGAAATTTATGAAGAACCTTTTCATCTGATGGAAAATGTTGTATACACTTCACTTTTTATGGAACTGGAAATAAATGTTATTATTTTTTGTACACTTACATACTGTACAGTATGTAATTATGTGAACAAATCGTAGACGACTTACATACTGTATTGTTTTCGTAACAATTGGAAGGGACATCTCCAGAACTCGAAGTGAAAATTTATTGTCAACCCCCTAACTCCCACTCTTGAATTTCAAGCTGATTCCAGTCATTATCTAAGCTATATTTATAGCTAATAATGAAAAATAGGTGTTTCAAGAAAATTTTTATATGAGTTATCATATAAGCTTTATTTATTACCAATTTTTAGAAATAGATGTGTTACAAGGTAAATAAAAAATGTGATCCCGAAATAGAAAAGCAAATCCTTATTAAACACCCTACTTCCTTATATAATTCGATGTTGAATTTATATCAGTCAATATCTAAGCTATATATGTAACTAATCTTGAGAAATAGATGTTTCAAATAAAAATACAATGTCTGACCCGGAAATGAAAAAGTAACTTGCAGTGGAAAACATTTGTGATATCCCTGTTTCCGCCGAAATTTGTGGTTGAATATATATTAGTCATTATATAATTCCTATCTATAACAGATCTTGAGAAGGAAAATATTTTTAAAAACAATAGTATGTCAGAATTTATGACACAAATTTCGGCAGCAATGTATACTTATGTGTTCTTAATTTTAAGATTTCTGCACCTGTTCGATATGCTAGAACTATTCTTTGCATTAAATTCTTTGCAAATATTATATAAGGACAGAAAGCAATTAAAAATATTTTTTTACCAATCTGCATTTTACTATTTGAGTTTAACAATTTGTGTTTTATTCACATCAATGTCCAGGACTAAACAAAAAATATTATTCCTAAAGAAAATTCCCAATGGATTTTCCATCGAAATCTCAGTGAAATCTGAAGATATTCTGAACAGAAAAAACTCAGAGTCTGAAAAATATCAATACGGAAGAGTCGGAGTAATTTGATTTTATACCGGATGGTTTAATTTTTCTTATAAATATTCCCCTTTAAGACGTCATTTAACTTATAAACCTGATTACTGGAAGTATTACACAAATTCATCTTAAAACCACGCATTATCAAATACGCTTTCTGCGAAATGAAACATAATTCAATTATAACTCAGTTATAAATATGAAACTCTTTTAGGCGTATATATTTTTGGAAATGCAAAAGAATATTTTTCTGGATAAAAACGGTATTTCTGGATATTACAAGTATTAAGAATTTTTTAAATATGACAATGTTAAGGAAAGTCGAAGACAAATATTTACACGTGTTCTCGTTTAGTTACAATTTAAAGCACTTATCGGTTGGATTAAAAATGTGATTGGTGGAAAATATTTTGCAATACCCTCCATTTTACCGAAAAGAATTGTAAAACGTATATTTTTCAAGATTTGCTATAGATAGAGCTTGAGTAATGATTGATATGGATTCAGAATCAAGTAGGAAATGGGGTATAGGGGTATACCCAATACATATATTTTTCAGGATTAAATATATATAGAGCTTCAGATATGTGTTTAGTATAAAATTCCTCAGGAAGTTGTGGACTCATTTAAAATTTCCATTTCCGGTTCTGGAGATGTCGCTTTCGATTAAAATATTTACATTTCTATAGATCATGAATGGTATAGAATCAGCATTAAAATCCAAAGGGAGATTGGAAGTTCACTATGAATTTTCACTTCCTGTTTTTTTTTCTTTTACTCTGCAAAAATTTCCCCTAAAACATATATTTCTTAAGATTAGATATAGGCAGAGATTAGACTACTGGCAGAGATTAGACCGCTAAACTACTGGTTCAGTAACCCTCGGTTCAATCCAGTTTCACTTTTACAAGAAACTCATATTCATCACCTAAAACTCATCTGTACTTGCTACACTTCTGGTTGCTGGACCACATATTGAGAGAGCGAATACTATTGGCTTAGACGTATCATATGTGTTTGTGTATAACCGAGTTTGCAACTTCTTTTTTATTTTCTTCCGATCCCATAAGTAGCGTGTGTATTTTTAATTAAGATTTTTTTCCTCGAGTTTTTTCTATTTGAAGTCATAGCTACTCGAATGGTATTTACGGTGTTTGAAAAAAACTTGTAATCTGGATGGTAAATTCTACATTTCAACTAATAGGTATAATATAATAACCAATATAGTGAGTGTGGTAAAAATTGCTTGGCAAGAGATATGTGACGTTTTCAATTCCACAAATGGACCAACAAAATGATCAGAAAAACACCTCTGTCAGTGCTATAAATGAAATTTATGAAAGAACAGATAAATGGTTACAAAATTTAAGACTGTTTGTTGCCAAATTTGTATAAAATGTTATAAAAATTATGAATTTTTTAACATAGATAAAATGTGAAAAAAAAAATTCCAACAGAAATGTTAGTTTATGACATATAATTGAATTTGAACAACCTGTTATATTCTGGTTCTTTTTATTATGCTGGTTTTTATTGTAACAGACAGTAAAGTTGTAAACAGTGTATTCCGATATCCAAAAAACTTGTTTTTTCTTCATGCATCAATTAACATGGAAATAGTATATGCTAAATATAATAGTTTGTAAATTGATCTAAGATTTTTCTGGAACTTATAGTAAAGAAGACACAATTAGTAAAATATCAATTTACACAGCATAACCCAAATAGAAAAATCGATGTAGTTTTTGAAACATTACCATCAGATAATTTACCGGTAGTGTAATTAAACAAAATCGGGCTTCCATGCAAAATGGTAAAAGAACCCCTATATGCGTATTGTATAATTGATGTACGAATATCAAGTACTACATAGTTTTATACAATGAACAGTAAGAATAAAATTTGTTTCTTGTCTGCAGGTATAAACCTCACGCCTCCATAAAAGAGTTATCGTGTAAAAATAGAAACTAGATGCACAAAAATGGTTTGTTAAATGTTAATTAAAAAAAAAGTAATGTAAGCGTTTCGATCACATATTAACAAATTTCAATTTAGAATAGTTTTCGTTTAGATTTAGCACTTGCCCTCATTGATCAGTTTTGCGACTTCCATTTTCCAGCTTCCAAATTTTATATCATGTAGGACTAATGCCGATAGAAATTCTTGTTACATGGTACTTCTTAGAAAATTATTTATTAATTTTAATTTCAAGAACAAGTGTTTTGGTGTTGACACAATGACAGAGATAGTTATAAACAATATTAATAAAGCATACACTTCAGAAAAATTAGTTTAATATCATTATTTTATGATAACTAGCTCATCAAACTGGAATATATTTTAAATATCTTCTTCTTCTTTAAGAGCGTAACAACCTGTTACAGGTCTTAGCTGCCTCGACAGCACGCCTCTTCCAACACCATCGGGCCAAAGCGACTCTTTGCCAGTTTTTAATTTTCAAAATGTTGATGTCATTCACAATGTCGTCTACCCATCTAGTCGAAGGTCTGCCCCGGGCGCGGGTACCCCGAGGGTTCTTAAAAGTGTACACTCTAGTCGGGTTGTCTTCAGGGGTTCTCCAGACATGTCCAAGCCATCTCAATTTGTTACTTCGGAGGATTTGTGTAACTTGAGGTTCTTTGTAGAGTCTATAAAGTTCAAAATTATATCTGGTTCTCCAGCATCCTTGTTCTTGTACAGGCCCGAATATAGTTCTTAACACTTTTCTTTCAAAAGTCTCCAGGGCACGCACACACACACACACACACGCTGGACGTCTAAATTTAAAGTCCAAGTTTCGCTAGCATACAGCAGCACAGGTAGTATAAGTGTCTTGTATAGTCTCAATTTAGTTCTTCGGCTAACAAGCCTGGATCTTAATTGTTTTTTTAGCCCAAAGAAACATTTATTGGCCGACTTTATTCTATAGTTAATTTCGGCTTTCAACAAGTTTTGGTCATTGATAGTAGCTCCAAGGTATTTGAATTCACTAACCCTTTCAAATATATGACCATTTATGCAAAAACGGTTGTAGTTCCCAGACGCGGACGGGACTTCCATAAACTTTGCCTTGTCCTCATTGATAGTGAGGCCCATGTCTGTAGCAGAGATTTCAAGGGCACGAAAGGCCTCTTTCACCGCCCTTTCAATCTTCCAATAATGTCAATGTCGTCTGCGTAGGCCAATAAATACTGCTACCTATTCCAGAGAGTGCCTCTTCGGTCTAATCCGCTATTTCGGATGCATTTCTCCAATGCGATATTGAAGAGCAGTCAGGCAAGCGAGTCTCCCTGAGGCAGTCCTCTTTCAGTAGCAAAAGGCTCAGAAAGGTGGTTTTGAATTTTAACCCTGCAACGAATGTTGTTAAGCGTGGCTTTAGTAAGGTTAACAAGTTTAGTAGGAATGTTAAACTCAATCATAGCTTTAAGCAACTTATCTCTTTTTATGTTGTCATAAGCAGCTTAAAAATCAATAAATAGAGATGGACAGTTTTGATGTTATACTCTTTAGTTTTCTCCAAAATTTGTCTCAGTGTATGAATTTGATCCACAGTAGATCTTTGGGGCCTAAATCCACACTGATAGTTTCCAAAAACCTTCTCAGTATGGGGTTGAAGTCTTGCAAAAAGTAAGTTGGAGAAGATTTTATATGCCGTATTGAGGAGTGTGATGCCCCTATAGTTACGACATTCAAGTTGGTCTCCTTTTTTAAAAATAGGGCAGATGGAACCCACTTCCCACTCAGTGGGCAATTTCTCCGATTCCAAAATTTTAACCAAAATATAGTGCAAAGCATTAATAAGCAATGGTTCATCGACCTTTAAAATTTCAGATGGAATGTTATCGGGACCAGCCGATCTGTTATCTTTAAGTTTTTTGATAGCAGGGATCACTTCGTGAATGGAAGGCGGGGGATAATCCCCGTCTACGATGATGTCCTGTTCTACAGGGTCCTCCTGGGGAGCATCAGTTTCGTCTCCCCTCGAGCAGATCCTGAAAATAGTCCTTCCATACCTCAGGAACAGCATGAGGTTCACTAACGAGCTCTCCCCTCCTAATTTTAAATATCAATTTTATTAAATATATGAAATTTAAATATAAGATTTATAATTTTTTAGTATATGATTATTTTATCATTATCAGGAACAAAACAAAACAAAATATTTTGGGGTGACGGAAAATGGGGATCGAAAATCGCAAATAAAATTTTATTATATATATTTTAGCTAGGTTACAAATATAATAATATATACAGTGCACTTAAGCTGCGTTGGATAAATAAATATGCCGGATTATTAGATGTCGAACTGAAATGGAATAAGAAATGATAATACTTAATATGAATTACAATAATAAGCAATAAATGTGATATTTTTTTCCTAAAATGTTAGATAGAAGGATTTACACAGTATAATATGCGAAAGACATATAAATAAAATTTTAAGACTACAAGGTAAACTTCGATGAACATAAATATTAGCATTTAGTCTATTACAGTAGATGTACCTCAGTTCAGCCTAATGTATCCGAATAGTACAGCCGAAAGAATATGTGAATCCCTATGCAACAAATGCACGCCCTCTTAATACCCCCTATTTTACAAATTTTTGACCCATTCTCGTAAACTGCTCATGTGATACAACCTCCGCAGCCCGTATGCAAAGCATTCTTTTACTACTACCTATCGGCGGTTCTGGACTCGAAAGCGGTTCTAGAGGTGTGCTGGACTACCGGCAATTCCGCTACATTAGCTGCCGGACAAACCACTGTTTATCCGGTTAGTTTACTGTTATAACTGAATTACAATGAAAGCAAATTAATGACATTTTGCAATTTTGTTGCAATGGAATCCTGGTTTTATCGATTCTCTGTGAATTCGATTAAAAAACGTTACATGAGGGAATACACAATACATGAGAAACTGCATTTTTATTGGAATATAAAAATCAAAGAAATCATGAAAGAAAATGAAGAGACCGCTCAACAAACTTTACTTTTTTGCTTCTCAAAATTTTAATTTCTGATTTATATAAAAAAATTCCAAGTGCATTAAAAATTGGAATTTATATATTACATTCATAATCGATTCGGTTTTAATTAGTATTTTTATCCTTGTCCGTAATCGGTTCCGGACATAATCCCGACAGCCGAAATCCCGACAAGCCGGGAATCCCGACAGCCGAGGTTTCGCGTGCAGTATTTTTTCGGTTCCAGTTACAATGGAATATCATTTGACGTGGGTAAGCGAAGGGGATTTTGTCTCTTGAAAATCCTGACTGATGCTTAGAGGAAACAAAGAACCGGTAGTGAACTCTTTGCCAGTGAAGAAATAACACGTTCATAAATACACATCTGTTGCAATATATATATATATATATATATATATATATGTATATATCCTGACTACACTCATGTCCAAAATTAAGCATAGTTGCTGTTTATGTGAAAATTTCAGGAAATCTACATCGGAATGGAAGAAATGCGGTATGCGGATGTAATAGAATTATAGAAGAAGATAACTATGCACAACAAGGATCATAACGACTTTTAATATCCACAGAAAAGGGTTGAAAGAAAAAGGGTCACAATACGAGTGTCAATCTTAGTCAAATAGAATCTTAGTCAAATAGTCTCCTGTAAACAGTTTGTCTCGAAACAGTGCCTCCTCTGACGGCTGTCAGGGCTGAATCCAGTTGTCTGGCACAAAGGTTCCTCTGACGTCGCGCAGTTATTACCAAATATCGGTCTTGTCGAGAGGTTGTTATCCTTGGCCGACCTCGTACTGGTCGTCGGGTAACATCTCCAGTGATTTGGAACGTCTTACACAGTCTGGAGATCAGACACTGTGGCACATTCAGATTTCGAGACGCTTTGGTTTAGGATCGACCGAATTCCAGCATTCCAATAATTCGTGCATTCAAAAACAAGTCCAGTATACATTTTTGTGCCATCTTTCGTATTTTTTTATTGTTAATAACGCTCAGTACCAAAGCAATTGCGAAATTCTGCGACAACTGGCCATGTCGCTCTAGGCCGTTTTATACTCGTTCCGACGTGCGCCGGTTCTTTGCACATATCGACGTCGACTGAACTGTTTTGCATATGCACAATCATTTACCTTCATCCCACGATACTCCACAACTGATTGTGAAGCATTGTATCCATATTAACTCTGAATTTTGCACATTTTACGAATTATTCTTAACTTTTGGACATGTGTGCATTTTGCAAATCGTGGTTCGTAAAAATTAAAAAGCAAAAAAAAAAAAAAAAACAAGTATTTTCTCTCGCAAATAGTTCGAACTAGATGCACAAGGATGATGTTGACAAATTATATTTAATTATATAATTTTGTATGAAAAGAGATCATATTTCCGGATACTTATTACATTATTTTTTACTTATATATTATATTCCTGATAAGTTTATTAGAAACATGTGCAATTTTTTAGAACAGTTTATGCTAGTTGCTAGTCTAATGTTTGCCTTTTATTGAAGAATTACATAAGAAATTACATTTACGTAACATTGTTAAAAGTCATAATATTTTAATACATTTTAAGAAAAAAAATCTTTCGAAAATTGAAGTTTTCAAACATTTGATTATGTTAAAAATCAACTAACACATGCATACTTACACACACACACTAACACTAACACACACGTGCATACTAACACACACGTGCATACTTACACACACACACACTAATACTAACACACATACACATACTTGCACACACACACTAATACTAACATACATACTGTGGGACGAAGAAAATAAAACTTACACTTAACATTATATTTGATTATTATTATTAAGCAATAAAGACATGGCCGTTGATCTCATAAAGTGGAATTAACAGTAAAACGTACATCGCTCGTTGTTGTGCCGCAAAACCCTCCAATTATTTTTACCTTTTGTGTAAGTGCTGAAAAGAATTATTAATTAATATCAAATGATTAGACTATTTAAAACTTAAACAATACATTTTATTAACCACATCAATTTATCACCAACAACAATTTATCATTTATATCATTTCTCATTTATTATGAATTTTCATTTAACTATTTTAGCTAGGGGAGATACGACCAGAAATATTAATTTTACGAAGGTGTGTAGGACCGGTAACATCAGACCACATACCTTCCAGTTTAGACTTGGGCTCATCATCTCGCTTGCATCTGTCTGATACTGCCATAACTCTGCGGTATGTGGCTCCTCCTCGTATATCTTACTTCGACTGATACTTTATATCTGCATACTATAAATGCAACTCCTAAGTCATCTCTGCTGGGTCATGTTCGCTTCGCTCCTTTTGTCAAACTCCTTTCAACAACACTTCGTATGAAGCTTCTCGCAACCACATTTCGTGTCAGACTTACTTCTGTAACATTTCGTATCCGAGTTACTTCTACAACATTTTGTATAAGAGTGACTTGTGGTTCCTTCGGCGGGGGGGGGGGGAAGTAGCTCCGCCCTTCTTCCCCTTGGTGCTCATTGGTTCTTCTGAACCCAATGGCATCATTTGACATTTATCAAGGACCCTCTCAGCCCCTTTGGCCTGGGACACCCAAATTTATAGTATTTGACCTAAAAGTTCACGTTGTTGTAAACTCCGGCGCCAGCTAGAATAAAACCTTTGTTAGCCGTTCTATGCACCATAAATATTGCAATAAAAATGCCTCATGTGAGGACATATTCTGGCCTCACACATACACATACTTGCATACACACACACATGCATACTTACACACATACGCTGACATCACCTCAAAAACGCTTGATTCGAGTTCAGGGATGTTTGGAACCTGCTTTTCCGTCGAAAATTCGAAATCGAATTCTCGACGTTATCACAATGCTTGTCCTATACAATATACTATGCATACAGGAGAAGAACAATTTTGCAATCTTATTTTTTAGATTTCCTACATTTAACAGTCTTGCACGTTAAATTATATTGTATAAGTTTCGTTATGTTATAGAAGTTTCATTAACCATTTGTCATAAAAGATATACGTGTTTAAACAATTTCCTCGTTCAATTAATTAACGTTACATTTTATTTAATAGAATATATACTGTCATCTGAAATTTTCTCGCTAAAAATGTCTGATAAATACACGAATGTATTTTGGAATTTGGATTATTTTTGCTTCGTTTCCAATAAGATTAAAACATTGTTCGAATTTTCTTAATAAGTTCCATGAGATCAAACTACTAAAAAAATGTTCACTTCATTATATTCATTTCATCAGCGGATGTTTTAATTAAATGCATCCACCGGTAGAGAGTAAATTGTTTCCATGTAATTAATCTCAAGAATGCAATTGTCAAAAAGTATGATTCGACAACGCAGTCACCGTTTCTTTGCTAACTTTCTGAGAATGCCGGAACTAGAAAGTTAAGCTTCTTCAATATGTAAAAATTGAAGCTGTCTAATTGAAGGCGTGAGTTTCTGATTAATATAATGTGAACTTAGATTTATTTTCTTAATGGTTCTTTATGACTAAGTTGAAATACTGCATATGTGCTTATTTACAGGGAAGGGGTCGGCAATCTGAGATCTTAGATTGTAAAGGTTTCGGAATAAACACGCAGCATATTTTGATAAAAACTATAAGTTTATTCTTAAACTTTAGAAATCATAAAATAAACTCTATTAACGTAATATACAAATAATAAATCAGAATGTACATGGTCCACCTTTGCTACCATCGTCTGCATCCACACACGCCATGCTTCACATACCAACTGGTACCAACTCCTACGACTATACTTTCTTTTCGTATTTCGTCCTTTTGT
Source organism: Amaurobius ferox (assembly GCA_951213105.1). NCBI lineage: Eukaryota > Metazoa > Arthropoda > Arachnida > Araneae > Amaurobiidae > Amaurobius > Amaurobius ferox. The sequence goes on from OX578147.1 coordinate 31,838,303, forward strand.
AACCTGGTTGCCAGCACCCATTACCGTCCGCAATCTGCTCGAGAGCTATTTGTATTTAGACTCTTCTTTCTACGGGGAAGGCAGTGAAAAATCAGAAGTCGAGAAAATACATTGTTAATCCTTACACGATAACGTGGTTTATAGCCATTATACGGACAGCTGCACCCGTTTTGGTTTTTAGTAGATTTAAGAATCTCATGTTTCTCAAATGCATGATGCGTATTTATTATACTCTGCATCCTACCCACTCCGAGAAATACATTTTTATTATCAGCCGGTGTTTCAAAAATAAAATAAAACTCTTTTAAACAAATACCTATGGTTTAAATCAGGGATGGCCAATTTTAGAGGTGGTTATAAAATTAGACACTATCTCATAAAGTAGTGCGAGGGAGAGGGAGCGATAAACCGAAAGAGGAAGGGAGCGAGGAAGCGAGAGAGAGAGTCTGATACCACTCGGTAATAAATTTCCCTCTTTGGGTGTTCTAGATCATATCATTTATGTCTTTGCTACTTTGCAGTTGTATTTGATCATTCAATCAGAAAACGCTGTACTTAACTTGAAAAAGAGTATTCATCACTTCCTTATTCCAAACTCCTTTATACAATTGCATATTCACCTAATTTTGCCATGTTTGCTTCAAAATTGTATAAAGATTTGTATTGTAGCAGCATTATCTAAAAAAAAATACAAGTAATAAATGTCTAATCTCATTTTTTTTTCATTACATCCAACTATGGCTGGAAGAAAATTATAAAATTCAGTTGAACATATATTTCCAGTCGTTATTTTTGGCAGTAAGTCTTTTATGCTGCTTCATGAATGAGTTCATAGACTTGGTTTAAGTGGAAACTTGCACTTGTTTCCGGTGCTACTTTTGTGTAACATTGCACTTGAATGTGGTTACAGTTGTGTTGTCTACTAATTTTTGTGCAGTGTTATATTATTTTAAGTATTTTAAGTACTTATTGTAAGTGAGACATTGCATTTATTTTTTGTGTGTGCTTTGAAGTTGTTTTCAAAACAAGATCAATGTTTCGCTCAAAGACGGTGAACCCAATAATCTGAATTCAAGTAGTATATTGCATTTCTAGTTGTCTCATCTAGGAGTAGAATTTTTTCTATTATAATAGTGTATATTACTTTCGCTGCAATAATAATGTGTATTACTTTCCCTGCAATGTATAGGGAAAGTATTGGAATTTTGCTGAAAATCGCAACTCGAGTTTTCAATGGATCTACACGTTTTGGGACTTCCAGAACACGGAAAAACTATTTTTAGCGTGACGTCTGCGTGTGAGTCTGTATGTCTGTGAGTCTACTTGTCTGTGCAGATTTTGTATCAACTCTAACTCAAAACCAATTGATTGAATTTCATAAAATTTTATAGGCAAGGCACTTGTGGGGACCCTGGTGCTGATTACATTTTGGTACAATTTGGAAAAAAAAACCCTGCCTTTTTCTACAAAATGGTTCGCAAAAAATATCTGTATCCACTCAGCTAAAAACTAATAGAAACATTTTCCCCAAAAATTGGTGGCTAAATCACTTGAAGGTTAACCTGGTGCTGATTAGATTTCGGTATGATTCACAAAAAAAGAACCTGCCTATTTTTTTGCGAAATGGCCCAAAATCGTCAAAATATAAAACAAAATATTACGCATGCGCAAATATACCAATTAAATGCTTTTTTTATACGTAATTTTTGACGATGAAAGAATAAGACATAAGATCAACCCCATTACTCTAAGAATAGATGTTCTCGAGAAATTTTATTTTCTGCGCATGTTCGCCGCACGACTTCAAAAAAAATCTGATGGGGGCAGCACATGACTTTCTGTATACAATGCAATGCATTTACTACTTTTATAGTTAAAAAATGTTATTCTTATAGTAGATACTTATATTCTTTCCAAGATATTGAATTTTCTTCAATTAGTAGTCATTTTTATTGATGTAGCGTCATTTTTATCCATTTGGCGAGATTTTCGCAAATTTGGCAACATTTGAAATGTCGCCTCCCGCCAAATTCGTCGCCAAAATCACGCCAAGCGTTATGGTTGGAGAAATGAGTTATTCTTGCAGCAGATAAATGACTATTGTCGTCCAAATACAAAAATATTACTCAAAGCATATGTTCTCGTGAATGGAACGAGTTAGATCCACGCGAATAATATCACCAAATTTACCGCCTGGAATTACATATGAAAAGTGAACATGTTTCTTAAGAGTTAATATATTTTTATTTTACTTAAGATTTTGATAAATTTATTTGAAAAATGTGCAATATCTTGAGAACGGTCAATACTAGCGTCCTACAATTTGTGTCAATCATTTTCTAAAGAAGAATTACATAAGAAATGCCTATATGCGTAACTTTATTAAAAGTTTTGCTTTTTTGATAATTTTTCAAAAATTTCACTCGAAAATTTAGGGGGTTCTGAACATTCGATTGTATTGTAAAACAATAGGTTTCCAGTATGCACGGATTGTGATTTTTGTATCAAATTTCTTTCGAATCGCTCCATTCGTTCGTGAGATATCGTCTCCACAGGTTCACTGGCATACGCACACACACACACACACACACACACACACACACACACACACACACACACACACACACACACACACACACACACACACACACACACACACATACACACATACACACACACACACACCTCACACACACACCTCACACACACACACACCTCACACACAGACATCACCTCAAAAATGTCCGATTCGTGATCAGAGATGCTCGAAATGTGCTCTCCTGTCGAAAACTCGAATTCGAATTTTCGACCCCGTCACAATACTTCCCTTATACATTATGTATATAAGGAAAGTTATAATTTTGGGTGTTATTTTGTGCAATTAAATTCCCCAATTTATAGAATTATTGAAGAAAGAAAGAAAACGTGACTGAGTCTGCAGCGAAAGTCATGTACTGCCCACATCAGATTTTTTTACATTCAAATGCCCTAAACTGTAGTGCAGTATGCCCCTAAATTAAGAGTTTTATCTTTACCATTTTTGAGCGAAATAATACTCTAGTTTTGTATATAATTTCACATCAAAAATCCTCGCAGTGTATCACTTAAATAAGGTTTATTCACTACCACAACTGAGTTTTGCAATGTTGCACAATAATATGTAGGCAATACAACTGTAGCCACATTTTAGTGTAAAGTAGTTCGAAATTTTTAACACTTTATGGCAAAAGTTGTCAAAAGGTATTTTGCTTTAAGACCTTTCTTCCAATATATGCTTCAGAATTCTAATTTTTTTATTCAACCATTATCTTTCTGTTTCTAAATAATAGTTTATTTATTGATGTCAACATACATACGCTCCCATATATTTTTGCATATGGGTTACCTTTAAATACTAAGTTTTCTGTTCAACCTTTGCAGCAATACATAATATTTGAGATTTTCTGGTATATGATAAAATTGTATTATAATTCTACTATTTTCTCTTAGAACAATTCATTTTATTATTTATATAATTTTTTTTTGAGTTTCTAGTCCGTTTGAATTGATTGCCCACCTGCGAAAATATTGCTGTGTTTGAGAGACAGTGTCTCAACTTTTGAGATCCGCCATTGCAGGTAACCAATATTACATGCTCTATTAATGATGTTATTACTTTCCTTATGTACATATAATGTATAAGGAAAGCATAGCGACGGAAGAGCACGTTTCCAGCATCCCTGAACACGAATTATACGTTTTCGAGGTGATGTGTGTGTGTGTGTGTGTGTGTGTGTGTGTGTGTGTGTGTGTTTGTGTGTGTGTGTGTGTGTGCGTGCGTGTGAAAGTATGTGTGTGTGTATTTGTGTGTGAAGGTATGTGTGTCTGTGTGTGTGTGTGTCAGTGAGTTTGTGGAGGCGATAACTGACGAACGGATGAACCTATTCGAACGAAATTTGGTACAAAAATTACAATCCGAAAATACTGGCCACACAGTAAGTTACCATAAGCCTTAGGGTTGGTCGTGTGGTCTGGGACTTCCAATCCTTAAATACTGGAAGCCTATTGTTTTTAAACGCAATCCAATGATCAGATAATCGAATAAAAACAAATCGAATAAAAACAATCCAATCGAATAAAAACAAAAGTATGGGAAAATGTTTTCCAACAAAAAAAAATATGTTCTTTTTTAAGCAATTTAAATTGACGTAGTGCGTAAAAATATTAGTAAGGATAATGGTTTAAAATTTGTAATTTTCTTTCTTTTCACCGCTTTTGCGGTCGAATGTATCTATAGGTGTTTGGTTTCAAACCTCATTGCCAGGAAAATGAAATTGTGTTTAGATGGTCGTAGTTGTTTGTAATTCAAATTAAAATGTATGTAAATACTGACCAATTATAAGTATCATCAGATACACCATACATTCAGTACATGGCGTTTTGCACAATAAATAAATTGAATACAGCATTAAATATTGCGCAAATAAGTTGTAGAAAGCATGATGATCGTTTTGAAAGCAAGTGGTAGGTTTTGTTCGTCAGTGCGAGTAAGTCAAGAAGTACCAAATAATCTGTCTAGGACTTGCAGGGAACTGTATAGAAGGAAATAGAGGTATACAGTGGTAGGTCAATCTGGTAACAGAATCGAGAAGGAATTGAATAAAATATGAAAAATATACGCGAAAATTTAGACTGTTAATCCCGACAAAAGGGATGCAAATGGGTCAAAAATATCAAGATAAGAGATAAAGAATTCAGATACCAGTTATACCCGGTAAAACCATAATTAGGTTAAATATGATGTTGATAGATAAATCACTTAACTAGAAATCCGACCAGTTTAAGTCCAAATGACTAACTATGGGTACTAATAATATTAACCATTACATCCACAAATGGGTCAGCGCTTTTGATATAAAAATGGAACATCTTCCAACTTCTTTGGTGTTCTTTGGCAAAATAACGTTTTTGGTGACCAAAACGATTCACATTTCATGACCATAAAAAATTCGTCAATTATATTGCATCAGTAACTAAGAGTTAAATAAGAAATATTTGAATCCACTGGATTCCTTCTCATATTAGTGTTTGTGGTAATGAGATTGCAGACTCTTTAAACAAAGAGACTTGTCATCTAAAATCACCTTCGAACAATTTCTTCCCAGCTTCTGAAATACGAAACTTGATTAGATCTAGGAATTGTCATAACACTCCCCCATGTCATCACCGGTGCTCGACTAAGATCCCTGGATTATCGCTCCAACGCGCTGGCCCTAGATCCAGTTCCGACCAGGTTAAGGAGCGGCCATACTAAGAATATGAAGATTGAACGAGGGGACATAATTTATTTCCTTGTCTTTGTTCTTCCATCTCGGCAAATAGTTCTCATATTCTCGAAAGTATAGGAGTCTCTTTAAATCTTCTAGTAAAGGGGCAGAAGAGGGTAGCCTCATTGCTTTATGGGCAGCGTGATCTTTTGGATTTGACTTAGGATTTTCTAGGTGAAGGGGCTTAGCAACAAAAACAGACAAATTCAAGAACGTAACATTTTCATTGAAAATAACAGAAATGATATTTAATTTACTGTCGTTCTTAGCACATTTTGCTATGGTTCATACAGTAGTTTTTCAGTAGTTCATAATGTAGAACAGCACACGTAACCAATTGTAATGTTATCGCAAGTACTTTGAATTATTTTCAACATTCTAAAGTTTAACAAGCCATTCCGGTGGGTGAGAGATGTAAGACAAGGATTTCTTCGTGCTCTCTCGGCTGTCGACTTATGGGTTCGTTTCCCATCTGCGGGCATGGATGTTGTAGTATTCATTGAAAGCATAGTGTATTTCACACACTCTGGTGCTCATGAGCAACGTCATATTGTGGTGCACGAATAACAAAAAAAAAACTTAAAGTCAAACTTTTAGCTTTATTATCATTAACATATCTAACATCTTAACATGGCCGTAAATTGATCGTATTCCTGGAACTCATTATTATTGTACATTGCATTGTGTGCCGCTCTTAACCCTCCAATTATTTAACTTTCGCGCGAGTTCTGTAAAAGAATATTAATTATAATAATACTAAATTGATTGCACTATTTTAACTTTAGCAATAGAACATTTATTAACAACATAACTACTTAATTACTTATTTACAACAATTATTCTAATTATTAATTGTTTCGGCGGAGGGAGACAATGTGAGACCACTTAAATTGCCTAAAATGTTTAGACCAGTAGTTTTAATGGGCACATACCTTCACTTTCGGCCTTGACCATAGACAATAATGCTTGCATGAGTAACTCGTACTGGCCGTAACTCTGGGTGTTTGGCTCCATCTTGTACTTCTGATTGCACTGCACAAATCAATAGATCTAGCCATTAATTTGGAACATCTACGAAACACTCTGCATCTCTAGTCGTCGTGATGTATTCACCAAGTATCATCGTTCTTGTCATCATGTCGAGCAAGTATTAACTTCATCATCGTCGTTATGTCATAGGGTCGTTCTTAAGTCATAGGCTGTGGTTCTTTTTGCCTCGGGACTGTTATTCCCCCTTTTCTCTCATTTGCGGCCTTCAGGGTTACGCAGCAAGCCCCTCCTCCATTGGTTGACCTTTTATCCAATGTCGTTACATATCATTTTCTTACGAGATCGTTCGACCCTCCTCTGTCTTGACACCTCTAAATTTATGGTTTTATCTGACCTTTGGGTTCACGTGCTGTATACCTTGGAATCATTCAGACTGTAGGTATTGTACGTTGTTTCTGACACATAAATGATGTGCATGAAACTGTCTCACCAGAACAATGTAAGATATATTTCTGGTCTCACACATATGATGGCAAAAGAGTTCACTATCCGGATGCTAATATATGGGCGAATGATTGTATACTGCCTGGCCATTAAAAAAAGTTTAACACAATCAGTGTTTGCATAATTTCTGATGAATTGATTTTATACTGAATTCAAATTTTTTTGCTATGTTTTATGTTTGATCAAAAGTTTTGAGTTTTCATTTTTAATAAAATTGAATGGAAATACGTCAGTTTAAAATAAGATAAATACAACCAAATTTGGTTAATTAAAATGTCTTTAATAATAACACTCACTGCATGTTAAAGCATTGTATAATTTTCTGGATATATTTATAGTACATTTTTCTTTGGTTCTGACAACACATCTATTGTTTACCCTGTATTTTATGATAGACTATAATTTATATATTTTGTAATTGAATTTTTTTAATACATATATTTTCATATGATCGATATGCAAATCTTGTCTCACTGTTGTGCTCTGTATATTAGAGCTCATGTTCGTCACCTGCAATTTATTTTGTCACTGACGAAGGACGTAATAACGTCCGAGGTACGACTTAAATTGTGTATTTATTAAAGACATTTTAATTAACCACATTTGGTTGTCTTTATTTACTTTAACGTTTCATTCTAATTTTATTAAATGAACAATCTTCAAATTTTTTCAAATTTAAGTAAACGAAATCTGATGTGGGCCGCACATGACTTTCCTTATATAATGCAATTAATTTACTACTTTTACAGTAAAAAAAATATTTTTATAGTAGATATTTATATTTTTTCCAAGATATTGAATTTTCGTCAATTAGTCGTCATTTTCATTGATTTACTGTCCTATTTATCCATTTCGCGAGTGTTTCGTTTATTTAGAAACATTTTAAAAAGTCGCCAAGTTGGCGACATTCCACCAAATTCGTCACCAAAATCTCGCCAAGCGTTATGGACGGAGAAATAAGTTCTTCTTGTAGCAGATAAATGACTATTGGCGTTCAAATATAAAAGTATTACTCAAAGTATCTTTTTTTTATGAATCGAACGAGCTAGATCCACGAGAATGATATCACCCAAATTATCGCATGGTATTACATATGAAAAGTGAACATGTTTCTCAATGGGAAATATTTTATTTTTATTTTATACGATTTTTTGATAATTTTCAATGAAAAATGTGCAATATCTCGAGAAAGGTCCATGCTAGCATTCTAAAATTTATGTCAATCGTTTTCTAATGAAAATTTATATAAGACATGTTTATTTGCGTAACTTTCTTGAGGTTTTGATTTTTTGACGATTTTTTCAAAATTTCACTCGAAAATTTAGGGGGGAGGAGTCTGAACATTCGATTGCGTATAAAAGCAATAGGCTTCCAGCATTCACGGATTGTAATTTTTGTACCAAATTTCGTTCGAATCGGTCCATTTCGAACGAAGATTTTTCGGAAATTCGGATGATTGTATGAAAAAAATATGCAATAGGAACAAGAAAGATAAATCATGCACAAATCATTGATGATGAAACACTTTCTAATTGAAATGCAATTTCATATAAACATCTCAAACTGCGAGGCATTTAGCGATGATAAATTATAAATTATCACGATATTACAATATTTGATTTATTTGAAAACATTAAACTTCATTGAAATAAATGAACTTTTTTCAAATGAAGTAATTGAAATATAAATTGTCTGGCTCTCTATGTAAAAGCAATGAAAATTTCATTCATATCACTTTGATTCCAGACTCCAGAGCTAAATAATTTTTCGTGCAAAAAAAAAATTCAACAATTCTTACACAATTCATCTTACAATCACTTGCTTACATTTTGCATTCAATAAAATTAGGCATCGTTGTAGAAATAATCGAAGTCTGGTGATCATTTAAGCACAAAACATTTGTAATTGCTTTGGAACATAACGTAGCTGCAAAAAAATACGCAAAAACAAAGAGGTTTTAGGACGGATTAGTTAGGATTGAACCTGGGATGAAAAAATGAAATACATTGAACTCTGCGGGACCTAATTTTTCAAACAATTTTTAAGCGGATTTAAAATTCCCACATTGCTTAGAAAGTTTTATGAAATATTTAAACTATTCCATAAAATATATAAAAAAAATTTCAGCAAAACATATTCAATAGCTTTCTAAATAAAAATTAAAATAATAATTACACCTTTCAAATGAAGCGATCACGTGACCCACGTCAAAATAAAATACGGCATCCATCTTGTGTCAAAATCGTGATTTTTAAAGTTCTTTTTAATTCATATTGAGTGTTGTATCCGTCCTAAAACCGCTTTATTTTTGCTTAAATTCTGTGCATCTACGTACTGAAACAACGCAATTACAATATATTTGTGTTTAAATGATCATCCAAATTTGATTATTTCGACAAAGAAGCCTAGTTTTCACCTATGGAAAATGTAAACAGCAAAATATGAAGCATGAGTTGTATAAGAATTGCTATATTTCTTTAACGCTAAATTATTTAACTCATGGAGTCTGCAGTGATAGGAATGAAACATTAATTGATATTACAGAGAAGGACGTTTTTCTCGATGAAGTTTTAAGCATAGAGTTTAACTACTTGTAGCTCCACGGTCTGCCGTTTTTAAATAAAATAAATTAATATAGTATTGTGATGAATGAAATGAATTAAAAACTGTTCATGAATGAAATGCTGCTTTTATAGAGAGAGCCAGACGTGTTATATTTCGATGACGTCATTTGAATTAATTTCAGTTGTTTTCGATGACGTTTTCAAATATTATAAATTATTGTAGTATCATGATAATTTTTAAAATGTACCGCGAAATGTATTGCATTTTAGAGATGTTTAAACCGAGAAATTTATATTTCAATGCCGTCATTTGAATGAAGTTCATTTTAAGAAGTTTTAAGTTTTGAACTATAATAAATTAATGTAGGATTGTGATAATTTTAAAAATATTACTGAGGAATGTATTGCATTTTAGAGATGTTTAAATAAAATTGTAGTAAAGTTAGAAAGTGTTTCATAATCAATGATTTATGCATGATTGAACTTTCTTGTTAATTTTTATCACTATACAGCATAGTTGAAAAGTGTTTATGACTTACTTCATTCTGTCTGTCTGTCTGTCTGCCTATCTGACTGTTCGCATGATGACTGCCCGTAAAAATGACTTTATCTAAATGAAATTTTAGTATATTGTTCAGACGGTCTATAGGACCTATGGAAAAATAAATGAATTATATCACAAAATTAGTTTTGGATTGCATCCGGATTTAATAAATGAAATACATTGAACCCTATGGGACATAATTTTTAAATATTTTTAAGCGAATTCAAAATTCACAAATTGCTTCGAAAGTTTCAGTAAATATTAAAAATTATGCTATAAAAGATATAAAACAAAAATTTCAGCTAAATATATTCGGAAGTTTTTTAAATAAAAATAAAAATATTAATTACACCCATTTCATATAAAGAGATCACGTGACCCACTTTAAAATAAAATATGGCATCCATCTTATGTCAAATTCGTAACTTTTAAAGTTCTTTTCAATTTATATTTAATGTTGTATCCGTCCTAAAACCTCTTTATTTTTGCTTAATTTCTGTGCATCTTGTGGGACACATTTTAAATATTAAATTCGTTAAGTTCATTTAAGATTGCAATGGCCGTTAATTCATACATAGTGGATTTTGTATTTAATCGTACATTGCTAGTTGTGGCGCTATAAAAAACCCTCCAATTATTTACCCTTCTTGTGAGTCCTGAAAAGGCATAATTATTTAATAAAAATGCTAAATTGATCACACCATTTAAACTTTAACAATAAAAAATTTATTCATAACATCAAATCTAAATTATTTAGATACACCAATTATTCATGTCATTAATTATATGCTTAACAACAATTATTCTCATTAATTATTGCGGCGGAGGGGACATATGCGACCAGAATTATTAAATTTACTATCATGTGTCTATGACCTGTGATTGTTAATGAGCACATACCGTCCAATTCGTCTTGGGCTTTGATCATATATCGAATGCTTGCATCAGTTATATGCACCGCCGTAACTCTTTGGTGAGCGGCTCCTTCTAGTACATCTGATTGCACTCACACATTATATAGATCTAGCCCGTATTTTTGGAACATTTGCACAATTCTTTAAGTCATGCTGTACAAGCTATATGTGCAGAAGTTGCACAAATCTGCCCACGTCCTTCTAAGTCAAAATCATCATTATTTCTGTTTTCTGGTCTGCTCTTAAGTCAAATCTCTATTATTTCTCCTCTGGTCTGCTCTTAAGTCAAAATTCCATAGTTGTCTGATTGATTCTCGGGTCACAGGCTGTGGTTCCCTCGTTGGTTTGGGGGGGGGGTAACACCTCCTTTTCTTCCATTTGGCGCTTATTAGTTACTCCTTTACCCAATGGCACCATTCCACATCTCGTAAGGCCCAGCTCAGCCGCTCTGTCATGCCCCCTAAATTTATGGTCTTCTAACCTTTAGGTTCACGGAGTGATAAAAATCGGTGCCAGCCAGACTACAAGCTTGTCCGCCGTTTTGGCCACCATGAATTTATACATAAAAGTGTTTCATCAAATGTGAGATCTATTTCTGGTTTCACATATCTATATTCTGAAAAAACGCAATGACGATACATTTGAGTTTAAATGATCCCTCTTGTGTCAAAATCGTGATTTTTAAAGACATTTTTATTTTATACTTAGTGTTGTTTCCATCCAAAAACCATTTTATTTTTGCTTAATTTCTGTGCATCTATATTCTGAAACAACGCAATTGCAATTTTTTTTAGTTTAAATGATTGCAAAACTTTGGTTATTTCTACAAATGAGCCCAATTTTCACTTTTGGAGAATGTAAATACATCAAGCTGTAAGATGAATCGTATAAGAATTGCTGAATTTTTAACGCAAATTATGTAGATCTGGTGTCTGCAATATAATTGATATGAATGAAACATTCATTGATTTTACATAGAAAAGCAGATGATTTTATAAAAGGCTTTTCGATGAAGTTTTAAGCATTGAGATAAATTACTTTTATCTCCATGCTTTTAAGTTTTTAAGTAAAATAAATTATTGTAGTACTGTGATGAATAAAATGAATAGAATAAAATTGTATGAATGAAATATTTACTGCTTTTGAATAGAGAGCTAGGCGATTTATATTTCAATGAAGTCATTTGAATAAAATTTTTCTTCGATGCAATTTTAAGTTTTAAAATACAATAAATTATTGTAGTATTGTGATAATTTTAAAAATATTAAGTATTGCATTTTAGAGATGTTTAAATAAAATTGCATTGCAGTTGGAAAATTTTTCGTATTCAATGCTTTATGCATTATCGATCATCCTCATTATTTTTCAATTTATTGAAATTTAAATCAGATAAATTTTACCAATGTTGAAATTAAACCCTAATTTGATACCATTAACATACACAACGTAGCTCAAATTATCATATTTACCATCGTATTATGCCCATCACTATCAATATTTCAAAATGTCATTACATTATACAGAATATAATACTATGAAAATTTTAAAATTCAAATAATTTGAGCCCTAATCACTAGAATTTCTAAGAAATGATTTTGTTTGAGTTCTTCTCTGAATAAAAAGAATTTATATTTCCGTCAAATATGAAGTGTATATGTTACAAGACCGATATCTGTCAAATGTCGATATTCTCCGTTGAATGTCAGTATTCACATAGTCGCTCATTGTATGTCCGAAATACTTTCTAGATATCATTATTTCTCATTTACGCCTGCAAATGTCGACATTCAGCATGAACTTGATGGTGAATGTTGAATAAAAATATTTTTGTTACGTTAAGACAAAAATGCAACATTTTAAATCATATTTTATTATTAAAACATATTATGATTGTCAAAATAGTTGAAAACTTAAGTAACAGCACATATAAATAAACTGTTGAACCTAAAACGAACAGTACATTTTAAATGAGAAAAGGAAATAATACCAGTAAGAAACTTACACAAAAATTATGTGATTAACGTTATACAATCTTATTTATTGCAACAACTTAAACTGCTGTGACACTTTGAATTGCACAAGAGTTCCTTGCTTCTCCAACTGCCTTTAGTCGTGTAACACTTCTTTTTGCAATTACAGCGTGTATAGTCTTGCACCGCACTTCTCGAATTAGTTACAGCTGCTTCTCTCAGCGACATTTCTTGTGAAGAAATCTCATCTATGGAAAGTAACTTTTCTTTACAATTTACGAAATGATTACGGATATAAAATCTGCTTGAGGGTACCATTTTTGTTTGCTAATTTATAAAAGTCGGAGTCTTCTATTCCAACAACTATCGCCAACACATTTCGGGTAAGACGACCGCGGTAGACATTAGGGATTTGCATTCGTACGGTATGACCAATTTGAGCAGGAGGAAATTTTCTTTTTGACGTTCGTAACATTTCCGTTGCTTGCAGTAGAATATTCTCTTTCGCGGCCGCTCCTTTTATAGAAATAAACTCGTGTTGTTCAGTCAGGGCTTGATATGAAAACGCGGTAGGTTGCAGCTCCTCGTCAAAATTTTCCTTTGGAATATGGTTCTCGGTATGGTCACTGCTTAAATTTTCTTCAAAAGCATTAACAATTTCTTCGAGCTGTTCTTTGATTGCAATATTTACGATTTGCTCGCCAGGAAAAGATGACAATGCTATGCCTCTTTTTGGTTTAACACCAAACAGGGCTTCATAAGGACTTTGGAGTATTCCTTCGTCGTATGTTGTGTTCTTGGAAAATTGGACAAAAGACAAACCATCTGACCAATTAACTGTATCGTTATCGTTCATCCTGCAGTTAATATTTTCTGTATATCCTGATTGGCCCATTCAACTAAGCGTTGTGTTTGACTATGACGAGGCTTTCCGTGAACTATCTTAACATATTTCCACATAGCTCACAGTTCGGATATGACTCGATTACAGAATTCCCTACCATTGTCTGAATGCAATATAGCTGGGGCACCAAATGTTAAAAATATTTGAAGAATATGATACGTTACTTCTTCATTTGTCTTAGTTTTCATAAGTCGAAACTGGACAAACTTCGTTAAATGATCTTGATACGCCATTATGAACTTATATTCGCCATCCCTGTGTGACTGCAGGTCTATCAGATCGATAAGATTAAGCACACAACTTTGATAGAGGGTGTTTTATTACACTTCTTATAAGACGTACAAAATAGATGAAGGCCGGAGCTCTTTCGAGCGTTAATACTCTCTTCATCAGTGGCTACATGGAAAATCAAAAGGATCGTTCATATATAGACCAGTAAAGACGACAAATTTGCATAAATACAATAGTAAATAAACATTCGATTATTGAAGTGTAGTAAAAGATAAAATTGAAGTGTAAAAGAAGTGTAATAAAATACCTTCTATCAAAGTTGTGTGCTTAATTTTATTTGTTTGAAATCAGACGTGATACCAACATATTTACTATCAGATCGATTTGACATCTTGAGTTGAACTCCGAACTGACCATTGGTTTTACAGCAATACCTTTTTTAGGTGCTTTTTTAGGTATTGAACTTGCAATATTCTTTAAGCATACGTGTTCTTCCTCCATGACATATCCTGAGGTGAGTTTCGGATAGTATACAAAACAATTCATCATTGTTAACATAATACTGTATATTCGTTTCTCCTGGTTTTACTGACACTATTAACTTATCTTCATCATTACTTTTTGAAATGCCAAAACGTTTTAATCGTCTGTAATCCAAAGGTATACTGCACTTAGTTTCAGCAGAAACCACTTCAGAAAGTATTTTAGAGTACTTTTCTTGAGAAAAACAAAAACCATTGTCTTCTCTTTTACTCGCAATCAATGCAAGTAACTTTTCAAAAAAAAAAACCACTGTAGTAGCTATTCAATACAAATTAGGGTAGAAGATAAAAAAAATAAAAATTAAGCAAACGTTGCACGCACCAGCAAACCTTGAATAAAACTGACAAACCGCAGAGAGGTCGAGAGTCTAACAAATAGATATCACGTGACCTCAATCGCGGCGGAACAAAGGATTCGTCGTTTTTGCCGCCTTTCTGGCTGTGGCCTCTCCGGCATCTTGGCTTCTCGTTTCGACCCCCAGCAGAGATTATCTGTGCTTGTCGATATGCACTGGCGATCGTCCGAATGTATAAGAATATAACCAAATGTTCTGTCTTTCACCGACGTATTTGGTATGTTGTTGTTGAGACCCAGACCGTCCGACCTACCAGAAAGGTGTAAGGTAACTGTTTGGACGGCCGGGAAGTGCCACACAATTTAGACCGGAACCCAGTTTGGGAGGCATCCACAGGGACCGTAACCTCCTTCCCCTACCAACAACCTGTCGGATGGACTTACGGACCCACATGTTTAACGTAATCGTACTCCACATGAACACGGCGGCTGTTGTGGCAGCGTGCAAATCCAGCGCGCAAACCACCGGGCTACCGCGCCGGAAGTGTGCCAACAGCACTCGGTGTTTCCAGGAGGTCACCCACCTAAGTACTAACCGGGCCCGATGCTGCTTGACTTCGGTGATATAACGAGAACCGGTGTTATCAGCACGGTAGAACCGCTGGCACCACGTATTTGGTATGTGGAAAGCCCAGACCACACGACCAACCCAAAGGCTTATGGTAGCTTTCTGTGTGGCCAGACGTATTTGGTATGTGTCAACATTCACCGGAGAATATTGACATTCTCTAATTTCAGTCTTTCACGGTAACATATATACCATCTGCCACCATATGAAGGGCACTTCATTAATTTCGTGTTTGTTATTGCATTTGATAAAACATTAGGTGCCTTCAAAGCCTTTTCATTATTTAAAATAACAGTCTCTTCACAAAAACTCGACACAATTAGCAATTGGCATAAACAGAAGGTTAACTATTTCTATCCCTGAATTCTATTACTTTAAATCAATGTAATCGGCAAGAAGATAATTCAAATTTCAAACTGTACTCTCACAGATTCTAAATAGAAGTTAAATGGATCTGGCAACTATATTCAAAAACTCTCTGGCATATTTTATGTTTTGTTCTGAATCTACATTCCAGAGTGTGGATTAAACATATGTTAATTTTTCAGAATGTTTATAGAGTTGATTACGAGTTAAAGTTTATTTTCTGTTTTATTTACGTTAATTCGTGAGCTGCTTTTATCTTGTTCACATTTTTAATAAATCTATGTTGAGTTAAACTGATTGTGAACAGAGTTTAATTATGTAGTCAAGGTTTTATATGTTTAATGCATTAAAGTTGATATCATTTGCTTGACACTTAATACTAATACGAACCACATCTCCTTCCTGAAGGTATAAACATTCAAACAGATATTTTATGAATGGTCCCAAATCCCAAACCATTCATTCTACCTGTGAATATCCTTGAAATCAAATTGAAATTGTGTGAGTTTCCAATTGTATGGATTCCCCTTGAAATAGGAGGTATGCTTGAAGGAGAAACTCAATTTATGGTGAATGAATCCAATTATTTATCCTTTTATAACTGACATTCTGAGATAAGATAATTAAGCGATGGTATTGACTCTGTTTTTTATCACAATTCGTCTAGAGTATTTCCTTTTATTTAGAAAATTTATCGTTACATTATTAAACAAAATTACGATGTTATTACACATTTATAATTCAATAGTTATTTAGATTTAAGTTGTTACAATTCATAAATTCACACAAAAAGTAATTTAAAAATTATTTTTACTTCTGCATTAGAAAATGCTGGCTGAAACCTGCCTATCTTACCCAAGTAAAATTTGATATGCTCCTTATTCTAAGAAACTATACATACTAGCATTCCAAAATTTTCACAACTGAAGGATGTAATGTTTCACAACTGACGGATGTGTTTATACCTCCTGCAAATTTTAACATCTAATTTTTTATTTACTTCAGTAATTTTTAAAATTACAATTTTCCCCCCAAAACAAAAAAAAATATCTTTACCTGCAAAATATCGTATTAAAATGTGTACACATTGTCTGAATATACCATGAAATGTTTTGTACTTAGTAATTGTTGAGAAAAAAGAACATGAACAATAAGAAAACACATTTTGAGAAAAACAGTTAAATGTCCCAACTGCAGATGGTGACATATGGAAACAAGAAAAAGTTTCAACATCAATTTTTCGAATTAATTAATGGGATATAAAATTAGAAAGGGAACATTTTGAATCATTTAAATAGGCAATAAAAAATTTGGAATATCGACCAATTTTTGTTTCCGGTCTTCTTAAAATCTAATTTTTTAATGTCTTACACACTGATGTGTAAGATATGGAGTATCTTACACATGATGGGAAATAAAAAATATTTGTTTATGTCTTTAAAATTCATTTTAAACTATTTTCAGCAATTTCATAAAATATTGCAGTTTATAGATGTTGAACGCGTGTATACACTTAGGGGGTTATATGCAAACAAAAATGATGGTACTGTTTCGTTTGTTATTACTTTCCTTATATACATAATGTATAACGAAAGTATTGTGACGGGGTCGAAAATTCGAAATCGAGTTTTCGACGGGAGAGTACGTTTCAAGCATCCCTGATCACGAATCAAACATTTTTGAAGTGATGTCTGTCTGTGTGTGTGTGTGTGTGTGAAAGTATGTGTGTGTGTGTGTGTGTGTGTGTGTGTGTGTGTGTGTGTGTGTGTGTGTGTGTGTGTGTGTGTGTGTGTGTGTGTGTGTGTGGGTGTGTCAGTGAGTTTGTGGAGACGATAACTGACGAACAAATGGACCGACAGAAACCAAATTTGGTACGAAAATCACAATCCGTAAGCACTGGAAGCCTATTTTTTTTATACGTAATCGAATGTTCAGAATCCCCCTGAATTTTCGAAAAATTTTTGAAAAAATCATCAAACAATCAAAACCACTAATAAAGTTACGCAAATAGACATTTGTTATGTAATTTTTCATTAGAAAACGATTGACATAAATTTTAGAACGCTATCATGAACCGTTCTCGAGATATTGCACATATTTCAAAAAAATTATTAAAAAGTTATTTAAAATGAAAAAAAAATATATTTCCTATTGAGAAACATGTTCCCTTTTCCTATGTAATACCATGCGATAAATTGGGTGACATCATTTTCGTGGATCTAGCTCCTTCCATTCATGAAAAAAGATACTTTGAGTAATACTTTTGTATTTGAACGCCAATAGTCATTTATCTGCTGTAAGAACAACTTATTTCTTCGTCCATAACGCTTGGCAAGATTTTCGCGACGAATTTGGCGGAATGTCACCAACTTGGCGACTTTTTAAAATGTTGCCAAATTAACGAAAATCTCGCCAAATGGATAAAAATGACGCTAAATCAATGAAAATGACGACTAATTGTCGAAAATTCAACGTCTTGGAAAGAATATTAGTATCTACTATAAGAAAAACCTATTTTTTTTACTGTAAAAGTAGTAAATTCATTACATTATATAAGGAAAGTCATGTGGTGCTCACATCAGATTTTTTAAACTATATGCTTGTTTTAGACTTATCACTAGTTTCATATATCATTAGATAACAGTGTGCTGAGTAAAAGTACAAGGGTACTTTTAAGAGTACAATAGCGATTAGCTGTTGATTTTTGGTAAATGATGTACATTATTACATTATTTTATGGAGTATAAAATAGAAATTTTTAAACTATTTAGAATAACATCATCTTTATGAGTAACTATTTTTTCACAGTTTGAGACAAACTTATTTAATTTCCTATTTGAATATCAAATATTTCATTTGTACTGTTTATACTATTTTGAAATCATAATATTAATATCACTATAAAGTGATAAGCTTTAAAATCCATTTAGTGATGATTGTAACTTACTTTGCTGATGTGCTAAGATTCAGGTGAATATTTTTTGAAAAATTCCTCTGCCATCTAAATATTAGATAAATTAAAATATTAAGGTAGTGGAAGTAAAAATTTTGTAAATATCTGAATTAATGGTATAAGAAATACATTTTGCTAACAAAATTCAAAATTTTGTATACGACTATTATTTGAAGCAGAAATACATTTGGGCAATCTTAGGAACATGATGACCTTAAGCAACATATTTAAACACAAAATATAATAATAATGTAGCATATATATGTTTCCAGGATATGTTAGGACACCTTTGTTTAGTTCTAAAGAACAAATAAATCCGAAGTCAAAAATACGACTTGTACGCAAACAGATAAAACGGGGGTATATATTCTCCTCTAGTTTGTCGTTTATTAAGAGTTCATGTAAAAAGCCAATCAGAAGCAGAATCAAGAAGATTCTAGACAATCAAAAACAAGAAAAAGGAAGTAACATTGACATGCGCCAAAACACAAGACATGTCTGAACAAAAATAAATAAGTAAATAAAAAGACGAAAGAGAAAATTATAGCTGGACACAAGAGTGCCAAATACTATAGAATAAAACGAATATAAAGAACTGGATAAAAATTACAGGGAAATCCACATGACTGTGGACAAAAATGGAGAACTGGACAAGTCATTAGCTAAATTGCAAGAATTTTTCTGAATATGGAAGGCGTCAAATAATTTAAGATCATGGATCATTGTGCATTTTTATCGGATCCCTGCAGAAGAAAACTCGAAATAGTGGTCAAATTGTTGGCAATGATGAGCAATTGACGATTTTTCACATCTTGGTTTTTGACATAGTTTTGCAGTGTCCAGTTCGACAGTATGCAATTTCGTCCCAATATCATAATGATAGAGAGTTGGCTGGCCATTTCGAAGGTACAGGGTTTGATTCCCGGTTGGGGCAGCAAGGCTGTTCACTTTGACGCCCAAACAAATGAACTCTGTAGGTTAGTACAAAGATGTCCGAGGTCTGAAAGTGACCCTAAAATGACTAGTATGGATTCAGTGGACTCTGGAATATGGATCGTCGAATTTAAAAGTGCTAGAATAGCGACCACGTAGGATACTAACCAGGGTAAAATAGTAAAATTATGAGGCTAACCTGTGGAAAAAATAGCAGGATGTGGTCAGTTAGATTGTCAGTTGCATGCCAATCTGACATTAGAGAGTGGATAATGCAGAGTCCACTTCGACAATAAGAGATTGTAATTTCGTCCCAGTAGCTCAACGAAATTGAAAAGTATCACGCATCTGAGTCTGTTTTTCGGGATAAGTTTAAATTCGTCTTCTCTGCTTGACTGCAGCCGAGGACTCATGTTCACCTATGTCACCTGAATCACTACTTTCTCCGTCAAATGTCGCTCCGTGGGTTTTACTGATTTCTAAAACATACAGAAATATTTGTCTGTGAAGCTGAAAACTAAGTTTATGAAGTTCGATGAAGTTTTCGATGAAGTTTCGATGAAGTTTTAGACATGGAGTTAAATTACTTTTACCACCATGGTTTTGAGTTTTTAAATAAATTAATTAGTATAATATTGCGATGAATGAAAGGAATGGAAAACAGTTTATGAAAAAAATGCTACTTTAATATAGAGAGCCAGGCGATATATATTTCGATGACATCATTTGAATGAAGTTTATTTGCTTTCAATAAAGTTTGCAAATATATT
This sequence comes from Amaurobius ferox, assembly GCA_951213105.1. Classification (NCBI taxonomy): domain Eukaryota; kingdom Metazoa; phylum Arthropoda; class Arachnida; order Araneae; family Amaurobiidae; genus Amaurobius; species Amaurobius ferox. The sequence goes on from OX578147.1 coordinate 31,858,717, forward strand.
AAATTTTTGTAGTATTATGATAATATTAAAAATTATTACCGAGGAGTGTATCACATTTTAGAGATGTTTAAACCAGGCAATTTATATTTCAATGCCGTAATTTGAATATAGTTCATTGTTTCGATGAAGTTTTCAAATATAATAAATTAATGTAGTATTGTCACAATTTTAAAAATATTACCGAGGAATGTATCGCATTTTAGAGATGTTTGTATAAAATTGCATTGAAGTTGGAAAGTGTTTCATAATCAAAGCTTTATGCATGATTGATCTTTTTTGTCTTTTTTTTATGATATGTCACAAATTTAAATTTCTAATATGATATATGGTCCCCAATCACAATGTTGAATTTTCAATTAAATATAACTCGTTCAATTTTGAAGATACAGATAAGAGGGTTTTTTAATGATCTTGTTGCACTAAAAATAAAAAGTTTCTCATTGACCAAATTTGTCTAAGGGGGTCGTATAAAACTTTTAAAAACGTAACTTTTTGAAAATTAATGGGAGGGCTTTTTCATTAACTTAGTCTTATTTTCTACCTTACTTTCAACATTTTTGCAATATATATTGCCCATTTATCTCCGAGAGGTTACAAATGAAAGCGCGTTTCAATCTTTTTGGGACACCCTGTCTAGTAAAGTGACCATACCCGATGGAATAAAATTGATTGCAGTGTCCCAAGCGGAAAGTTAAGAAAGTTGTGGTAGCAAACAGGGCAATAATTATGGCAGGAAAACGGAGTAATAACTTTGCATTCCAATAATTTTGTATTTCTGCATTTTCTATGAACTGCTTTCTATTAAACGATCGAAAAAAAGTTAGAATTTACATGTCTTTTTTATGATATGTCACAAATTTACCTTTCAATATGATATATGTTCCTCAATCACAATGTTCAATTTTTAATTACATATAACTCCTTTAATTTTAAAGATACGCATATGGGGTATTTTTATGATCTTGTTGCATCAAAAATAAAAATTTTCTGAATGATCAAATTTGTCTAAGGGGGTCGTTTAAAAATTTAAAAACTTTTTGAAAATCATTGTTAGGACCACTTCATTAACTTAGTCTTATTTTCTACCTTACTTTCAGCATTTTTAGCATTTTATGTTTTCTATTTATCTCCAACAGGCAACGAATTAAAGCTCGTTTCAATCTTTTTAGGACACCATGTATAGTAAAGTGGTCATACCCAATGGAACAAAATTAATTGCAGTGCCCCAAGCTGAAAGTTTAGAAAGTCATGGTAGCAGACTGGGCAATAATTATGGCATGGAAACGGAGTAACAACTTTGCATTCTAATAATTTTGTATTTCTGCATTTTCTATGAACTGCTTTGTATACGATCTTCTACGATCGAAAAGAAGTTGAAATTTCCAATTTCGAACGCTATATTAGAAAGCGAAAGGGAAACCGAGTTCGTCTTCCTTAAATCACAACTCAGTCGGTTTCCATTAGTTTGTGTTGTGGTGTGTATGTTTCACAAATATGCTTTCAGAAATTGTGACGTCGTAACACTTTTTACTTTCACTGCAATACATGGTAATGTATAGGGAAAGTATTGGAATCATGCCGAAAATCACAACTCGAGTTTTCGACGGATCTACACGTTTCAAGACCTCTAGAATACGAAAAAACCATTTTTAGCGTGACGTCTGTGTGTCTGTCTGTGTGTCTGTGTGTCTGTGTGTCTGTCTGTCTGTGCAGATTTTGTATCCACTCTAACTAAAAAACTAATGGACCGAATTTCATAAAATTTTGTAGGTAAGTCACTTGTGGGAGGGGCTGGTGCTGATTAGATTTTGGTATTAATCGGAAAAGAACAACCTGCCTTTTTTTACGAAATGACCCGCAAATATGTCATGTATCTACTCTAACTAAAATATTAAATAACCAAATTTTACAAAATTTGATAGATGAGTGACTTGGGGAATACTCTGGTGCTGATTAGATTTTGGTATTATTCGGAAAAGAACAACCTGCCTTTTTTAAGAAATAGCCCTCAAAAATCGCAAAATCTAAAAAAAGCTATGTATGTCCAAATATATCAATTAAATGCTTGTTTTATACTTAATTTTTGATGGGTAAAATAATAAGAACAGCTCTATTACTCTAGGCATTACTCTAACCATTTTCGATATATTTGAGATTTTTCGCATTTAGTTATGCCACTTTTAGAAAAATGTCTAATTACCAAATAAAAACAGAAATTGAATTAAAAATGCCAATTTAGTGTTATTTTGTGCAATTAAACTCAATTTAACGAATTATTAAAGAAAAAAAAATATGAATTTGAGTCTGCAGGGAAAGTCATGTGCTGCTCACATCAGATTTTTACTTTTCCTGCAATACATGGTAATGTATAGGGAAAGTATTGGAATCATGTCGAAAATCGCAACTCGAGTTTACGACGGATCTACACGTTTCGAGACCTCTAGAATACGTGAAAACCATTTTTAGCATGACGTCTGTGTGTGTCTCTGTGTGTCTGTCTGTGTGTCTGTGTGTCGGTCTGTCTGTCTCTGCAGATTTTGTATCCGCTCTAACTAAAAAACTAATCGGCCGAATTTCACAAAATTTGGGAGGTAAGTCACTTGCGGGCGAGTCTGGTGCTGATTAATTTTGGGTACGATTCGGGATAAAAGAACCCGCCTTTTTTTGCGACATGGCCCGCAAAAGTTTATATCCATTCTAACTGAAAAACTGATGGATCGAATTTCACAAAATTCAGTAGATGAGTCAGTTCTGGATCACCCTGGTGCTGGTTAGATTTTGGTACGATTCGGGAAAAATAACCTGCCTTTTTTTGCAAAATGGCCCGCAAAAATCGTCAAGATCTAAACTAAATAACTACGCATGCTCAAATATATCCATTAAATGCTCGTTTAATACGTAATTTTTTACAAAGAAAAGAATAAGAAAAACCCCATTACACTAGGACTAGCCGTTCTCGAGATATTTTAGTTTTTCGTATTTTCTCTACGCCACCTCCTATGAAAATATGTCCGATTTCCGAATGAGAAAGAAAATTGAAATAAAAGTGAAATAAATTTAATTAAAATAAAAAGAATGTGGATATAAGATAATATGTGGGAAAGTCATGTGCTGCCCACATCAGATTTTTAATATTGTTCTTTAGCTTTTTTGTTTCAGTTGTAAGTTCTTGTATAATTTGTGTAATTTTAATGAGATGTTTGCATCGTACATTCCTATGAACGGCGTGTGTTCGTTCTAGTAAATAGTTCTAGGAAAACTATTTTCAAATTATAAATTCATTAATGTCACTTCTATCTTAAAGAATATGACAATCTACGTGAAATATATCTTTTCTGGAAAAGTGCCAGTTAAATTTAGAATTACATACAAATTCCCCGAGCAGCATAAGTCTAAAAGCTAGTAGAAAATTAACTTATGCTAAGTGAGTTGTGATACTTCGGTTTTTTAGAAATGCCACTCAAAGATAATAAGGTAATTAAGAGACGGAGGGACAGGAATAAATGTTGTCAACATTTGTATGATTTTTTCTTTACGTTGTAAGTACTTTCAGAATTATATTGCTAAAATAAGATTTATATATATTAAGATATATTTTAGCAATAATCTAATACTTTCATTTATCATTTCGCATACTATTGTATAAATCATATTGTTGGCCTGAAAACTTTTGAATTAGAGATTTTGTCACTAAGGATTATGACCACATTTCAAATACTTTTGAAAACATGTCTGCTGTATGTATATGTATTTGCGTATGATTATGATTTTTTTACGTCTGAGAGGCATGAAGATCATAATTCAGGAACTAATATTACGAACTGTATAAAATTTTGTGTAGATGCATTATAATAAAAATTGGAATTTTAAACACATAACTTGTAAAATTTCAGTTAAAGCACAATACAGCGTAAAATTAATACTCTCAACTGATTTCAAAAACGAAAAATTGCTTTTTTTCGTTAAGACAACAAGAAGCATCATTTTCATTCATCCACGCAATATCCGCAACTGCAGCAAAAGTGATCAAAACAGAGAAAAAGGGCTGTCAAATCCGAGACGTTGAAATTGAGTTGAAAACGGTGGAGAAAAACATTAGTAGTAGGAGGATACTATGAATGAACGCTGAAATACCAAAAAAGGAAGGTGAATGTCCAATGAACAGATTCAATACACATGTTCTGTGAGAAAAACTGCAAACATAACATCCTACTAAATTATAAAAGGCAACTAACCGGTATCTGAAGTTCCATAAGTTGCCTAAACCTGCTGTAAAATTAACTTTTAATAAAGTAATGCAAAATTAAGTAGAACCGAAAATGAAATAAAATATCAAAGAGGAACGTGAACGTCCAACGTTAAGATTCAAAATACTTATGCCGTGAGTGAAACTACTAACATGAGTATCCCACTAAATTATAAAATGCAACAACTGGTTTCGGAAGTTACATTTGTCACAAAACCAGTTGTAAAAATTAAAGTTTATAAATAAATACGGAAAAATATAGATTAGAAAATGAAGTAGAATACCAAAGATGAAGGTGACTATTTTTTATTCTAAATTGGCGTATTGTTAAACCGTGAGTTATTACTTTCCTTATATACATAATGTATAAGGAAAGTATCCCCCTAGAATCAGAATCCTCCTAAATTTTCGAGTGAAATTTCGAAAAAATCATCAAAAAATTAAAACCTTTTATAAAGTTACGCAAACAGACATTCCTTATGTAATTTTTCCTTAGAAAACGATTGACATAAATTTTAGAACATTAGCTTGAACCGTTCTCGAGATATTGCACATTTTAAAAAAAAATATCAAAAAATCCCATAAATAAAAAAAATATATTAAATGTTGAGAAATATGTTCACTTTTCATATGTGATATCATGCGATAAATTTGGTGACATCGATCTCGTGGATCTAACTCGTTCCATTCATGAGAAAAGATACTATGGGTAATACTTTTGTATTTGAACACCAATAGTTATTTATCTGCTATAAGAATAACTTGTTTCTCCGTTCATAACGCTTGGCGAGATATTGGCGCCGAACTTGGCCGAATGTGGCCAATTTGGCGGTTTTTTAAATGTTGCCAAATAAAAGAAAGTCTCGCCAAGTAGATAAAAATGAAACTAAATCAGTGAAAATGACGAATAATTGACGAAAATATAAATATCTAATATAAGAAAAACCTATTTTTTATTGTAAAAGTTGTATATTCTTTTCATTATATAAGGAAAGTCATGTGTTGGTCACATCAGATTTTGTTTTTTAATTTAGTAGTGAGTTCTGGTGTAATTTTAATCAGATTTTTGCACCTTAAATTCCGGGCTTCGTCGAGAATTTGTTCTAGTACATAGATAAGTGGAAAATATTTTCAAAATATAAATTCATTAATTTAAATCATAGCTTAAAGAATGTGATAATCGAAGTAAAATTTCTCTTCAGAAAATGCGCCATTTAAGTTTTGGAATACATATATAGATTCTCCGAGCACCATAAGGCTAAAAGATAGTAGAAAATTCACTTATATTAAATAAGTTTATCTACTTTTGTTTTTTAGAAATGCCACTCAAAGATAATAAGGTAATTAAGAGACGGAGGAAGAGGGATAAATGTTGTCAGTATTTGCGTATTTTTTCCTAGCACTTTTAGAATTATATTACTAAAATGAGGTTTATATTCTAAGATATATGTTCGCAATAAGCAGGTGCTTGCATTTTTCCTTTCGCATGTTATTTTATAAAAAGTATTGGCGTCCAGAAAAGTTTTGAATTATTGATTTTGTTACTAAGGCTTATGAACACATATGAAATACTTGAAAACATGTCTGCTGTATGTATATGTATTTGTGTATGGGTAGGATGTTTGTATGTTTTAATATTAAGAACTTTATAAAATTTGTTCAGATATATTTTGTTAAAAATTGGAATTTTAGATATACAACTAATGGAACTTCGTTTAAAGCAAAGTACCACATAAAATTAATAGTTGCAACTGGTTTCGAAAACAAAAATAGCTTTCTTCGTCGGAACAAACAAGGAGCGTAATTTTCACTTGTAAAAACAAGAATAACTGATGACACTTCATTTAAAGCAAAATACAACACAAAAAAATCTGATATGGGTAGCACATGACTTTCCTTATATAATTCAATGAATTTACTACTTTTACAGTAAAAAAAAATAGATCATTTTTATAGTAGATATTGATATACTTTCCAAGTTATTGAATTTTCGTCAATTAGTAGTCATTCTCATTGATTTAGCGTCATTTTTATCCATTTGGCGAGTTTTCGTTAATTTAACAACATTTGAAACAGTCGCCAAGTTGGCGACATTCCACCATATTTGTCGCCAAAATCTCACCAAGCGTAATGGGCGGAGAAATAAGTTATTCTTACAGCAGATAAATAACTATTTGAGTTCAAATACAAAAATATAAATCAAAGTATCTTTTTCCGTGAATGGAACGAGATAGATCCAAGAGAATGATGTCACCAAATTTATCGCATGATATTACACATGAAAAGTGAACATATTTCTCAAGAGGTAATCTTCTTTTTATTTTGTATTTTTTTGATAACTTTTTTTAAATGTGCAATATCTCGAGAATTGTTCATGCTAACGTTCTAAAACTTTTGTCAATCGTTTTCTAAAGAAAAATTACATAAGATATGTATATTTGCGTAATTTTAGTAGAGGTTTTGATTTTTTAATGATTTTTTCAATATTTCACTCGAAAATTTAGGGGGTATTCTGAACATTTGATTGTGTATAAAAACAATGAACTTCCAGTATTCACGGATTGTAATTTTTGTTCCAAATTTCGTTCCAATCAGTCCATTCGTTCGTCAGGTATCGTCTCCACAGACTCACTGACGCGCACACACATACTTTCACACACAGATACACACACAGACATCCTCTCAAAAATGTTCAATTCTTGATTAGGGATGCTTGAAACGTGCTCTCCCGTTGAAAAGTCGAATTCGAATTTTCGAGTCCGTACAATACTTTCCTTATACATTATTGCATATAAGGAAAGTAATTAATAGTGTCAACCGATTTCAAAAACAAAAATATATTTCTTCGTCAGAACAATTTAGAAGAGTAGATTTCACTCGACAGCACAGTATCGGCAATTGCAGCATAGGCGAATGAAGATGGGAAAAAAGATTGCCAAAGGCGAGAAGATGAAAACAGGTAAAAACGTGGAGTAAGAAATTAGTAGTATGATACTATGAATGAACAATAAAATATCAAAACGGAAAGTGGAAGTCCAACGAAAATATTCAAGTCACTTCTTCAGTGAGTAAGACTACGGACATAAGTATCATATTAAATTTTAAACAACAACTTACCGGTTTCTGAAATTACGTAAGTGACCTAAACCCTGCTGTAAAAACAGTAGTTAATAAAGAAATGCGAAAAAATGTAGAACAGAAAATGAAGTAAAATAACAAAAAGGAAGGTAAATGTTCTATAAAACGATTCAAAGGACTTGTTCAGTGAGTAAAAGTACTAATATAACTATCCCACTAAATTATAAAAGGTAACTTACCGGTTTTGGAAGTCGTCCAAACATACTGTAAAAATAACAGTTTATCAAGAAATACAAAAAGAAATACCATAGAAAATGAAGGATCAAATTGGTTTTGGTGGCTATAGGAATATCAGCAAATCTGATGTGGGCAACGCATGACTTTCCATGCAGACTTAAATTTATATTTTCTTTATCTTTTTAATAATTCGTTAGATTGAGTTTAATTGCACCAAATAACAAAAACCTAAATTTGCATATTTAACTCAATTTTTGATTTTATTTGGTAATTGGACATTTCTCCGAAAACAGCGTAACAAAAATGCAAAAATGCAAGAAATCTCAACTACCTAGAGAACTGTTAAACCTAAAGCATAATGGAGTGTGTTATATTCTTTTCCTCGTTAAAAATTGAGTATAAAACAAGAATTTATTTGTCACATTTCAGCATATGTAGCCTCATTTCCCCCAAAAAGACGGGTTCCGATTCTATGGATCCTATCAAAAACAAATCAACACCAGGGTCTCACCCAAGTGACTTGCATACCAAATTTTACGAAATTCGGTCCATTAATTTTTTAGTTAGAGTGGATACATACATTGCACAGACAGACAGACACACAGACACACACACAGGGGTCACGCTAAAAATAGTTTTTTCGTACTCCAGATGTCTCGAGACGTATAGATCCGTCGAAAACTAGAGTTGGGATTTTCGGTATGATTCCAATACTTTCCCTATACTTTATCATGTATTACAGGGAAAGTAAAAATCATTCATCAACAATAACTTTAGAAAATAACAAAAATTCAGAAAACATGTAGAAAATGACCAAAGTAAGTAGGAAGAAAACGATATTGAAAAATTAAACCAGAAATTTCCAATCGGATGAGAAGAAAACACCATTATTGTTAGTTTGGAAGTCTGTTTGAGAAATTGTCAAGAAAGTTCAAATTCTTGCCCTCGAAGCCAGTTCACGCTTTGAATTTTGTGTTAATGTTGCTTCAAACAGAAAGTCTTATAAGTTATATATCTAAAATTCTAATTTTTATTATAATGTATCTGCACAAAATTTTATACAGGCCGGAATATGATTTCTTTAATTAAGGTGTCCATGCATCTCGAGCAAACAAGCATCATAACCATCGTAACCAAGTTTTATTGCATTAGCAGTAGTTTGAGTTGTGTGCAATATTCAATAGTTCATTTCATATGTCGTCTGAATAGAACTGGGATATTTAGAAATATGAAGAGAAATAAGAGATAGAAAAATAAGTTTAGAAATAAGATATCTGTAGCATTCTTTCCTATGGGAAATAATAATTATTCCCAAAGCAATAGCAGCAGTTTATGAGGGGAAAAGGTAGTTTGAACTATGAATGCAAAATTATAAAAGTAGTGTGTAGTAGCACCAATCAGCTAATTGCATCACATTTATAAGGCTAACACACTTGCTGTGACCTTGACAAAAGTTTATTACATATTTTAAAGAAATAATAAAAATTTCCAAAACAATAGCAGTTGACTATGCAAAAAAAATATAGTTTGAACTATGAATGTTAAAAGTATAATAATAGTGTATAGTAGCATCAAACAGCTAATTGCATTACATTTTTGAGGATCACACGCTTGTAGTCAAATTAACAAAAATGTATTAGATATTTTAAAGAAAGATTTAATAAAAATTTAAAGAATTTACTTAGAAATGAATCATCTAAAATAATGCATGTTTTTTCATTTTAATGCTGATTAAAATACAATATATTGCTGTTAACAGGTTACTTTTATTTCCAATGACAGTGTATTACAAATTTTGGGGGATTTCGCCCTACACGCGGACTGTGTGAAACACATTTGTTTGTTATCAAGTTCCGCTTATTATTGCTCTTATGGCACAAACAAACTATAATTTTTTTGTATGAAATATGCTAGTATTACAGATAATTTTCTTCATTTTACTTATGGGGAATGCCATCTAAATAATATATACAGAATAATATGTGTATTGTTGAAAATACCTAAAATAAATTCACGTCGTATTATCTGTCCCTGAGGGGAAACGACTTTTTCAGAAAATCATTGTCAATATACAAAGGTCTGATTTGCGTCCATGGTGACAAGTTAGGCAATATTTGAACAAATTTGGAAAGATATTGCCAACTTGGACAGTTTGGGCGAGTTTTGGGAAATTTTCAAATTTTGTAATTTGATTAAGAATTTCTCGAGTTACGTAATATTTCCGAGCTTTTTCCATAGAAGGTATATTTTCGTCATCGTTCAGTTAAGTCATCGTTCAGTTAGAAATAATTGACGCGACACGACTGAAAGTGAATTGTGAATACATTAATATTTTGATAACTTAATCTTTTTTTTTCCTTTGTGGTAATGAGTTGGCGTTTCTAATTGTTGTTTTGTGTAGTGACAGCTGTTTTCTCACTTTATAAGGTAGCTATAGAATTATTACTTGTATTAGTATGTATGAACTATTATTGGTGTATTATTCCTGTTTACCCTTATTGGTGCTTATTTAGTGTTGGTTATCCAGAAATTCATACTCATTTTTGTAAACTGAGAATACATTTGCGGTTCCAAAGGACAAGTCGTAACTATTTTTGGAAAACATTTAATTTTTTTAACTCTAACTTTCCATTTTTAATAAAATCTAACTTTCATTACTCCATTTCTCACTTTCATTACTTAAATTCTCACTTTCATTACTTTCATTACTAACTTCCATTGTTCTAACTTTAACTTTTTTTTTTATCTAATATTTTCTTGCTATCGAAAGGAACATTCGTTATCAAGTCATCTCGTGCTCACTTGATTCTACTCATATTTTTGCTTTTGAACTTCATTTTAGATGTGTTTGAAAAAAGTTTAATATATCCTAAAAAGTGTGTTTCAATCGATAGAAATTCGAACACTTCCGGGACAATTTTAATTTTCTTATGTTAAAGGGAAAATTAAAACAGAACATCTAGTTTAATATATTTTTTCTTTCACTGCTGCGAGCTGTTTATAATGAAGTAGGTTAATTAAATAAAATGAAAATGCGGTCTCTTAATTTTGTTTCTTTGAGGATATTTCAAATAATTAAAATATTTCTGTCTTATTAAAAAGTAAGTCCCTGGACGGCTACCGTGGCTTTCATTATTTTGAAAAATTAATTTTTGTGCAAACATTATATACCTGTTGCAGAAATGTACGTCGAAAGCCCAGACCACCCGACTCGTCCGTAGACTTAGAGCAGCTGTTTGGATGGCCGGACAGAATGTACGTGTTCAAATAATTTAAAATCAGCAAAACGATGAATTTTTAATTATTTGTAATGATTTGGAAAAATTAAAACTAATTTTTTCTCCTGAATAACCTACATACGCTATAGCATTTCAAAAAATCTGATGTGGGCAGCACATGTCTTTCCCTGAAAATTCATTCATTTTTTCTTTATTTCTTTAAAAATTTATTAAATTGTGTTTAGTTACACAAAATAACAATAAATATGCATTTTTAATTCAATTTCTGTGTTTATTTGGTAATTGGAGATTTTCCCAAAAGCGGCATAACAAAAATGCGAAAAATCTCAAATATCTCGATAACGGTTAGTTTTAGAGTAATATAGTTGTTCTTATTTTTTCCTCGTCTGAAATTAAGTTTACAATAAGCATTTAATTGATACATTTGAACATACGTAGTCTTTTTATTATATAAATTTTGACAATTTTTGCGAGTCATTTCTTAAAAACAGGCAGATTGTTTTTTCCGAATCGTACCAAAATCTAATCAGCACCAGAGTATCCCACAAGCCCCACTCTGTAAATTCCTCAGGGATGCATTTCTTTTGTGGATGCGGATGTTGCAATCCTGAGGCACCCGAGCGAACTTTTTCTTCTAGCTGTAGATTGCATCAATGCTGAGCCCCTAATAAACATCAGTTCTGCTCTATGGGCCTTAGTACCACCCTTCGGTCTCTGCCGTAGGGTATACCGTTTTGGGTTCGGGAACGGGGCCATTTGGTTGTGTTGCGAAAAGGACAAAGCGGCGTGCATCTGTAGTATTTCTTTTAAGAAACGTTTGTAGTAAACGGTTCCAGAGGCTGAGTCCCTTGGTTGCGTTCGTTGGATGGTGGAGAGCGTTTCATATCGAGTAATCTCCCTTGGATCTTTGCTGATCCTTGGGCCCTGTGCACCTGATGCACATTATGGTCCGCTCCTCATCATCTAGCTTTGCGAATGACTCCGGCAGTTACACTTTTCACGTTAGAAAAGTGTGGGGAGACGGAGCCTAGCGGGGTCTCCGATCCAACTGAAGTAATCCGTGTTTTTTTTCTCATTTAGTGGTTACAGCATGGGGAAATCAGATGTTCCATTCCCTGGTTCTTCGTGCTGCCGCAGAGAAAGTGTTGAAGGACTGGGCACACCCTCGGGTGAATCCCAGTCAGACATTGAGACAACCCCTTTGGGGTTGAATCTTGGCAAAAAGGAGGAAACCTGCAGTCTGACTTTGGAAGGAAGTGGAGTCGCGAGCCTTGGTGACCGACACACTGAAACCACGGCTGTGACGCAGGATATACTCACAAAAGCACAGAGATGCAGGAGGAGGCGCATCCCTAGGCAGCTAGATCAGAAGCTTGCAAAAGCTGGTGCAGTCAAAGAGAAGGTCGGAGGCACCAAGCGACTTAGTTTGGAAGGAGCCACACCTTCTGCAAGAGATCTGGTCAACAAGAAAAGATCAGGGACTGACATCCAACCTGGTTCATATGCTCAGGCAGTCTAGGTTATTAAGATGGCAATCGTCAAGGATTCCTTCCCTTCAAGTAAGCTGAGCAAGGATGAAGTTGACATCATCCAGTTTTAGATTCTCGATAAAATAGATGCTCACCCACTGGTGAGCAACTTCCGAAGATTCATGGCTCTCGCTTACACGCTGGAGCCTTGGTTCTTCAGTGCAATGCTGCAAATACTGTGGAATGGGTTAAGAAAACCTTCCACAATAACAAACAGATTCTGAGTGACGTACTTAAAGTCTTGATTGCTAATGAACTTCCCAAACCCATCAAGGTGGTCTTTAAGACCAGAGATGTATATACCAAGGCGCCGAGCGTTTTTCTGAAGCGGCAGAACCGTTTCAATCCGGAGTTGAAGTCTGAGGAGTGGCGTGTTCTGCAAAATTTTGTGGAACCCCTCTCCGTAAGAAGGATCTTCGAGGTGGACTCGGAGGCTGCGGTTGCGATTCGCAAAGCTGACCTTGGTGCTTAGAACGGTTTGGACCGCGGAGTCTTTAAGATTCTTTGGGACACAAACGAGAGGCCCAAAGGGAAGTTGGAGATGGAGGTACAGCCAGAAGATCAGGCAACCCCCTCTCAGGTAAGTATCACTAGTTTTGATACTATATTACCTAAACTTAATGATCTGGAAATTGCTTCTGGTTTTGATATTACGCTACATGCTAACCCTCTAATTTCTGATGATGAGCTGGAAAAACGCATGCAGGATTTTGACAATGATATTGTGCTTGACACTGATCATTGTCATGTTACTAGGAGGGCCACTCTCTCCTAGGTTTTCTCTGCCCTCTTTTTTGCCTTTGCTTATGGGCTATCTTAACGTCGTGCAAATCAATTTGCATCACAGTAGTCCTGCCTCTGCTATTCTTAGCAAAAGGCTGTTAAATGGTAGAGCTGATATTTTATCCAGGAACCCTGGACCTGCAATTGAAAAATTTTGGGTCTTGGGATAAAGAGCTTCAATGTCTTTTATGATACATCATGTATCAGACCTAGAGCCTGTATTGCTGTCAGTAACAGGCTCAATGCTGTTCGTCTTGTAAAATTCCTTGATGGTGACAATGTTGACATCAGTGTGAATCTTAATATTAATGAGCAAAAGATGGAATACATCTTTGCCTCGGCCTATCTTACTTACGAAGATAAGGAAGCCTTTTCAAATGTCATTACCAGCCTAATTGAGTACTGCAATGGCAAAAAATGATTATTGGTTGTGACGCGAATGCCCATAACACTGTATGGGGCAGCAGTGATTGCAACCGTAGGGGTGATGACATTTTAGAACAGATCATACTTTATAACCTTTTCGTACTGAATAAGGGTAACTCTCCTACCTTCGTGACAGTTAATAGTCGCGAAGTTATTGATATCACCATAAGCAATAGCATTGCTTATGATTATGTGATTAATTGGAAGGTTTCTGATGATGTATCCCTGTCTGACCACTAACTAATCTCCTTTTCTGTTAAAGGTTCTGTAAAACCTACGACAGCCAAGGGAAGAAAACCTAGGAGAACTAATTGGGGTTCCTACAAAGAAGATCTTATGTCCAGTTTGGGTAGCCATAATGGTGAGTATTCTTCTATTGAAAACCTGGATTTGGCTGGTGATTTTGTGCAACACACCATAATCTAAACCTTCCACAAAAATTGCAAAACCACAAATGCTGACTCCCCAAGGATAGTTTCCTGGTGGTCGAATGAGCTCAGTCGTTTGCGTGGAAAATGCAGGAAGCTTTTTAACAGAGGTAAAATAATGGAGAATGGCAGGTTTATAAATCTGCCCTTACCTCCTATAATAAGGCAGTCAGAGACTTCAAGAGAAACTCTTGGAGACCTTACTGTGACGGCATTAAGGATGCCTTTGCTACAGCGAAACTTGTTAAGCTGATGGCAAGGGACAGGAATTGTAATTTGAACACTGTCAAGATGTCAAATGGTGACTTTTCTGTTACTGGAGAAGAAACCCTGGCTGAGCTGTTCAGGGTCCATTTTCCAGTTTCTTATCCTTATAGCCATAGTGACATAGTTGATGCCTGCTCCACGTCTACTTGTGATGACAAAAGCTAGAGCAATACTAGGAATGTGGTTACCCTGGACAGGGTTAAATGGGCAATTGATTCCCATAAACCCTATAAAACTCCGGGAACTGATGGCATCATTCCAATTCTTCTGCAGGAGGGAATTGAGGTGCTAGCTTCCATTTTCTGCAGTATCTACAGAGCCTGTATTGCCTTGTGTCATGTACCATCTGGCTGGAGGCATACTAAGGTAATCTTTATTCCAAAGATTGGAAAGGATAATTATTACGAGGCCAAATCCTTCAGACCTATTAGCCTTACGTCTTTTCTTTTAAAGACTATTGAGAAATTTATCGACAGGTATCTAAGAGGAGTGATTCTGGCTGCTAATCCCCTGTCAAGCTCTCAGCATGCCTATCAACTGGGTAAATCCTCGGGCACTGCCCTTTATAGTCTCTCCTTTATTTTAGAGAGAAACTTTAATGCCAAGGAAGTTGTTCTTGCCACCTTTCTCGACATTGACGGCGCCTTTGATAAGGCACCCATCGATACCATCCTTGATGCTCTTGATAGGAAAAGTGTTGATATCACAATATCTTATTGGATCAAGAACCTTTTATCTAATAGGTATATTTGTGCATCTCTACTTGGTGATAGTATGATGGTGCATGCACTTGCAGGTTGTCCGCACGGAGATGTGCTTTCGCCAATTTTTTGGTGTATAGTTGTTGACTCTCTTTTGGAGAGTATAAATGCTTCTTTTGTTTCCTGCGTTGGTTACGTAGACGATGTTGTTATTATTGCCAGGGGCAAATTTGGCAACACTGTCTCTGACATGATGTCTACCGCTCTTAGGAGGGTTGAGACATGGTGTAAAAATGCAGGTCTTTCTGTTAATCCGCAGAAGACAGCTATGGTTGCGTTTACTAGAAAACGCATACTTAATCTTGGTGACATTCGCTTCTTTGGTAAGAAGCTTATCTACTCCAAGGAGGTAAAATTTTTAGGAATTTACTTTGTCAAGGGACTGAACTGGAAGAGATACTTGGATTACTGCACGACTAAAGCCAGAAGAATTTTTTGGTCTTGTAGTATTGCTATTGGGAAAAGCTGGGGTTTAATTCCCACGGCTATCTATTGGATTTACTCGATGGTTATCTGTCCAATCATTTCCTATGGATCCATTGTTTGGTGGTCTAGATTAAGATGTGAAACGGCTAAATTAGAATTAATTAAGCTCCAAATGATGGTTTGTATTGCAATCTCTGGATGCATGAAAACTACTCCCACTGCAACTCTTGAACTTTTACTTGGATTGCACCCGCTCTACATGCGTATTGAAGCAGAGGAACTCATTTGCATGAACAGACTTAAATATCTGAAACACTGGAAATATTACTCAAGGTATTTATCTTAGAGTGAAAATAACAGTAATGTTGCTAGTCATTCCTTATTTCTGTATACCTCCTGATGGCATTCATGTTAAATACACGTTTGACAAGCTTTCGAAATTCAGGTCCTCTCGCGGGATGACTGGAAGAGGACTCTCACCTACATTAAACGGAACTGTATTTACGGTACACGGATGGCTTGAAGATTGGCACAAGTACTGGTGCTGGTGTGTGCTGCCTGGATGATGGCACAAAGCTGTCTTATCCACTTGGCAGCTATGTTACTGTCTTTCAGGCCGAGGTCTTTGCCATTCTTATGTGTTATAGAATGACAGGAGCTATGACAGGAAGTATAAGAACAACCAAATATTTATCTGTTCTGACAGTCAGGCTGCTATCATGGCTCTTGGGAAGTTCACTATGACTTCTTCCCTTGTATGGGAGTGCTATAATGCACTCTTTGAAATTGCTAGCAATAACAAAGTCATTCTTTACTGGGTGCCTGGACATTCGGGCATTCCAGGTAATGGGTTGGCTGATGAATTAGATAGAAGAGGCTCAAGTACCCCTTTTGTTGGTTCTGAGCCGGCCTTGGGTATCCCCAATGACCTTGTTAGAAGAATTGTTTATGACATCTTCAGGAAACTTCAATGTAAGAACTGGCGTAATACTGAGGGTCAATGGCAAACGAAAATTCTCAAGTGCAATTGCCCTAGTACACGTCAAAAGAAACTTTTCAAGCTCAGCAGAACTGGCATCAGGAGGGCTGTTAGGCTCCTTACTGGACACTGCACCCTCAAGAGACACCTTAACATCATGGGCGTCACCAAAGATTCGCTTTGCAGGGGCTGCAAATACAGCGAAGAAACTGCCGCTCACAATCTTTGTGAATGTGAAGTGTACTCTGCTCACGGATTCGAACACATTGGTCGACATGTGATTGAACCCTGGGAGCTGAATGACATTCCTGTCAAGTGCCTGCTTATCTTCGCATCAGCTACTGGTCCCTTTTCATAGGGATCTGTACTGTCTAGGGTAGTACAATAGACCTCTGGTCGATGTGCTGGACTCTTCTTGAGCCACCCGTCTCATATTTCATTTTATTTCATCCCACAAGTAACTTATCAACCAAATTTTGTGAAATTTGGTCAGTTAGTATTTTAGCTAGGGTGGATACATGAAATTTTTGCAAAACATTTCGTTAAAAAAGGCAGGTTGTTCGTTTCCAAATTGTACCAAAATCTAATCAGCACTAGAGCATCTTACAAGTAACTTATATACTAAATTTTGTGAAATTTGGTCAGTTAGCATTTTATCTAGAGTGAATATATAAATTTTTTACAGGCCATTTCGCTAAAAAAAAGGCGGATTCTGTTTTACGATTCCTACCAAAAACTAATCAGCATCAGGGTCTTACCCAAGTGACATACCAAATTGTATGAAATTCGGTCTATTAGTTTTTTAGTTACAGTGGATACATACATTGCGCTGATAGACAGACAGACACACAGGCACACGCATAGACGTCACATTATAAATCGTTTTTTCGTATTCTAGAGGTCTCGAAAAGTATAGATCCGTCGAAAACTCAAGTTGCCATTTTCCGTATGATGCCAATACTTTCCCTATACATTACCATGTATTGCAGGGAAAGTAAAAATCTGATGTAAGCAGCACATGACTTATATCCACCTTATCTTTATTTTAATTAAATGTAATTCACTTTTAATTCAATTTTCGTTTTTATTTGGTAACTGGACTTACTTTCAAAGGTGGTGTAGAGAAAATACGAAAAAACTAAAATATATAAAGAACAGCTAGTCCTGGTGCAATGGAGTTGATCTTATTCCTTTCATCTTTAAAAATTATGTATAAAACAAGCATTTAATGGATATATTTGAGCACACGTAGTTTTTTTTCAGATTATGACGATGTTTGTGGGCATTTTTGAAAAACAGGCAGGTTATTTTTTTCCGAATCGTACCAGAACCTAATCAACACCAAGGTATCCCGAGAAAGACTTATCTACCGAATTTTGTGACATTTGGTCTATTAGCTTTTCAGCTACACTGGATACAGGCCTTTGCGGGCCATTTCGCTAAAAAAGGCGGGTTATTTTATCTCGAATCGTACCCTAAACTAATCAGCACCAGATTCGCCCACAAGTGATTTACCTACCAAATTTTATGAAATTCGGTCAATTAGTTTTTAAGTTAGAGTGGATGCAATATCTGCACAGACAGACAGACAGACACGCAGACACACAAACGCACAGACACACAGACGTCAGGTTAAAAATAGTTTTTTCGTGTTCTAGAGGTCTCGAAACGCGTAGATCCGTCGAAATTTCGAGTTGCGATTTTCGTCATGATTCCGATACTTTCCCTATACATTACCATGTATTGCAGGAAAAGTAATAAAGGGATAAATATTCTTAAATGTATTGGTTAAACACTTGCGTTGTAAGTAAAGTTTTATGACAAAACGTTAATAAGACGATTCCTACTTTCCAAGAAAAACCTTCTGTACATACTTTATTTTTTTTTAAATTTTTGGTGACTTAGCGATATTTTGAAATATACTAATTCACCAAACGAAAAATATTCTTTTCAAAAAGAAGTTTACTGCAATTTAAAATAAGTATACATTTTTAGTGTTTTCTTCGTGTCATAAAATTTAATCTTGTGCATAAAGACAGTAAGAAAATTAGTTTTAAAGCTGCAGGGAGTGTCATTGCTGCTTAATTTTATTTTTTTATTTTTACCTTCCATTCATTACAATTACATAACTCAAGAAACTTTTCAGGGCGAATTTTCTTTTGAACAACAATTGATAAAAATATTTGCTTTTGACAAATATTTACATATGAATAATAATTTAAAAAGGCATTGTTTTATTTTCTGTATTTCGTACTAACAAGAATGTAGAAACTATATAACAAATATTTTGTTCTATCATAATAATTTCAAAATTAAATAAAAATCAACATATTAAATTAATTGTCAGCAGAGCATCATTTTTTTCTTTCCATGTAAATTAGCTCACAAATGCTTTTAATTTCATTTGATGGCATCACCAAAATGTTCTCAAGAATTTGACGAAAATGTGTTTATATACAAAAATATTTATTTGTATTAGGAAATTAATTAAAGTTCTATTCGCTTACTTTTTTAGTTGGGTGCATTTGTTTAGATTAACATATTCGTTCTAACGTAAAGAG
The DNA here is from genome assembly GCA_951213105.1 of Amaurobius ferox. Classification (NCBI taxonomy): domain Eukaryota; kingdom Metazoa; phylum Arthropoda; class Arachnida; order Araneae; family Amaurobiidae; genus Amaurobius; species Amaurobius ferox. The sequence continues at coordinate 31,877,677 of OX578147.1, forward strand.
TTTATTTTCGTTTTTGCTTTTTTTTACTTAAGTGGTTTTATATTTATTCATATTATAAAGCATATTAAGATAAGGCAAAATTAAGTTATAAAGTAACAGCTTTTAGAAATCGAACGTTCTTTGTAATTTAATTTTGTAGCAACAAATTAGGAACCTTTTAAAGAGTTTTAGTCTTCATTTATTAAAGAGTAAACTGTTCTATTTAACACAGTATTTAATTTAACGAATTATGAAGGCTTTTAATCATTTTGTAGTGCATATAACTAAATTAACAGTTCACAAGTTGTTGATTTTTAAAAATAAATTAAACATAAATATTGGAAGAAAAAAGTATTTAACACGTTGTATAATAACATTTACAGGATAAAAACGGAATCAAAGTCGGAAACAGTTGTTGACTTGAAAATGTTCGTACACAACAACTGTGCTGAAGGCCCAGACCGCACGATTCATCCGAAGATATGAGCTACTGTTTAGGCGACCGGACACAACAACAGTGCAGAGAAACGAACTTTATTTTCTTTAAATTGTAATAGAGAGCTTCATAACTTTAAATAATTGTATATTTCTATATTTATGCTTCAGTGTGTTGGACAACGACTTTATACAAAAAAAAAACATCTTAATATTTTCACTTTCCAAAAAACACCACCATGTAAAACTCGTTAACTAAGCCAAGAAACGCCATGTGCAATACGTCTACGCACATTAGAGGATTGTAAAGTTGTTTGGCACATATTCGACTTGAATTGCAACAAAATCAATGTCAAAGAATATTAATTAGAATATAGGAAGCGTTTGGGGGTTTTGCCGCTAACGATGTGCGAGACCAGGAATTGAGTTCACACCAGATTTAGGTGAGACAGTTTTATGTTCAATATTTATGAGCGTCTTAATGTTGAAAAATGGAAACAGACGTAACGACGCCAGTTTTTAGACTTTGACCCGAGTTACCTTACACCTTTCTGGTAGATCGGACGGTCTGGGTCTCAACAACAACACTTTGATCAGGAGCGCGGTAGCCCAGTGGTTAGCGCGCGAAATTGCACTCAGTAGGACCGGGTTCGATTCCCTCCGATGCCAAAACTGCCGCCATGTTCACGCGGAGCACGATCACATTAAACATGTGGTACCGTAAGTACCTCCGATAGATTGGTGGTAGGGGAAGGAGTGTATCGTTCCTGTGAATGCCTCTCCCACTGGATTCCGGTCTAAATTGGGTGGCCCTTCCCATGCCATCCAAACAGTTACCTTACACTTTTCTGGTAGGTCGGACGGTCGGGGTCTGAACAACGACAACACTTTGACCCGCCGGCCGGCCAAATGGCTACTCATGTCCTTGTTGACGAGTCGGTCGGTCTGGGTCTTCAACACTTTGACCCGAGAGATCAATTAAACCATAAGCCTCTACATATAGCCATGAGTGTGAGTAAAGGTGTTTACCAATGGCAAGATGTCTGAGAGCAGTGCCCTAAAGACGGCCAATCAGAGCCAAAGAGGCGTTGTTGTTGTTGTTGAAACCCAGACCGTCCGACCTACCAGAAAGGTGTAAGGTAACTGTTTGGACGGTCGGGAAGTGCCACCCAATTTAGACCGGAACCCAGTGGGCGAGGCATCCACAGGGACCGTACCCTCCTTCCCCTACCACCAACCTCTCGGAAGGACTTTCGGACCCACATGTTTAACGTGATCGTACTCCGCATGAACACGGCGGCAGTTTTGGCAGCGGCTGGAATCGAACCCGGGCCTACCGAGTGCAACTCCAGCGCGCTAACCAATGAGCTACCGCGCCCCAGCCAAAGAGGCGTGTCAAAACTCAGGCAAAAAGAGGCGACAACCAAGAGATGATATTACACAACTTCTACGAGAATATCAGTTAGCATTCATGAAACAAGTCATGAAGTAGTTAGTAAAGTCAGAAGTAAGAGTGAGATTTTCTACGATAGTACGGAGATAATTCAGGCCAGAAGTCATGCCGACTTCTACGGAATCCATAGGCAAATGTTAAATGACAATGTCCTGATTACAGGTTCCAGATGTGTTCGAGAACACAATGAGCAGATGCAGTACGAGCCCAATACGTAGAGTTAAAGCCAGTACGATATTCGCAGATGCAAGAATTGTGGTAAATGATCGATCAGAAAATGAAGGTATGTGCCTATTAATAATTGTAGAAGGTCGGTAATGTATTTAGGAATTATTGAAAAACTGATCTCACACTTGCTCTCTCCGCCGCAATTAATATGAATAATTGAGTAAATAATTTAATACGTATTCTATGTTTTTCAAAATGTTTTTAGTTTTAAAGTTAATAATGGTGCAATTAATTGAGTCGCATTATGTTAATAAATATTTTATTCCAGGACACGCGCTAAAGATAAAATTGGAGGGTTATCAGCGGCACACAGCGCAATGTGTAATAAATTTCTACGATGCACGATTTAACGACCATGTTTATATAAATCAATTTAATATTATGCTTTTGCATAATTCTCGTATGATGGTTAAAGCGGTATTCTTAAATAATCAACGTAACTAAGAATAAATAAACTTTAATGTTTTCTTCTCAAAGATGCGATATTAATTGTAATCAACGCATTAATAATCAAACATAATAAATTAATAATCTTTAAATTCCCTTTTTTGTGCACAACACAAACAAATTTCTAACAAAGAAATTTCCACTTCCATAATAATGAGGAAGGTGTTTTTAAAGGAAATAACAATGAAACGGCGAATTGTTAAGACAAGATCGACATCATGCATCGTTTTGATAAAGAAAAAAGAACAACTGAACGTATATTCAGCCTTCTTAATTAAAGTTTATGTCCTGAACAATTTCTGAAAATATTGGAGTTGGAAAATCAATGGTATCTGGACAAGTCGTCCATGTAGACACAGTCTGTACCACCCGGCCACACATCTTGCTACCGCAAACCCTAGGGTTGGTCGTGTGGTCTGGGCCTTCAACAGTCTGTACCACAAATCGTCCATGTAGACACCTTCCGAACCACAAATCTTCCATGTAGACATCGTGACTCTCTAACTTGATGTCATTGCAAATTGGTGAATTTATGGGTTGTACACATCGTTCAAGTGAAATGTCAAACCTGCTGAGTATTCGTCTGAATCCTTTGCTTAGCTTGATTGACACAATTGCGTATTACTTGAAATATATATTAGTTTATTTGGTTTTACATCATCTACTAATATGGCTTGTAAAAATATTCTAATATTCTGTAGAAAATCCTAGCCGTTGAGATTAGTATGTTAACAATCGGAGTTGCTCAACAATAAACAGTTTCATAGCAAATCTGGTGAATAAAACCTGCACTGTTTAAATACCATATGCGTTAACGAAGGATTTTCGCAAACATATACCTGTATTGGACTGTTGCTAATTGGAAGCATGCAACATTTTAGACGAGATAGTTATTCATCGTGATGGACAGGATGGACGTAGTTGGACTTGGTAAAAACAGGCAAAATTTATTAAGGCTAAATGTTTGGAATTCATATAAAAATTCATATAAAATTCCATATTGGACGAATCATAATAGTTTGGGAATGCATTGTCCTAGACTCATATTGATTCTTAGTTCACACCATATGTATGTATATATTGGATTCAAAAGAATAAGAAATAGTAATAAAAAGGAGGATGCTTACAGGGAAGTATTAAACGGCCAAGGGGGATTGTGACCCCCTTGTTCTAGGTTAAAGCATGGCTGGACTCCAAGGAAACACTCCCGGAACCAATACCCGCCCGAAGCAATTTTCTTATTCTTTTGAATCCCGTATTTTTTCTTATATTGTAAGAGCTGCATCTCGCCTTATGATAATTATAAGCTGTGTCAATTTGTTTGTAAAATTATTCGTAAAATTTGGGCTATATATGTTGCATCTTTTGTATATTATATATATATATATATATATATATATATATATATATATATATATATACATATATATATATATATATATATACATATATATATAAATATATATATATATATATATATATACATATATATATATATATATATATATACATATATATATAAATATATATATATAAATATATATATGTATACATATATATAAATATATATATGTATAAATATATATATATATATATATATATGTATAAATATATATATATATATATATATATATATATATATATATATATATATATATATAAATATATATATATATATATATATATATAAATTATATATATATATATATATATATATATATATATATACATAAAATACAATCAAAGTCTATCAAGTTAAACAATAGCTTAATAATAATTATTAGGCGCATATGCAGCTCTAACATTTCTTGGATATCACCATTAAGTACAATACAGGGAATGGAATTTATACGAGTCTACACGATAAAAGAACAAGTTATGGCATAAAAATTAACCATATCATCACTTGGAAAACGAACCTTTCAAGATTCATTTTTAGAAATATAATTTTGGGACATTTCAAGAGAAACCAAATTTGCAACACTTTAAAAAAGGATTGCATATCAAGTAACAAGGGGATAATATTAGAAGCATTAAGAAAGTTACCCTGTTAATTTCCTGAAGAAATATTATAATTCATTTTTCAACAATAAAAATGAAGCAAATTCTTTCAAAAGGGATTTTGCTGAATTGGGATAGTTTCTGCATATCACTTGAAGACTTGCACATGCGCATAGTTATTTATATAATAGGATATTTTGTGTTTCTTCATTTGTGCGTTTCTTGACTTCCATTCTCAGTGGTCTGTTTCTCCATGTTTGGGTGCTTCTGACTGGGCACGTATGGGGGATCAACCTTTGCAATGCATTGGTTCCGTGAGCGTTTGCCCGGGCTGGAAAAGCAGCTTTAAACGGGAATGAGGAGTCGCCATCCTCCTCTGCCATTGCATGCATTGTATTTGGTTTCCCCTCCATTGAACTTTATCCTCATTTTTGATTACAATAGTATATATATATATATATATATATATATATATATATATATATATATATATATATATATATATATATATATACATATATATATATATATATATATATATAAATATATATGTATAAATATATATAAATATATATATGTATAAATATATATATATATATATATATGTATAAATATATATATATATGTATAAATATATATATATATATATATATATGTATAAATATATATATATATATATATATATATGTATAAATATATATATATATATATATATATATATATATATATATATATATATATATATATATATAAATATATATATATATATATATATATAAATATATATATATATATATATATAAATTATATATATATATATATATATATATATATACATAAAATACAATCAAAGTCTATCAAGTTAAACAATAGCTTAATAATAATTATTAGGCGCATATGCAGCTCTAACAATCAAAGCAATATAAGATTTCAAATGAAGACATATGAACAAAAACAAATGAAAAAGGGAACAAAAACAGGATTGCTTACGGGGAAGTAGAAAGGCTGAGGGGGATTGTGACTCCTCATTCCTGGGTGAAGCATGCTTTGAGACCCGGTAAACACTCCCAGAACCACTGCATGCTCGAAGCAAATACCCTTCCGTACGAGTAGAGAAAGCAGAATCCATACACGGAAACAATAATAAATGTGGAAGTGAACAAGATTCCGTCATCAAATATTACAACGATCATCAAAACAAAACCATCTGCCAATGCCACATATATAACGCTACGATTCATGCCCGCCAATGATTGTACGTATGAGTTACGGGATTAAGGTTACAGTGAGCTCACACCTTACCTCACAGTTACCTTAATCCCAAGGGGTCATACACAAATTAAAGTTTCCCCTATGAGAACCCATGTCGATGCATCGAAAAGCGATTTATGTCAGCATATTTGTCTTTTCATATCTCTGGGACTTTTTATTGTAAAATGTTGAAATTTTGTACATCACCTTATTGGTATATGGGGCACATTTTACTCATGGGAAGCGTTTTTGTACAGGGGTCGGTATATATATATATATATATATATATATATATATATATATATATATATATATATATATATACATAAAATACAATCAAAGTCTATCAAGTTAAGCAATAGCTTTCTAATGATTATTAGGCGCATATGCAGCTCTAACAAAGTAATATAAGATTTACAATGAAGACATATGAATAAAAACAAATGAAAAAGGGAACAAAAACATGGTTGCTTACGGGGAAGTAGAGAGGCTGAGGGGGATTGTGACCCCTCATTTCTGGTTGAAGCATGCTTTGAGACCCGGTAACTACTCCCAGAAGCACTACATGCCAGAAGCAAATACCCTTCCGTACGAATAGGAAAAGCAGAATCCATACATGGAAACAATAACAAAAGTGGAAGTGAACAATATTTCGTCATCAAATATGACAACGATCATCAAAACAAAACCATCTGCCAATGCTACATATATAACGTACCAAGATACGATTCATGCCCGTCAATGATAGTACGTTTGAGTTAGGGGATTAAGGTTACAGTGAGCTCACTGTAACCTTAACACTTTCGCGACGGTTGGCATGCCCACGTGCCGGCTGCAGACTTGCATTCAAGGACGTACGGCACGCACTCGTGCCGGAGAGAACTTTACCTTAAACGGCGACTGGCACGTATCGGTGTTTCTACGTGAAACGTTTTTATTTGAATTTATTCGTCTACTAGATGGCGTTAAATGCCCGTGGAAGCAACTTAAATGTATTTTGTAGGTGCTTGACCTTGGCAGAAAGAGAATCCAATGAAATATTTCTCCAATTGGAGCGGGGGGGCATGGCTCTGTAAAGTAAACAGACAGCTCACTTCTCGCAGCATAAACAATTTTATAACTGAGTTCCGGGTCTCGTTCTGATTTTAGCTTTTATTGATTTCGTTGCTGAATTAGAGAATATATGAGAGTATTTTTTGGGTGGGGGTGGGGTAAAGGTATGTGTAACAATGAAATGATTAGGTTATTTCGGATAAAAGTATGGCTGGTTTGAAACGTTTTCTTTATGTGGAAGAATATACGCGTATGGTAAACGAACCAGACAGTAATGAAAGCGATGCATATAGTGAAGATTCGTGGAAAAGTGTTATTTCTGATGATGAATCTGAAAATGAAATTGATTTTTCAGATTCTGAGCGTACTATTATTACAACGCCGCCAGCTTCAGTTGCTGTTTTTTCGAATGATGTTTGGAGATGTGATTTGAAAGATCTGAATTCTTTGGAGTTTTTGAACATACCGGAAATAAATCACAATATCATGCCGCCTCATTTAGATAAGGAACTTGATTTTTTTAGCATATTTTTTGATGATGAATTAGTAGAATTTATCCTAAAAGCAACTAATGAGTTTGCAAAGAAAAAATGGGAGAAAAGTCTCCTCTCTCCTTCCACATCGAAGACTCCACCTAAATGCATTTACAACTGTGACAGGAAATGTATTTACACCTGTGACAGGAACTGAAATGTATTTTCACCTGTGACAATGTATTTACACCTGTGATAGGAAACGAATTTCGTGTGTTTCTCGCACTAGTAATTTTGACGAGCATTGTCAGAAAACCAAATCTTAAAATGTATTTTTCTAAGAATCCAATTTTCAGTACTCCTTTTTTCAATTCAGTTATGAGTCGCGATCGATTTAGGAATATTACGTTACCTTCATTTTACTCTTGATAATAATGCCCCAAAACTAGATAAATTGAAACCCGTGTTAGATGCATTAGTTTCAAAATTTAAATCTGTATACACTCCTAGAAGAAATGTGTGCATTGATGAATCTTTGTTCTCATGGAAAGGAAGGCTGGGATTTCGTCAATATATCCCCTCGCAAAGGTCCAGATATGGAATAAAAATATATAAATTGTCAGAATCGGAATCAGGATATATATGGAATTCCTTCGTGTATACTGGAAAGGACACGGAATTATCAAGTTCTGATGGTGGGTATGGAGAACGTGTTGTGAAAACACTTCTAAGTGAACTTTTAGGAAAATGATATTCTTTGTATTTGGATAGATTTTTTACCTCTCCTGTACTCGCAAAAGATTTGTTGTCTAACGATACACATGTATGTGGTACAGTTTTAAAAAATCTGATGTGGGCAGCACATGCCTTTCCCTGCAGACTTATATTCACGTTCTCTTTATTTTAATTACATTTAATTCACTTTTAATTCAATTTTCTTTCTCGTTTGCTAACTGGACTCATTTTCAAAGGTGGCGTAGCGGAAAAAAATCTAAAATATCTCGAGAACGGCTAGTCCTAGTGTAATGGGGTTGGTCTTATTCTTTTCTTCGTTAAAAATTACGTATTAAGCAAGCATTTAATGGATATATTTGAGCATACGTAGCTTTTTAGTTTAGATTTTGACAATGTTTGCGGGCCATTTTGCAAGAAAAGGCAGGTTATTTTTTTCAGAATCGTACCAAAATCTAATCAGCACCAGGGTGACCTATAAGTGACTCATCTACCATTTTTTTGAAATTCGGTCCATTAGTTTTTCAGCTAGATTGGATACAAACTTTTGCGGGCCATTTCGCAAAAAAAGGTGGGTTCCTTTATCCCGAATCGCACCCAAAACTAACAGCACCAGACTCATCCACAAGTGACTTACCTTCCAAATTTTGTGAAATTCGGTCAATTACTTTTTTAGTTAGAGTGGATACAAAATCTGCACAGACAGACAGACAGACAGACACACAGACAGACAGACACACAGACCCACAGACACACACACAGACACAGACGTCACGCTAAAAATAGTTTTTTCGTATTCTGGAGGTCTCGAAACGTGTAGTTCCGTCGAAAACTCGAGTTGCGATTTTCGACATGATTCCAATACATTCCCTATACATTACCCTGTATTGCAGGGAAAGTAAAACTCGGAAGGGCATGCAAAAGAATTTTCCATCTGTACATCTACGCAAAGGAGAAATTGCAGCAGTGCAAAAGGGTGGTGTGAATGTCATTTTATTCAAAGATAAAAAGAAGGATGTCTTAATTTTAACAACTCTTCATACTGACTAAATGCAAAATTCTGGAAAGAAAGACCGGGAAACATCCGAAGGCATTTTAAAATCAAATTGTATTTTGGAATATAACAAATATATGGGGGGTGTGGATATCGGGGATGCGTCTCTAACACATTATCCAGCTTATAAAAAACTATCAAATGTTACAGAAAATTATTTTTTTGGCTTTCTAGATATTGCAATATTGAATGCCCATAGTCTTTTTGACAATAAGAAAGGGAAAAAATCTCTAATCTTGCAGTTTCGTCTTCATCTCATATAGCAACTTATTAAAATGTTCTTTACCCCTGAACAGTCCAATAGAAGTAGCTATCTCCTCCCCTCTCCTCTCCGTCTAACTGGAAGACATTTTCCAAAATTGTGCTCTGATACAGGTAAAAAGACCCCCGAAGAATATATATAGTTTGCTCGCAAACTACAAAAGGCAAAAGAAAACGCATAACGACTTATTATGAATGCAAATATTGAAATGTTGGTCTGTGCGTGGGTACTTGCTTTGAAATATACCATACGCAAAAGGTGTATTAATTAATGAAAATAGCTACGCTATTTTCTTGTATATATATGTACATAATTTCTATTAGCTATATAAATATTTCATTACCATCATTTCAATATTTTTTCTGATTAACTGATAACTATTTTAATCAATGTAAGTAATCATTTTAAATACACTAAAATTTGTAATATTTTGATAAAAGAAAATTTGTATGAAAACTATACATCAAATAGAAAATAAGAATTTCCTTTATTCCTGAAAATAGTAGAATACTGTGTTGAACGGGTGATTTTTAGTGAATTTTTTTCGAGAGTTAAGCTTAGCGCAAAAAAATAGCCGTCTTTTGGGCACATTTCGGAAACGAAGCGCTCCGTCCTTTGGGCCTCGGTAGTTTCGGAATACCGCCGTCGCGAAAGGGTTTTAATCCCAAGGGTTCATACACAAATCCATGTTTGCCCTCTGAGAACGCATGTCGATGCATCGAAAAGTGATTTATGTCAGCATTTTTGTCTTTTCATATCTATGGTACATTTTATTGTAAAATGTTGAAATTTTATATATCCCCTTATTAGTATATGGGGCACATTTTACTCATTGGAAATATTTTTGTACAGGGGCCATATACAAATTTAAATTTTGTATTTCTTAAAATTTATTTCCCTTGAAAATTTTAATCGATTTCATAAAATTCTGTACCTTTTTTACGAAACTTTGTAATTTATTATATAAGTCTAAGATCAATATCTAAGGAATAAACGCCGAGAGCAATATTTTTTGGGGACACCCTGTATATATATCAAAACTCTGTACAGTTTATAGAAACGTTATTATCAGACAAAAATCATTACTAAAGAAGACGCCGTAAGTGGAATATTTACCAGATTAAGTTCAGAAAATAATTCCGCCCATAAATTATTAATTGCAACACGTATTGCAGTTTCTAAAAAAATGAATAAGATTTAAAAGAGTTATCGTTGAACAATATGCATCCGTAAAATGTACAGATTACGCGATATTTTTATTCAGCCGCGTCGAAAACAAACTTGATCTATAAGATATACATTTATATGATGTGTCCAAGTTTTAAAAATAAAGTTTTAGGTTTAGGTATACCAACAGGCAGACAACAACTCCTCTCGAGTGAGCTGTACAATTTGGGTTCTCAAGCAGACAACAACAAACCTCGTCCAACTGAAAAGTAAGAAGATTTATCACCTCATCGTCCTGCTTAAATTAGGTTTTTTTATTATTTCTTTTAAATACTATCGAAATTCAATATACAGAGGAGCACCGTTTATACGTTTCTCAAGGAAACTTCGAAAAAGACGTATAAATGGAAAGACGTATAATTGGAATTTTATGAAACAACTTTCATTATTACAAATTTAATGCTACAAATCGCGTTAATTTATTTAAAAGTAATATTTTTATTTTTTCTAAATATTATCTATATTGAAAATAATATTTATTAAATTTTTATATTTAAACATTTACAATCATAAAAATGAAAAAAAATCATGCTTTTATTTTTATTTCATACATACATATCTTAAATAAATACACATCTTCTTTTATACGATTTATGTGCAAGCAGATAGATGTTAATTAACAAAATATTGAATCGTCTTCTGGCGTGCGGATTGAATGTGAGTAATGAGTACAGCATTATGAATCGAATTAAGGTCTTTGAAAGTTTTTCGTTGGTGTTTTGCCAAACAAAAAAAAATTCTAAGTTTATCAATGGAGTCCATGACGTCTTTAAAGGAAGGCGGGATAAATTCTCCACATTCTTCTTCATCATCATCGCTACTTAAATTAGCACCAGACAATTTGTATCTTATTAATTCATCAATTGTGATTAATTTCGAAGACATTACATCGTTATCACAATTCACATACTCCTCGAAAGTAACTTCGGATCTCAGGAGATTCCAGTCTCTTCATCCATAATCACAGTTACGTCATCTCCAGCGTTGATACCACTGTCGTCATTGGCATCATATTCATATAATTTTGGATATGGAAAATCTTCTTTAATGAAACAATATTTTATTGCTTCAGACTTGACTTGAGTCCATGCTAGGGAAATCATATTTATCCCATGAAGTACGTTTATCTTTCCTTGGATATTTCCTATAGTGATGCTATGAAGGGCATATTGAATTAAATGCTTTCTGTGGTACAATTTTAAGTTTTTTATTATTCCCAGATCTAGGGGTTGAAGACCCAGACCGTCCGACTCGTCCAGAGGACTAAGAGCAACTATTTGGACGGCCGGCAGATCTAGGGGTTGTAGTTCCCTCGTGCAATTTGGTGGAAAGATAAGCACTTTTATATTTTTCGAAAAGTTGGTTTCTTCGGATTGAGCAGTACGTTGATCCACAAAAAGTAAAAATTGACGTTTTCGTTGTTTCATATCTTTATCCATTTTTTGAGCCACTAAAAATTTTAACAGTCATCCACGCTTTTCTATTTCCTTCATAAATTATTGGCAATGTTTTAACTTTTGCAAAACACCTTGGCTTCCGGGACATCCTTATAACTAGAGGAGTCATCTTATCACTTCCATCAGCGTTGCACAAAGTTACACAGTGAGGCGATCTTTACATTTGTTTCCACCTTTGCAATTGTCACCTTTAAATGCGAGAGTTCTTGCAGGCATGATATGATAAAAGAGGCCTGTTTCATCAACATTGTAAATGTCCTGGTATTCATCAATTTTGTTCGGCAATTTTTTTAACCATTCTAACAGTTTCAGTAGGAACATTTTTAGATTCCCCGCTTACCACTTGACTTGAAATTCCATGTCGCATTTTGAATTTGTGAAGACATCCAGTTGAAAAACTTGCATCTTTTACATCCAATTTTAATGCAATTTCTTTTGCTTTCTCCATGAACATGGGCCCACTCACAGGAATATTTGATGGACGACATTGTGTTAAAAACTGAAGCAAAATGTCCTCTACTTCAGAAAATTTGTATTCTTGCACTCGCAGTTTCTTGGAAGCAAAGTTTCCGCAAGCTGCTGCTCCGTCCTCGATTTTTTTTCTTTCTTAGACAATGGGTTTTAGAGTAGAAACTGGAATATTCAGTTTTTTATCCAAATGTTCTTTTTTTAATCCTGTACTTTTGTCAAATTCTTTTAAAATTTCAATTTTATCTTTTAATGAAAATGCTTTACGCCTTCGGGACATTTTTGGAGAACGTTGAATTTTTAAGAAACCAACAGAATGATAATGCCCAACAGACTGAACAGCAACTCTGAAACGTGAGCTCTCAAAAGCATAGCAATTCGATTCGAGAATGAAATGCTTATCAAACAAAAGATTCTGGCGAATAGTTCCTCTCATTGTTCGCTCTTCCCTCAGTTTTGGGCTACCATGTCAATTTGACAGCTGGAGCAAGAATTGCTTGGGAATCAAAAAGTGCGTTAAATTTGTAACAGTGGCAACCTATGTAAGAGTTTTCAGAGTATTGGTGGCAATTCCTAAATGTTCTATCAGAATGAAATTTTTCGAATTTTAGAAAGATTTATCAGCGTAAAAATTGGGAAAACTACATGTAACCGAAGTTTTGCGTCGTATAAACGAAATATTTTTTATTACACGGTTATGAATGAATCGAGATTGTGCTGTAACGACGTATAAATGTAAAAGACGTATAAATGAGAAACGTATAAACGGTGCTCCACTGTTTAGTCAAAACATGTAAATATTTAATGTTGAATATTAATTGGATTGATACATAAAATGTCTGAATAGTACTTCAATCAAATTGCAAATATTTTGGGATTAATAGTGATTCTATTGGCATTAATTCATTTAGCTACCAAGTCAGTATCTAAAAACACCATATTTTGGATTTTTTCTTTATGTTATATTATCTCAAATCTTATTATTGCTACTACCTTCATATTATTTTATTATTTCAACTACTTTTATCTTTTTTATTACCTTAAATTATAGTTTTGTACATATACATTGATACTATAAGATAAAATAACAATATGTAAAGAAACATATTTTTGTAATAAATGTCTAAAGCAGAATGAATTTATATTATTTTATCCAATGCTAAAAGACGGAAGGTAATCTCTTTTTTTCCTTACCGTCCAGTAGAGACGCGAATTTGCAGCCAATTCTATTGTAAATGTAATCTTAAATAATTTTTCAACCTAAAACAAATCATCTTTCACAGTATTTATGACGGCAGACCTTTATAACTGCATTGGAGTCAAAAAGCGGGCAGGATAGTGTTGTGATAAACATGCTGCATGGATCAATTTGAATAGAGTAATTAGAAAATTAATAGTAATTGCTTTAAGAGCTTAATGAAAATATTTTAAATTAATTACTCCATTCAAATCAAGATCCATGCAACAAATTTTCACGGGTCGGATTCTCATGTCAAAACAATTAAATCTTAATGGCCAAATAAACAATTAATAAAAAATTAAAATTTTTTGTATAGTGGTATTATCCAGGTATTGACATGAGAACCTTAAATGAAATGATAATAATATAAAACAATACATAAATAAATTCCCAATTTTTTTTTTATATTTAAGAAGAAATTATTTATTAAAGAAAATATATATATTCATTAAGATTATATTATATGTATATAATCAATATTAATTGACTTTTTTTTTTTACATAAAATAAAGTACCAATAAAAGAATAAAGAAATAAGTTCCTTTTACTCACAGCTTCTGTACTATTGTGTACTTGTTGAAAATATATATATATTTCAAAATTAGTAAAAAAAATAATGCAAATTCACATCAGAACATTTGCAGATGATCTCTTCATCATGCTCTATTTTGTACTTCATTTTTAATTAATATTTTGTATGAAACCTGTATTTTTTTTATATTGAACCTTCAATATAAATTCTGCTGATATCATCATTTTAAACACTATCTCCTCAACTAGGAGCACTATCAACACATTTTTTGTGAACAATGCCACAGACCGACTCATTTAAAATGCACACATCTTCAGCTCCTCAGAGCTCAGCCACTTCAAAAATTCACTGAACATTTGATACATATATTTCAGAAACGAAATAAACTAGGTCATTACACCTTTTTTTCATCACAGACCTACTGACTGAACTTCATAACTTCTAAAAATTACACCTCCCCTCTTCCCAGGGAAGGGGGAGAAAAAAAGAAAAGCTGCTTCCCAGCTCACATTCACATGTTGCTAGGACCCAGTAACAGAAGAACAAAATAATTAAAAAAATGACTTCTGGGTAAGAAAGAGACGTACCAATCAACCATTGGTTACTGACCAGTGATGTCACTTTGATCCACGAATTGTAGAAAGGGGGGAAAAAGTTGTTTCTTCGCATGCTCAATGAATTCCCAGAAAAACCTCTGCTCACAGGGAACTTAGAATTGATGATCTTGCACATCTGTCAAGGATGATAATTGAATGCACTTGCAAATCCATTCGTGCCTAATCGTGGTGTTAATGGCTGCAAATACATGCCAGATTGTAGATAATATGAGAGGTCTCGTTTAGCTTTCAAAATTCTGTTTTTCCACACCTTAAAATGTCACTTAAGTTTTTGAGTGATCTTGCTAAATGCTTTTTTAATGGCTTTAGTGCCTTCTACTTCGAAGCCACTGTGGGAAAAACATTCACTACCTCAGACCACCATGAATTTAAGAAAAGTTCTCATGGGAAAGAATAACTTTTTTTTGTTGTAAAGTCATAAAGTGTTATGATGAGTTTAAAGTTTTTAAACACATCACAACAGATAGGCTATCTTTGATGCCAATATTTTTAGATGTGCCTGCAAAAAGTCGTAGCTTGTAACCTATCAAAAACTGTCAAATATTTTCATAGGATCTCTGGTGGAATTCGTATGGTCAGTATTTTGTCCCACGATTTTGCAACAATATTTTAATATTCATCCATTATAACTAGATTAATGCTATTGCATATATCAACTTCAGATTGCTGGTAAATTACAGGTTTCTCATTTTAGGACATACACTCACCGACCAGTGGATTAGAAACCCATGTTCAATATGTAATTCGTCTGTCAGTAGTTCCAATTATATCACTCATGCGGTTAGGCATGGATTTTAGAAAGTGCTGGAGAGCATTTAGGTCAAGAGAATACTAGGAGTTGGAAAAGTAGATCGCAAGTTCCTATACAATTGGTGATTGTTGTTGGATGTGTCTTTCCAACATGATCCAAATGTTCTAGATAGGGTTTATATCTGAACTTTGCGGTGACCAGGATATATGGTGGAAATCAGAGGCATGCGCCGTGAACCAGTGTTGTACGGTTCTTGCGCGGTGTATGGAAGCATTATAGTCCATCAATGGTCCGTCACCTGTGGGCTAAAATGCAACGTTTCAGGGTGGACATGATCGGTGAGAATATTCAAGTACTCTATGGATGACACTCAACAGACCAGTAGAAACACCAGTCTAGAAAGCCAGTACCAAACTAGCAAATCTTGTCTCACATCATGATACACCCACCACAACACTGAACTGGCCGAACAAGGCAAAATGGGTTCATGGTATCATGGAGCTTTGGCCACACTCTCAGCTTGTCATCAGTACAAAATAAAATGTAGCTTGATTTGTTCGACCACATTATCTACTTCCAATCATCGGATGTCCAGTGACACTTTTACCAGGATCACTGTAAAATCATTTTCCGGTAGCATTATCGTTCATGAAAGACCCGTCGCCTGTGGGGTAAAAATGAAATATTGAAGGATGAACGTGATCATGAAGAATGTTTAAGTACTCAATGGATGACAACCAACGTTCCGGAAACACCAGGGGTCCAGTACAAAACCTGCAGAATATGCCTCAGAATTGGGGATTCTAACCATACGGACCCCCACAAAAAGTCATTTTCCAAATGGTGGCAAATCTGTCTTTTTCCCCATTCTGTCCCACTTCTCTTGGAACATACAGCGACAGCATTCTTATATACGGTGTTGCGATCACGTGTATGTGCCATAACTAACGTAGTTTGCATACAGCCGCCCGTGACTTCTATTTGCATTCATGTTCCATGGTTTCTAATTCACTAGTTGGTGTGTGTATAACTAACTGCTAATTTCTACCAGTGGATCGGCAAGTTTATTTCCAGAAATTCTGCAGTGATTTTGGAATACACACTATTTCAGCATGCTTATGAGGTTATTTAGTAGCAGTTTAGCACTATTGATTCTACAATTATCGCTAGGGCCAGTACCACTTACAGCTAGTATTGGTATTTGAGAGTCCATGAGGAAAACAACTTTGTTTTATCACATTTCAGTTTATTTAAAGTTTGTTTTTGCTGCTTGTTGTATGGCTGATGTTTCAGCGTCGAAATCTTTAGCTAATTTTTTCCAAGAGAAACTTTTACTTTAAATATTATATTGTAGGTGTATCATCCACATCTGATATCCACTATTTTACTTTCAAAATTTAGTGATCCATCCGTGTAGATATGGATTCATTATGTTCCAGGCTAGTTCTTTTCTTAACTATAAATCACAATAGAAATGAACTATTCTAGAACAGAATATAACACATTCCAAGGATGTAAAATTAAGATTTTTTGTATCAAAGGCTGTATTATTTGAAGCTTGCTAACTATTTTACTTATTGATTAATTTGTATCAACGTAAGCACCGGTGTTAGAAATTCCGCTAACATTTCCCACTCCGGAAAAAATACTTGTACTTAACGTTTCATTACATGATAATAGAAAAAATGAATAGCCAATTACTTAAGCCTAAAAGCAATCGCTGCTAAATGAACCATTATGTGTGCTTTACAGTGACAGCAGAATAGTTTCCTTAATGAGAAAATTGGTATTTATAGAATGGGAATTGTAATGCTAAGAATTCTTTTAATATTGAATACGCTACAGTAGACTAAATATTACTATTGGTATATGGTTAAACCATATATTATATACTATTAGTATATGATTTATAAAGGAGTGTTGATAATATTATTTATCTTTATAGAGCATTTAAAAAAAATATTTTGCAGTTTATACCAGTGTTTCTTTATATTTTTTACTCGTGGATCACTTTTCAATTTCATTTAATCCTGGCGCCACCGTCTTTCTATTTTTGTTTCAGTTTAGAATGTAGTCTGGAATATATAGGAATGGATCGAGCTTGCTTTCTGTATGGTTAAGAGTCGAAAAAGTTTAAAAACATTTCAAAAATTAAAAGATTGCCGTACGCAGAGGTGTATGTAAGTTATGTTTAACCTGTTGAACATGAACCATATAATTATAAATAAAAGTAAATAAAGTAAACATTAAAGTAATGTTTATAACAAGAAAAATCAATCATGCATAAAGCGTTGATTATGAAACACTTTCCAACTTCAATGCGATTTTATTTAAACATCTCTAAAATGCGATACATTCGTAGGTAATATTTTTAAAATTATCACAATACTACATTAATGTATTATATTTGATAACTTAAAACTTCATCGAAAAAAATGCACTTCATTCAAATGACGGCATTGAAATATAAATTGCCTGATTTAAACATCTCTAAAATGCGACACATTCCTCGGTAATATTTTTAAAATTATCATAATACTACAATAATTTATTATACTATTTGAAAACTTCATCGAAAAGTAATGAACTTTTTCAAATGACGTCATCGAAATATAATTCGGCTGGATCTTTAAATAAAAGCTGCATTTCATTCATATACTTTTTTCCATTAATTTCATTCATTACAATTCTATAATAATTAATTGTATTTAAAACTTGAAATCATGGAGGTACAAGTAATCTAACTCTCTGTTCAAAACTTCATCAAAAAATCGTTTGCTTCTCTGTAAAATGAATGATTGTTTCATTCATATCAGCTATATTGCAGACTCAGCTATATATGGACTAAATAATTTTGCTTTAAAGAAATGCAGCAATTCTTATACAACTCATTCTACATCTGTTGGTATTTACATTTTTCATAAGAGAAAAGTAGGCTTCGTTGTAGAAATAATCAACGTTCGATGATCATTTAAACTCAACTAATTGCGTTGTTTCAGGATGTAGATGCACAGAATTTAAAAAAAAAAATAAGAGTTTTTAGGACGGGTACAACACTAAATATGAATTAAAAAGAACTTCAAATCACGATTTTGACACAAGATGGATGCCATAATTTATTTTGAAGTGGGTCACGTGATCTCTTCATGTAATGATCACTTGATCTCAGCATATAAAGGATGTAATTATTATTTTAATTTTTATTTAAAAAATTACTGAATATATTCTGCTGTATTTTTTTATATATATTTTATGGGATAATTCGAATATTTCCTTAAACTTTCGAAGCAATTTGTGAATTTTAAATCCGCTTAAAAAATGTTTTTCATCCCGGGTTCAATCCAAAACTAATTGGGTGATATCATTCATTTATATTCCCCTAGGTCCCACAGACCGTCTGAACAACATAATAAAAGTCATTTTTACGGCAGTTATCGTGCTAACGGACAGACAGACAGAACGAACAAAGTCATAAACACTTTTCAACTATGTTATAAAGTGTTAATAAAAACGTCAAAAGTTTGATAGTTTGAATATTTTTACATACTTATATAGTTATATATTATTAGTAATTAGATTTAATAATATGAAATTCGTTATATGCAGCTAATATTGTTATTATTTTCCTTATATACATAGTATAACGTATAAGGAAAATATTGTGACGGAGTCGAAAATTCGAATTCGAGTTTTCAACGGGAAAGCACGTTTCAAGCATCCCTGATCACGAATCGAACATTTTTGAGGTGATGTCTGTATGTGTGTGTGTGTGTGTGTGCATGTGTGTGTGTGTGTGTGTGTGTGTGTGTGTGTGCATGTGTGTGTGCGTGTGTGTGCATGTGTGTGTGTGCATGTGTATGTGTGCGTGTGTGTGTGTGCGTCAGTGAGTCTGTGGAGACGGTATCTCACGAACGAATGGAGCGATTCGAATGAAATTTGGTACACAAATTACAATTCCTGAATTCTGGAAGCCTATTGATTTTAAACACGATAGAATGTTTAAACCCTTCCTAAATTTTGGAGTGAAATTTTGAAAAAATTATCAAATAATCAAAACCTTTAATAAAGTTACACAAATAGACATTTCTTATGTAATTTTTCCTTAGAAAACGATTGACATAAACTACAGAACGCTAGCAGGAACTGTTCTTGAGATATTTTACATTTTTTATATAAATTTATCAAAAAATCCCATAAATTAAAAAATATTAACTCTTGAGAAATATAATGAAGCATAACATACATTTGAACATAGCGCAAATACTGTTCACGCACCGGGCTCGCCCCAGGATTAGAATAGGGGGAGAAGTAGTAATTACTCAATATAGGCAATGTGTAAGGTAGTTAATTGTCAGCACGATGCCTCCTCACAGACCCGATAGAACAGCCCGGTTTGAGTTGTACATGACAGGAGTTGTAAATTTTCATAAAAAGAGGTGTCGTAGCAAATGTCGAATTGAAACTACAAATATCTTGAAATGTATAGCCCCTGTCAAGTGTCCTCATTATGTCATCGTTCAAAATTCAATTCAATCGTCTAAATTATCTATCTCATTATCGGTCCAGATTAACTATTCAAATATTTCACAATATTTCCTCTTCATTACGTCACCGGTTCAAATATTAAATTTCTCCAAAACTTTCCTCATTACATCATCGGGCGAAAGTACCCACAATACGATTCCCTCATTTCGTTTCTCCTTATGACTTATACACCCTTCTCATGACTCATCTGTAAGAGGAGCTGCTCCATTGCTCCACCTTCTGCTCTTCAACTCTTATTTCTCTTCTACTAGTATTGTTCTAAAAACAGTGTGTTCTATAGCCGTAGGAATAAAGTTGATTAGTATGCTTGATTGAAAGTTGATTGGTATATGTATTGCATGATTTCTTCATTCACATATTAAAATAGAAACTAAAATCACTTACAATGTACCGATTTAAATAGCTCAGGGGTGGGAAAACCCAGTGGTTTGTGTACGGTATTGACTCGAAGTACCCGATATCGATTCCTGGCTCTTTCCTAACTACTGCACTGTTCATGCTGGGTACGATCACGTTAAAGATGTTTGGCTGAAAGTCCTTTCAAGAGATTGGTGGTAGGGGATATAGGGTATGGTCCCTGTAGATGTCGCCCTCACTGGGTTCGTGTCTAAATTGAGTAGCACTGTCCCGCCTGTCCAAAAGGATGCGATTAACATGTTATGCCAGATCTTCGGGTATGTCTGACCGTCTGGGTCGGATGGAAAAAAGGGATTTAAATAGATCGGTCACATGCCTCCACTTGCTAATTCAACAAACAAGATGAATTGTAATCTCCAAAATTATACTTTAACTTCATATTAAATTAATATTTAAATATCTTTAATTTTTTAAGTTTATTGTAAAAGACAAAAACACAGTCTTCTCATCAGAATAGGAATATGTCTACTAATGTCGGCGGCTGTTTTCACATTATATTTCTCTCAGGGCAATATTAGATTTAATTTGATATTAAAGCATCGTTCAGCTTGAACAAGGGAGTTAAACTGGATTATAGACAAAGTCCCTGTAGCTGCACCACTCACTATGACCCATAAAACTTTCTTATTAAACATTACATTATACTGTTATAAAAGTTATAATATTATTTCAAACATGTAAGTGTTCTAAGGTACAAATAAGATTAAAAACCTCTTTCATTCAATTTTTTTCTTTTAAAATCTTACGCTTTATCGCAAAGTTTCCTGCATGAAATTTAAGATACGCATTTTATTATGAAATTCTTTCATTTGCATTTATTTTTGTTCCAGAATACAGTGCCCGCACATATCGTTCTAATCAGAGCTGGAAACTTTGACATCCTATGTCATTTTTGAATACTGTTTTTAAAGTAACGGTTTAAAAGAAAATATTTTTATACTTATTGAACCGTTATTTTAATAACAAAACATTTATATTACACGACAACTGAAGACGATTTTATTGAAATACCTAATTTGGGTGTCATATGTTTTCTACTTTCTCGTATTCAGAAAGTATTATTTTCACGAAAATTTTCGAAATCGAGATTTTGATGCCAATTTATGTTTAATACCTCCTGAATACGTTATGACTATTTTTTGAATAATGTTTGTCTCACGGTATATGTCTGTCTGTGGTCGATTTCGCATGTAGCCGATAGCGGCCACAAATATTAATGCGCGGTCGTCCATTCTGTTGCTCCAAGTCCTCTGGACGAGCCGGACGGCGTGGGGCTTTCACAAATATTAATGCATTTCATAAAACTCTATATTCAGCTTTGTTATCAAAATATCTAGAACTAGAAAGCATTTTTACTTTCCCTGCAACACATTATGATGTATAGGGAAAGTATTGGAATCATGCCAAAAATCGCACCACGAGTTTTTTACCATCCCAGCAATACATGGTAATGTATGGGGAACCTATTGGAATCATGCCGAAAATCGCACCTCGAGTGTCCGACGGATCTACACGTTTCGAGACATCTAGAATACGAAAAACCTATTCTTAGAGTGAAGTCTGTGTGTGTGTCTGTGGGTCTATCTGTCTGTTCAGATTATATATCCACTCTAAAATCGCACTCGAGTGTCCGACGGATCTACACGTTTCGAGACCTCTAGAATACGAAAAACCTATTCTTAGAGTGAAGTCTGTGTGTGTGTCTGTGGGTCTATCTGTCTGTGCAGATTATATATCCACTCTAAAATCACACCTCGAGTTTTTTACCTTCCCTGCAATACATGGTAATGTATGGGGAAAGTATTGGAATCATGCCGAAAATCGCACTTCGAGTGTCCGACGGATCTACAACGTTTCGAGACCTCTAGAATACGAAAAACCTATTCCAAGAGTGAAGTCTGTGTGTGTGTCTGTGGGTCTATCTGTCTGTGCAGATTATATATCCACTCTAAAATCGCACTTTAAAATCGCACTCGAGTGTCCGACGGATCTACACGTTTCGAGACCTCTAGAATACGAAAAACCTATTCTTAGAGTGAAGTCTGTGTGTGTGTCTGTGGGTCTATCTGTCTGTGCAGATTATATATCCACTCTAAAATCACACCTCGAGTTTTTTACCTTCTCTGCAATACATGGTAATGTATGGGGAAAGTATTGGAATCATGCCGAAAATCGCACCTCGAGTGTCCGACGGATCTACAACGTTTCGAGACCTCTAGAATACGAAAAACCTATTCCTAGAGTGAAGTCTGTGTGTGTGTCTGTGGGTCTATCTGTCTGTGCAGATTATATATCCACTCTAAAATCGCACTCTAAAATCGCACTCGAGTGTCCGACGGATCTACACGTTTCGAGACCTCTAGAATACGAAAAACCTATTCTTAGAGTGAAGTCTGTGTGTGTGTCTGTGGGTCTATCTGTCTGTGCAGATTATATATCCACTCTAAAATCACACCTCGAGTTTTTTACCTTCCCTGCAATACATGGTAATGTATGGGGAAAGTATTGGAATCATGCCGAAAATCGTACCTCGAGTGTCCGACGGATCTACAACGTTTCAAGACCTCTAGAATACGAAAAACCTATTCCTAGAGTGAAGTCTGTGTGTGTGTCTGTGGGTCTATCTGTCTGTGCAGATTATATATCCACTCTAAAATCGCACCTCGAGTTTTTTACCTTCCCTGCAATACATGGTAATGTATGGGGAAAGTATTGGAATCATGCCGAAAATCGCACCTCGAGTGTCCGACGGATCTACACGTTTCGAGACCTCTAGAATACGAAAAACCTATTCTTAGAGTGAAGTCTGTGTGTCTGCCTGTGCGTCTATCTGCCTGTCTGTGCTGATTATATATCCACTCTAACTAAAAAACTAATGGACCGAATTACATAAAGTTTGGTAGGTAAGTCAGTTGTGGGCGAATCTGGTGCAGATTAATTTTGGGTACGATTCGTGATAAAAGCACCTGCCTGTTTTTGCGAAATGGCCCGCAAAAGCTTGTATCCACTCTAGCTGAAAAGATAATGCACCGAATTTCACAAAATTCGGTAGATAAGTCACTTGTGGGACACCCTCCTGGTGCTGATTAGATGTTTTGTATGATTAGGGAAAAAAATAATCTGCCTTTTTTTTTTTTTGCAAAATGGTCCGCAAAAATCGCCAAAATCTAAAATAGAAAACTACGCATGCTCAAATATCTCCATTAAATGCTTGTTTAATATGTAATTTTTAACGGAGAAAAGAGTAAGACCAACCCCATTACACTAGGACTAGCCTTTCTCAAGATATTTTAGTTTTTTCGTATTTTCTCTAAGCCACTTTTGAAAATAAGTTCAGTTATTAAATGAGAAAGAAAATTGAATTAAAAGTGAATTAAATTTAATTAAATGAAAGAGAACGTGAAAATAAGTCTGCAGGGAATATCATGTGCTGCCCACATCAGATTCTTTAAAATTCGAGCGAAACCTTCGACATTTATTTGAAAATGTATATTTTTTAACATGGCAAAGTAGGGCATAATCTGAAACAATCAAAATGATTTATTTATGGCTCAACGATCACAAAACTTTATAGTTTCAATCAGTGATTTGAAAAAATTGTCGGCAAACAATTTTTTTATTCGTGACATCATTACCCCTCCTCGATGGACAAGTTATGAGGATTGGAGGATAAGCTGAGCAACTATAACTTTTTATTTGAAACATTAAATGTCAGAAACAACAGTTAATTGCTCAACTAAATAAAATAACACAATCTGTAACATAACAATATCTGATGTTGATTATGATACCAAAGAAACGAAACAATAGGGGTTGGAAGAGGAATTTCCCTCATAGTATAGGTATTTGTTACAATTTGTTATCACGTATGCGATATAATACTTTTTCAATATGTCCTCAGAAACTGTAGGTGGATAGGAGGATAAGAATTATTGGAGAATAAGTATGATAAACTATAACTTTTTATTTAAAATCACCAACTGTCAGAGACATCAATTAAATATCCAATAAAATAATAAAACACAAGATGCTACTCTCAAAATAGTGACGCATTTCAGAATTCACTTTAATCGTATCATGCTGTCAACAACTTTCAACTGAACAAGGACCAGCTTGTAAACCCTCTATGAATTCTTTATTCTAGCAGTTTCACAAACTCGCCAAGTGGGCGATACGTCGCCAACATTTTTGTCAATGTAAAGTAACTTCTCGCCAGATTTATGCAACCTGGACTTTGAAATGACAATTATTGCCTGTAATGTTGTTATTTCTTGGGGACAAGCAGTATACTATGAAGACATTTTATGTATCCGTAACAATATGTCCAATAGAAAATAATTCTTTGAAAATCTTACAGTTCGGATAGTTCCAGTTCTAATTATGCTAGTCACAAATATTCTATATAGGTTTTAGTATTTCGCATAATGCATTTATAGATAAAGTTTTATAGAAATACGTAAATTCGTTCTTGAAATTTTGTGCATATACCTCACAATATATGTACACATGCATACATGCATATTCACAGATGAGCATAATTTCTGCAGAATTGTTCATAAAGATATTAGGATAGGGATGGGCACATTTACTTATAGGAGGACAAAATAAAAAATCTGATGTGGGCAACACATGACTTTCCTTATATAATGTAATGAATTTACTACTTTTACAGTAAAAAAAAAATAGGTTTTTCTTATAGTAGATACTAATATTCTTTCCAAGATATTCAATTTTCGACAATTTGTTGCCATCTTCATTGATTTAGCGTCATTTTTATCCATTTGGCGAGATTTTCGTTAAATTGGCAACATTTCAAAAAGTCGCCAAGTTGGCGACATTTCGCCAAATTCGTCGCCAAAATCTCGCCAAGCGTTATGGACGAAGAAATAAGTTATTCTTACATCAGACAAATGAGTATTGGATTTCAAATTTAAACGTATTACTCAAAGTATCTTTTTTCAGGAATGGAACGAGTTAGATCCACGAGAATGATGTCACTTAATTTATCGTATGGTATTACTTATGAAAAGTGAACATGTTTCTCAATAGGAAATATTTTTTTTATTTTATATGAATTTTTGATAATTTTTTTGAAAAATGTGCAATATCTCGAGAACGGTTCATGTTAATGTTCTAAAATTTATGCCAATCGTTTTCTAATGAAAAATTACATAAGAAATGTCTATTTGCGTAAATTTATTAGTGATTTTGATTTTTTGACGATTTTTTCAAAATTTCATTCGAAAATTAAGGGGGGTTCTGGACATTCGATCACGTATAAAAACAATAGGCTTCCAGTGTTTACAGATTGTGACTTTTGTACCAAATTTGGTTCGAATCGGTCAATTCGTTCGTCAGTTATCGTCTCCACAGGATCACTGACACACACACACACACACACACACACAGACATCACTTCAAAAATGTTTGATTCGTGATCAGGGATGCTTGAAACGTTCTCTCCCGTCGTAAACTCGAATTCGAATATTCGCCCCGTAACAATACTTTCCTTATACATTATGTATATAAGGAAAGTAAAAAGGTGGGGGTGGGCTAAATACTCTTATTTATTATTTTTTTCTTCAAAATTCATTTAATTATGTTTTAAATATTCAGAATAAAGCAATGATAAATATTTCCACAACTTTTTTTAATTTAATCAGAATGTGTTTTCGAGCACAGGCCATCCAGCATTTTGTCCTAAAATCAGTATTAAACTGTGAGGGTTGAGATATACTCTTAATTAAACTAAAGAGTAATGTTCAGTAGTAAGTTGGTTTCTACGCTAATGTTTCCTATGCATCACCTAAAAACACTATGTTTGCATAAATAAGAGGATGCAAATGTTGCCATATATATTTGTGCATGAATTACTGAGTTCAGAAATGTTGATTTTTATATGGCTTCATGAAAATCCAGTTTTGTTGTATAAGCCCTTTTGAACACATCGGCGTGCTGAATTTGGCTCCCGAGCCATAAAGTCCGCCCATTCCTGGTTTAAGAGATGTTAAAACATGCTTATCATAAGTTAGAATCATAAATTCGCGGAGTTTGTAGAAAACAATAATTCCTCTTTACAATGGCATTAGAAATTCAAAATTAAAATATCCGATGGACCAAATAAAAACTCTGATGTGGGCAACACATGACTTTCCTTATATAATGTAATAAATTTACTAGTTTTACAGTAAGAAAATAGGATTTTCTTATATTAGATATTAATATTCTTTCCAAGATATTGAATTTTCGACAATTAGTTGTCATTTTCATTGATTTAGTGTCATTTTTATCCATTTGGCGAGATTTTCGTTAATTTGGCAACATTTCAAAAAGTCGCCAAGTTGGCGATATTCCGCCAAATTTGTCGCCAAAATCTCGCCAAGAGTTATGGACGAAGAAATAAGTTGTTCTTACAGCAGGTAAATGACTATTGGCGTTCAAATACAAAAGTATTACTCAAAGTATCTTTTTTTATGAATGGAACGAGTTAGATCCACGAGAATGATGTCACCCAATTTATCGCATGGTATTACATATGAAAAATGAATATATTTCTCGAAAGGAAATATATTTTTTTTCATTTTATATGACGTTTGATAATTTTTTTTAAATGTGCAATATCTCGAGAACGGTTCATGTTAATGTTCTAAAATTTATGCCAATCGTTTTCTAATGAAAAATTACATAAGAAATGTCTATTTGCGTAAATTTATTAGTGATTTTGATTTTTTGACGATTTTTTCAAAATTTCATTCGAAAATTAAGGGGGGTTCTGGACATTCGATCACGTATAAAAACAATAGGCTTCCAGTGTTTACAGATTGTGACTTTTGTACCAAATTTGGTTCGAATCGGTCAATTCGTTCGTCAGTTATCGTCTCCACAGGATCACTGACACACACACACACACACACACACACAGACATCACTTCAAAAATGTTTGATTCGTGATCAGGGATGCTTGAAACGTTCTCTCCCGTCGTAAACTCGAATTCGAATATTCGCCCCGTAACAATACTTTCCTTATACATTATGTATATAAGGAAAGTAAAAAGGTGGGGGTGGGCTAAATACTCTTATTTATTATTTTTTTCTTCAAAATTCATTTAATTATGTTTTAAATATTCAGAATAAAGCAATGATAAATATTTCCACAACTTTTTTTAATTTAATCAGAATGTGTTTTCGAGCACAGGCCATCCAGCATTTTGTCCTAAAATCAGTATTAAACTGTGAGGGTTGAGATATACTCTTAATTAAACTAAAGAGTAATGTTCAGTAGTAAGTTGGTTTCTACGCTAATGTTTCCTATGCATCACCTAAAAACACTATGTTTGCATAAATAAGAGGATGCAAATGTTGCCATATATATTTGTGCATGAATTACTGAGTTCAGAAATGTTGATTTTTATATGGCTTCATGAAAATCCAGTTTTGTTGTATAAGCCCTTTTGAACACATCGGCGTGCTGAATTTGGCTCCCGAGCCATAAAGTCCGCCCATTCCTGGTTTAAGAGATGTTAAAACATGCTTATCATAAGTTAGAATCATAAATTCGCGGAGTTTGTAGAAAACAATAATTCCTCTTTACAATGGCATTAGAAATTCAAAATTAAAATATCCGATGGACCAAATAAAAACTCTGATGTGGGCAACACATGACTTTCCTTATATAATGTAATAAATTTACTAGTTTTACAGTAAGAAAATAGGATTTTCTTATATTAGATATTAATATTCTTTCCAAGATATTGAATTTTCGACAATTAGTTGTCATTTTCATTGATTTAGTGTCATTTTTATCCATTTGGCGAGATTTTCGTTAATTTGGCAACATTTCAAAAAGTCGCCAAGTTGGCGATATTCCGCCAAATTTGTCGCCAAAATCTCGCCAAGAGTTATGGACGAAGAAATAAGTTGTTCTTACAGCAGATAAATGACTATTGGCGTTCAAATACAAAAGTATTACTCAAAGTATCTTTTTTTATGAATGGAACGAGTTAGATCCACGAGAATGATGTCACCCAATTTATCGCATGGTATTACATATGAAAAATGAATATATTTCTCGAAAGGAAATATATTTTTTTTCATTTTATATGACGTTTGATAATTTTTTTTAAATGTGCAATATCTCGAGAACGGTTCATATTAGCGTTTTAAAATTTACGTTAATCGTTTTCTAATGAAAAATTACATAAGACATGTCTATTTGCGTAACTTTATTAGTGATTTTGATTTTTTGACGACTTTTTCAAAATTCATTCGAAAATTTAGGGGGGTTCTGAACATTCGATTGCGTATAAAAACAATAGGCTTCCAGTGTTTAGAGATTGTGATTTTTGTACCAAATTTGGTTTGTATCGGTCCATTCATTCGTCAGTTTTCGTCTCCAGAGTCTCACTGACACACACACACACACACACACACACATACTTTCACACACACGCCCCCCCCCCCACACACACATAGACTTTCCTTCCTCACAGACTTCCCCCGTCACAATACTTTCCTTATACATTATGTATATAAGGAAAGTAAAAATAGGTTTTCCTTATAGTAGATACTTACATTCTTTCCAAGATATTGAATTTTCGACAATTAGTCGTCAGTTTCATTGATTTAGCGTCATTTTTATCCATTTTAGCGATATTTTCGTTAATTTGGCAATATTTAAAAAGTCGCCAAGTTCGTCGAAGGCGGCATTCCGCCAAAGCGACATTCCGCCAAATTCGTCGCCAAAATCTCGCGAAACATTATGGACAAAGAAATAAGTTATTCTTATAGCAGATAAATGACTATTGGAGTACAAATACAAAAGTACTACTCAAAGTATCTTTTCTCATGAGTGGAACGAGCTAAATCCACGAGAATTATATCACCCAATTTATCGCATGATATTACATATGAAAAGTGAACATGTTTCTCAAAAGTTAATATTTTTTTTTTAATTTATGGGATTTTTTGATAAATTTATGTGGAAAATGTGCAATATCTCGAGAACGGTTCATTCTAACTAGCATTCTAAAATTTATGTCAATCGTTTTCTAAGGAAAATTTACATAAGAAATGTCTATTTGCGTAACTTTATTGAAGGTTGTGATTTTTTGATGATTTTTTCAATATCTCACTTGGAAAGTTGGTGGGATTCTGAACATTCCATTACGTTTAAAAAGAATAGGCTTCCAGTATTCATGGATTGTGATTTTTGTACCAAATTTAATTCGAATCGCTCCATTCGATCATGAAATATTGCCTCCACAGGCTCACTGACACACACACACACACACACACACACACACACACACACACACACACACACACACACACACACACACACATATATATATATACTTTCACACGCACACAGACATCACCTCAAAAATGTTTGATTCGTGATCAGGGATGTTTGAAGCATTTCCGCCAAAAATTTGAATTTGAATTTTCGACCCCGTCACAATACTTCCCTCATACATTATGTATATAAATAAAGTAATAAAATTATTTTTCCCTTCGAATATTTTCACCAGAAATTTTCGCTTCATTAAATCAACTGCCAGTCTTCTTTAGAGAGAAACTTTGTGAATAGTAAGCAGTTTTTTTTACTGCATTTCCCTTTGTTTTAATGTGTACTAAGTGTATGTATTGGTTCTTTGAACCGTTAAACCTGTTTGACACGTTTTTGTATCTTTGAGCTGAAAGATGATCATTGAAATAAAAATATAACTTTTACCACGTTTAGGATTAATTTTTATACTTAAAAGTTTTATGCAATAATATGGTACAGACTGATCTAGTATTTAAGCCTATCAAAAGACAATAAAACAAACACTTTTATTTTATTTAACAATATATGACTCCATAAAAATCTGTTGTGGGCGGCATATGACTTTCCTTGCAAACTTATATCCACATTCATTTCATTTTAATGAAATTTAATTCACTTTATTTCAATTTTCGTTCTCATTTGGTAACTGGACTTATTTTCAAAGATGGCGTAGAGAAAATACGAAAAAACTAAAATATCTCGAGAACGGCTATTCCTAGTGCAATGGGGTTAATTTTATTCTTTTCATCGTTAAAAATTACGTATGAAACAAGCATTTAATGGATATATTAGAGCATATGCAGTGTTTTATTTTAGATGTTGTCGATTTTTGCGGGCCATTTTCCAAAAAAAGACAGGTTATTTTTTTCCGACTCATATCAAAATCGCATCAGCACCAGGGTGACCCGCAAGCGAATTATCTACCAAATTTTGTGACATTCGATCCATTAGATTTCCAGCTATAGTCTTTCTCGGGCCATTTCGCTACAAAATGCGGGTTCTTTTATCCCAAATTGTACCCAAAACTAATCAGCACCAGATTCGCCCCACATTACCAAATTTTATGAAATTCGGTCCATTAGTTTTTCAGTTAGAGTGGATACAAAATCTGCACAGACAGGCAGATAGACACACAGACAGACAGACACACAGACACACACACAGACGTCACGCTAAAATAGTTTTTCCTATTCTAAAGGTCTCAAAACGCGTAGATCCGTCAAAAACTCAAGTTGCGATTTTCGTTATGATTCCAATACTTCACCTATAAATTACCATGTATTGCAGCGAAAGTAAAAAAATATATTCCCTTAATCGAAATTCCGATAGTTTCCATTCCACTACTTGTCCATACTACAAGTGAGCAAAAATTCAGCTTTCCAAGTCACTTTTTCTGGGATATGGAAATACATTTCGTAACCCACCATTTTCTTCGTCCTATTGTGAGGAAAATGGAAAATCCGGCTAAGTTAGTTTCTGTCTCGTACACGATACTAAAAGTTCCCAAATAGTATGCGTTATCTTGTTGAGCAGTAAATTTCAATATTTAATAGAAATATATTTAACATTTTAATTTTATCAATAAGTTTAATACTCTTTGAGCGAAGGATAAGAAAAACTTGATCAACTTATAAAGGCACAAATCATTTATACAATTGTGCTTTCATACGTCGTTTAAGTTTTCTTAGATTATTTTTTCTTGCATACAAAATGTATTTTATTTACATCATGTCACCACTGCTGTTTCTTTATATTTCAAATATCTGATGTGGGCAGCACATGACTTTCTCTGCAGACTTATATCCACGTTCATTTTATTTTAATTAAATTTAATTCACTTTTAATTCAATTTTCGTTCACGTCTGGTAACTGGACTTATTTTCAAAGATGGCGTAGAGAAAATACGAAAAATCTAAAAGATCTCGAGAACGGCTAGACCTGGTGTAATAGGGTTGGTCGTATTATTTTCATCGTTAAACATTACGTATAAAATAAGCATTTAATGGATATATTTGAACACATGTAGTTTTTTATTTTAGATGCTGTCAATTTTTGCGGGCCATTTCGCAAAAAATGCTGGTTATTTTTTTCCAACTCATATCAAAATCACATCAGTGCCAGGGTGATCCACAAGCGACTTTTCTACCGAATTTTGTGGTTTTTACGGTCCATTAGATTTTCAGCTAGAGTGGTTACAGGCTTTCTCGGGCCATTTCGCAACAAAAGGCGGGTTATTTTATCCCAAATTGTACCCAAATCTAATCAGCACCAGATTCGCCCACACGTGACTTACCTACCAAATTTTATGAAATTCGGTTAATTAGTTTTTTAGTTAGAGTGGATACAAAATCTGCACAGTCAGGCAGATAGACACACAGACACACACACAGACGTCCCGCTAAAAATAGGTTTTCCAATTTTAGAGGTCTCGAAACGCGTTGATCCGTCAAAAACTCGAGTTGCGATTTTCGGCATGATACCAATACTTCCCCTATACGTTACCATGTATTGCAGGGAAAGTAAAAATCATTGTTCCCTTAATCGAAAATCCGTTTGTTTCCATTAAGATATGACTACTTGTCCATACTATAAGTGAGCAAACATTCAGCTTTCTAAGTCACCTTTTCTGGGATATGGAAATACATTTCGTAAACCACCATTTTCTTCGTCCTGCTGAGAGGAAATTTGAAAATCCGGCTAAGTTAGTTTCTGTCCCGTACCCGATACTAAAAGTTTGCAAATAGTATGCCTTGTCTTGTTGAGAAGTAAATTTCGATATTTATTAGAAATATATTTAACATTTTAATTTCACCAATAGATTCAATACTATATATACTAAGAGTGGCGACACGTTACGATTTCAAATACTAACAAGAAAGATCAATCATGCTTAAAGCATTGATTATGAAACACTTTCCAACTTCAATGCAATTTTATTTACACATGTCTAAAATGCAATACATTCCTCGGTAATAGTTTTAAACTTATCACAATACTACATTAATTTATTATATTTGAAAACTTAAACCTTCATCGAAAAAAATGAACTTTATTCAAATGACGGCATTGAAATATAAATTGCCTGGTTTAAACATCTCTAAAATGTGATACTGTGAGACCAGAATATGTTCTCACATATAGTGAGACAAGTTTATGTGTAGATTTATGGTGTCCTTAAAGGCAAACAAAGCATGAGTCTGGCAGGCGCCGAATTTTATGAGAACTTGAACTTTTAGGTCAAAGGACAGTAAATTTAGGAGGCAATATAAGAGTTGGCCCGGACTGAAAGTACAGTCGTGCCATCGGGTGAGGGATGGACAATCAGTGCCATGGAAGAAGTAAGGCGGAGTTACCATCCCCCCCCCCTCCACTGAGCGAGTGGACCTCATGTTTGGATCCGAGAATCGGCAGTTGGATTTGGAGTAGTAGTATTAAGATTATCGGAGTATTAGTATTATCGGCAGTATCAGTATGAGTATTAGTAATAGATAGTAGTAGAACATGAACAAGTAAGATGACTTAGAAGCAGACGAAAGACAACGAGTAGCAGATATCGACGAAAAGAGTGAAGTTGTAGACGAAATCAGAGTTCAGTTATAAAAAAATGAGAGTTCTGTTATAGACGAAAGAGAGTGCTCCGTAGAGGTGATCTATATGCGAGTGCATTATAAGTACGGGATGCGAGCTACACACCACAGAGTTGTGGCAGTACTTTCAGAAATAAGACTGATGCAAGCCTCAGAATGATGATAAGCCCAAGATTAAACTTGAAGGTATGTGCTCATAATAACAGGTCCTAGGCACCATCCTAAAACTAATATTTCAGGTCGCATATCTCCCCTTGCTAAAATAATTAAATGTAAATTGATAATAAATGAAAATTGATATTTATGAAAATTGGTGTTATTGATAAATTGATGTTGTTAATAAATCATATTGTTTAAGTTTAAATAGTCTAATCTTTTTATATTAATTAATAATGCTTTTCAGGACTTACACAAAAGGTAAAAATAATTGGAGGGTTATTGCTTAAACACAACGCACTTATAATCATTAAAATTAAAGATAAACAATTAATGTTATTTTAAGTTAAACTGTAAGTTTCCTTTTTTTTATTACTTACCGCCAGAGATACATTCCTCGGTTAAAATTTTAGAATTATCATAATACTACGATAATTTATTATATTTGAAAATTTCGTCGAAAACAATTGAAATGCATTCAAATGACGTCATAGAAAAAATAACACGCCTGGCTCTCTCAATAAAAGCAGCATTTCATTCATAAATAATTTCCCATTCATGTCATTCATCACAATACTATAATAATTTATTTTATTTCAAAATTAAAACCATGGAGCTACAAATAATTAAACTCTATGCGTAAAACTTCATCGAAAAAAATCGTCCTTCTCTTTATAAAATCAATGAATATTTCATTCATATCAGTTACTGAGACTCCATGACCTAAATGATTTTGTGTTAAAGAAATACAGCAATTCTAATACAACTAATTCTACATATTTTGCTGTTTACATTTTACATAGGTGAAAAATAGGCTTCGTTGTAGAAATAATCAAATTCGGATGAGCATTTAAACTCAAATATATTGTAATTACGTTGTTTCAGTATGTAGATGCACATAATTTAAACAAAAATAAAGTGGTTTTAGGACGGATACAACACTCAATATGAATTAAAAATAACTTTTAAAATCACGATTTTGAGACAAGATGGATACCATATATCATTTTGAAGTGGGTCACGTGATCTTTTCATATCATGGTCACGTTATCGCTTCATATAAGAGGTGTTATTATTATTTTAATTTTTATTTTAAAAACTACTGAATATATATCGCTGATTTTTTTTTATATATTTTATGGAACAATTTGAATATTACCTAAAATTTTCGAAGCAATTTGTGAATTTTAAATCCGCTTAAAAAATGTTTAAAAAATTAGGTCCCATAGGGCTCAATGTATTTCATTTTTTCAACCCGGGTTCAATCCAAAATTAATTGGGTGATATTATTCATTTATATTCCCATAGGTCCTACAGACCGTCTGAACAACATACTAATATTTCATTTTGATTAAGTCATTTTACGGCAGTTATCGTGCTAACGGACAGACAGACAGACAGACGTTACATGAGGGAATTGTTAAAGCATTGATTATGAAACACTTTCCAACTGCAATGCAATTTTATTTGAACATCTCTAAATTGAGATACATTCAGCGACGATATTTTTGTGATTATCACAATACTACAATAATTTATTATATTTGAAAACTTCGTCAAAAGAAAATGAACTTTATCAAATGACGTCATTGAAATATAAATCGCCTGGCACTCTATGAAAAATCATTAAAATTTCATTCATAAACTTTTATTCAATTCCTTTCATTCATCACAATACTACATTAATTTATTTTACTTAAAAACTTAAACCCATGGAGGTAAAAGTAATTTAACTCTGTGCTTAAAACTTCACCGAAAAAGTCTGATATAAAATCGTATGTTCTCTGTGTAAAATCAATGACTATTTCATTCATATCAACTATATTGCAGACTCCAGCGCTAAATAATTTTGCGTTAAAGAAATCCAGCAATTCTTATACAATTCATCTTACAGCTTGATGTGTTTATAATCTCCATAAGTGAAAATTAGTCTTCGTTGTAGAAATAATCAAAGTTTGATGATCATTTAAACCCAAATATGTTGTAATTGCATTGTTTCAGAACATTGATGAACAGAAATTAAGCAAGAATAAAGCGGTTTTAGGACAGACACAACACTAAATACAAATTAAAAAGAACTTTAAAAATCACGATTTTGAGACAAGATGGATGCCATATATCATTTTGAAGTGAGTCACGTGATCTTTTCATGTCATGGTCACGTGATCGCTTCATATAAGAGGTGTTATTATTATTTTAAATTTTATTTAAAAAACTACTGAATATATTTCGGATTTTCTTTATATATTTTTTTTGGAACAATTTGAATATTACCTAAAATTTTCGAAGCAATTTGTGAATTTTAAATCCGCTTAAAAATGTTTGAAAAATTAGGTCCCATAGGGCTCAATGTATTTCATTTTTTCAACCCGGGTTCAATCCAAAATTAATTGGGTGATATTATTCATTTATATTCCCATAGGTCCTACAGACCGTCTGAACAACATACTAAAATTTCATTTTGATTAAGTCATTTTACGGCAGTTATCGTGCTAACGGACAGACAGACACACAGACAGACAGAATGAACAAAGTCATAAGCACTTTTCAACTTTGTTGTAAAGTGTTAATATCTAACTAATAACAAATCTCACAGATCCAACAGCCATTTTATTTTAAAATCATCCTACATACGTAAAAACAATAGCCAAAGCGCTTTCGAACATCTTACATGTTCATCGTCAGTGGCAATACAATTAGAAACGATGCCAACGTGCTTAAGTACAATTCAATACATTAAAAAAATAAAATTTGCATATCATGAAATTGTCAGTTATACAACAAGGTGAATTATGAGTCAGATTAAAATTTATACAAAGTTCAAAAGCAAATACTTCAAAAAGATTTAAAAATATAGGATTTTTTTTAAACACATTAATTATAAATCATTGTAGCTATGCAAAGTCTTATCATGCAGGGAATCGAGAACAAGTCGCCAAGCACAAATTAGGATCTGAACAGGGTCAAAATTACAATTAGAAGAACGATATAAATAAATAAAAACGCATTCATATAGCAAGATCAAACGGGTGTTATTACAGCTAACTAAAAGAAAAGTTTTTTTTCAAAATGAGGGCGAAAATTATCTTTATTCACGAATTGAGCAAGGGCAGTCGTTAATTTGCCATTTTTTATGTCTCTTGAATGTTCAGGCAAACGGATACCAATCGTATGTTTAGTACTACGATATAAAATTCATAGATATTATCCGGAGAAAGGATGGGTAAAACATACACCACAGCAAGATTTTTAAAGTTAATATTATCCTTAAATTTATCGAACTGATAAATTCGAAATGATAAATTTAACGATAATATTAACTATAAAAATCTTACTGGGGTGTATGTTGTACCCCTCCTTTCTCCGGATAATATCTATAAATTTTATATCGGTAGTACTAAACGTACGGTTGGTATCCGTTTGTCCAAACATGTAAGAGACATAAAAATGGTAAATTAACGACTGCCCTTGCCCAATTCATGAATAAAGATAATTTTTGCCCTCATTTAAAAAAAAACCTTTCCTTTTAGTTAGCTGTAATAGCCCCCGTCAGATCTTGCTATATGAATCCATTTTTATTTATTTATATCATTCCTCTATTTGTAATTTTGACCCTGTTCAAGTCCTAAGTTACGCTTGGCGACTCGCTCTAGATTCCCTGCATGTTAAGCTTTTGTATAGCTACATCGATTTATAATTATTGTGTTTTAAATAAATCCTATATTTTTAAACCTTTTTGAAGTATTTGGTTTTGAACTTTGTATAAATTATAATCTGACTCATAATTCCACCTTTTTGTATAACTGACAATTTCATGATATGCAAATTTTACTTGACAGTATTGAGTTGTATTTAAGCACGTTAGCATCGTCTTTAATTGTATTGCCACTGAGGATGAACATGTAAGACGTTCGAAAGCGCTTTGACTATTGTTTTTACGTCTGTAGGATGATTTTAAAATAAAATGACTATTGAATCTGTGCGATTTGTCATTTATTAGAATTAGTAAGTTCAATTCTCTTTGAGTGAAGCATAAGAAAAACTTGAGCTATATACAAAGGCATAAATCATACAATTGTGCTTTCATACGTTGTTTAAGTTTTCTTAGAGTAATTTGTCTTGCATACAAATTTTTTTTTTTTTTAAATCATGAAGTGTCTATGTGACGTACCGTAAAATCTATATCATATAAAATTATAAAAGCTGATATATTTGCAGAGAAATATTAGGGGAATACACTGATATAAACTGTTTTTAGATTAAAAATTAATTTAAGAAATATTTAATGTCAAATCCAAAGGATGATTTTTGAGCTGCAAGTTTGCGTCGTGGACAGTCTAACAATAGAAGGACCCCTAATTCTTGTTGGCATGTACATACATATTTGAATTTTTGCAGGACGGAGCCCTTTTTTTAAATTTCGGTATATTTAATGAGTTATTCAATTTTTATGCACTTCTTAAGTGAAAATTATTCTTCTCTACGGGCGAAGATTTAATTGGTCGAGGCGATTGCTATCTTCTTTCTGATTAGCTTTTGCCAGAAACGTTACAAAATGGACGAAGACTAAGTTATTGAAGCATTAAAAACTTTAAAAGTATATATCTTTATTTCTATAAATGACTACAATGATGGTACTGTACCTCAGAAAATGTGAAATGTTGATAATCTCATGACTTATCGTTTATTCCGACAAACAAACAGATCATTTCGCAACCATTATCGTCATGAATATTAGGATGCCATTGCAATATTGCGCAACAATTAAATGTTTTATTGTTGTAAATATCTCTATACTGAAGACGTAACACGTATTATGAAACTCTATTGAGAACAAGCCGTAAAACGTACAGTTATGAAATTTTGTCGTTTTTTCCTAATACAGTTAGCTACCGTTCTTAATAGCATGGGTTAAAAAAGGATTCGTGATGCAGGTTCAGCGAGAGCAAGGGAAGTAGAAGACGAAGCTTTCCAACTCACGAAGCGATATTCTTAGTTGGCGAGCGTAACGATTTGGGGGCTGAGCTTGGTGACATTGTAAGGCGCGATCTCCTTCAACTCCCTTACCTTCGCCACTCCCTTACCTTCGGTGTTGATGAGCGTCAACTCATTGAAGCCCCTACGTGGACATCACACTTGCGGCGAGTTGCGATTAATAAGTGGCAGTTAATGGAGGGCGGAGTCCTGGGATTCTGCCAGCGTCAGTGAGTGTCAGTGATTTGGAGGCGAAGCCTCCCGATTCGTGAATCGAGATAAGGTGTTAATGAGCGGTAGACAATGGAGAGATGAGCCTCTGGATTCTGCGAGCGAGAATGGTTAATAATGTTCGAAACAAGGGGTTAATGAGCGGTAGCCAGAGGAGGGCAGAGCCTCGTGATTCTGCGAAAGTCAGAGAGTAGGGGACACGTAGGCGATCATGTGAGCAGTAGGAAGAGCGGCATCTAATAGAGGGCGGAGCCCCAGGATTCTGGTACGCTCAGCGAGTATGGGACAAGTAAGAGATCGTGTGAACCATCCAAATGAGCGGCATCCAATGGAGGGCGGAGCCCCGGCATTCTGCAAGTGTTAGTGAGCGTCAGCGATTTGGAGGTGAAGCCTCAAAACTCGTAAATCCTGATACGGGGTTAATGAGCCGTAGCCAATGGAGGCCGGAGCCTCTGGTTTCTGCGAGCGTCAGCAAGTATGGGACACATAGACGATCGTGTGAGCCGTCTGAATGAGCGGCATCCAATGGAGGGCGGAGTCTCTGGAATCTGCAAGCGTTAGTGAGCGTCAGCGATTTGGAGGCGAAGACTCCCGACTCGTGAATCGAGATAAGAGGTTAATGGGCGGTATCCAATGGAGAGGGGAGCCCTGCGATTCTGCGAACGTCAGGGAAACACATGTACTTCTTTTTGGATTTTGAATTTTGTGGTTAATGATTTGTAATTGGTGTATATTTAAT
Organism: Amaurobius ferox; assembly: GCA_951213105.1. NCBI lineage: Eukaryota > Metazoa > Arthropoda > Arachnida > Araneae > Amaurobiidae > Amaurobius > Amaurobius ferox. The sequence continues at coordinate 31,917,314 of OX578147.1, forward strand.
GTTTATAAAAAGATATTTTGGTATTTTATATTTGATTTTAAAATTGTGTTTTACAGGTTTTTACTACTGTTTTTTATTTGTATTTTTTCTTTTGATTTTTTAAAATATATGTTTAAGTTTAAAAGTGTATCAGGAGGAGGAGGATAATCCCCCTTTTGGTAGTTGAATGGAAGTTTGTAGATATATGGTTTTAAGGTTGTGTATAGTTGTGGTTCTTAATAAATTCATGTTTAAGGGTAATTATGTATTAGAGTTAGGGTTTTGATTTAGATTGCTTGGGAATTATATGCTGATTGAATTTGAATTAAGGTTGTGTATGCATATAATTGAGTATATTTATAATTTAATATAATTTTGTATATATATATATATATATATATATATATAATTTGAATATAGTTGTATATATTGAGGATATGTGTTTAAGTATACGGGGAGAAACATTTATTGTGGGTGTTACGATGTTTTATAATTTTGGTTTGTTGATAATATATTATTTCTGGAAATACCTTTCTTATTGTCTTTATCTTATTTCCTGCAAGGGTTTATGAGCATGGGCTCATAGTTGTGTTTTATTTGCTGTTTTGTTGGGATCTTTTAAGGATTTTGTTATGTTGTTTTCTTTGGGGGTCTTGGAATTGATGGAATTCATAATTTATTTTATTTGGTGTTATATTTGAAGTTTTCTAAGTATTGGTAGAGTTATTGATATTTAAGAAATAGGGTGAGTTTTGTAGTTTAGTCTTTTTGTGACAGGTTGTGTTAATCTTGTTAGTGTTAATTTAAATATTATTTTTGGATAGTGTTATTTTAAATTGCATTGTTTTGCTTATTACTGGGCATGGTTATGGTAGTTATTTTGTTTTATCGGATGTGAGAAAGCATAAAATTGGCCTATTTATTTTGTGAACAGTATTTGGTTATAGAGTACCTTAGGTAAAGGTTAATATTGAAAGATTTTGTTTGTAATAGTTAATTATGTAAATTAATATGTTTGTGAATTTATTGGATTATTATTAATGCAATTTTATTTATTTCTTGTTGATGAAATTCTGGCCCATTATTTTTGTTATTTTTATTTGATTACTGTTGTGAATTATTTTCCCTGCAAAGTATTGCAGATGATTGTAGGCTATTTGTAACCGCTCTGGCCGGGCCCCCCGTTTTTGAGAACAATAAATCCTTAGTGTCCTGGGTTGTGGGTGAGTCGCTTGGGGGAGTCGGCGGCTTTCTCTGTCCGTCGGGCCTGGGTTTCCCGTTGGCCCTTCTTTTTGCTGGGGATGGTTTCTTACTCGGTCGTAGGCTTTTAAGCGACCCTATGCCACTCGTGGCGGGAGCGACGGTCACAGGCTTTCAGGGAAACACAGGACACGTAAGTGGTTGTATGTGCCATCCAGATTGTAAGAGCTAGCGAAGCGAGTTCTAGGACTTGTGAATGTCAGTTAACACAGACGGTATCAATTTGAATATTATGCCTGAGTAGCAGGCGGCGTGACAGTTCTAGCGAACTGAGCTTCAGGGAGCAGGAAGCACAGCCTTCCGATTTGCAAATACAGTTAAGTGGAAGAATGAAAATCAGCCAATGGACGACGGATCCCAGATGTTCTGCGAGCTTTAGAGAGCGTCAGCGATTTGGAGGCGAAGTCTTTCGACTCATGAATCGAATTGCGGAATTAATGACCGGCAGCCAATGGAGGATGAACCGCTGAGATTCTGTGAGCGTCATCGAGCATGGGACAAGTAGCCGGTCGTATGAGCCGTCCACATTGGAAGATATCGCTTCTAGGGCTTTGACTCGAAGCGAGTTCTATGGCTGGTGAATGTCAGTTAACAAGGACGGAATCCATTTGCGTGTTATGCGTCCCGCGAAACGAGTTCAGCGAGCAACGCGTCACGCGTAACGCGTCAGCAAGTAGGATGCAAAACCTCCAGTCTCGCGAAGCGAGTTATGGGGGGTTGACGAGCTTAGCCAGCAAAGGGCGGAGCCCCTAGTATAGTACAAAATCTATGTTCTTTTTACTATGATATTAAGTAGTTTATTTTGATTTTAATTATCCATTTAATAAATAGATAAATTCGTTGCCAAAATTTAAGTCTTTCACTTGAAACATTATCTAACTCTAAGGACAACAAAATAGATTAAAACAAAAACTAGGTAACGACATTATATATATATATATAGTTCTTAATTAAAATATCGTATTATTAACATCCTTGTTTAATATTTCTTATTAAACATTGAATTAACAATTTCAAGTATGTTGAAATACCTTTTCAAATAATTTGCTGAGCCGTAATATGAGTTTAGAGAAACAAACGACAATACTATAAATCAAGTTACAAATCAGCAAAGGACGGTTTTTTCCCTAAAAACAATTCGTCTATAGTTCTCGAATTCCGGTCTGTAAAGTTCAAAGGAATTTGACAAATATTTGTGTTTTTCAACAAACTCGTAAGGAAGTAATAAGAGAAACTCAGCAAATCTACAATTGAATCATTCTATTCAAATGCATTTATCTACGGAAACATGTTTATTTTCAGTTTAGTCTGTCTATTTTTATTTTAAAAGCCTGTGTATTTATCCAATTGAAATGGCAGAATAAAGATAATTAAGCTTTGTAATTTGGTTACAGTGTGTGATTAGTTCCGATGTGGGCAGCACACTTGCTTCTTTCCACAGGCATCTAATGTTTTTCCCTCAATCCTTTCCTTTTATTCATTAGATATAGTTTAGTAGAGGAAATCAATTCATTAAATATATCGACACAAGTATTTATTTAGGATTTGGCCTACCCTTTCTTTTCCAACTGTTGTGTACCAGATAATTCTCTATATTATAAATTTAATCAATTCTTATTCTGTACATAACATTTTAAAACAGACTACCAGCTCATGATATTTTCTTGTTTGAGAAATATGCATCTCGGGATACGCAGCCATTATGCAGACTTGTGGCTAGCTCTCAGCCTGTTGCTCAATAAATTCTATCTACCCCCCTCCCCAAGAAAGCCGCGTAATCGTACCTTCCCCTACCATATTTTCACAGATGAGGACGAAGTTCCTACACCCGTTTTGCTTTCTTATAAATAGAAATGAACTGAGAAATTAATTTGTAATAAGTGTTAAGTCAATATATGCTGGACATTATCATGTCATTTTAGAGACTTTGCCTTTTGGTAATGATGGTAGTATGTTATGGTATTTTGGTGTGGTAGTATGTAAAAATTTCATAAAGAAACGTGACCGAAAATTCTGAATTTTATCTGCAACTTATTGTCACTCTATCCCACCAATCAGATTCATTGTTCAACTTTACACAGATAAGTATTATGAATATCCAGAGTTGCACGGATTATTTCTGAAAAGGGAAATTAAATTGGTACAAAATATTTAATATTTCATCCATAAAGCTGCTTGCTCTCAATTAAACTTATACGAAACAGAGAACTTATATGTAAATTTATCAAACAGTTTTCCAATTATAAGAGTCCATTAGAGACCTAATTTGTTCCGCACTTTACAGTAGACAAAACTTGGAATAAAATACTTGGTTTGAGAAAAGAGGAACATGTAGGTAACATATCAGATTCCCATCTCGACTGGCTGCATGGATACGACTATCATGCTGGTTGATCATAACACCCCTCTTCCCACCCTTCAAGGTTAAAAAAATGTCCTTCTTTATTGCTTTATGATTCGTGATCTCAGAATTTCGAAAGGGTTGTGAAATAATTTGTTCATACCTCTTGTTCACCCCCCTTTATTCACCCTTTTAATGATGGGTGACGTAAATATCATTTTTATGTGCTGACATGCCTGCAATATACAAGTCTCGTCTGAGAGTTTTGGAGATACGATGATCCTAATCCTTGTTTATCTTCTACACTCTATAGGGAGGGTAAGCAAATATGTTTTCTTAGCGCATACAAATAATCCATGATTAACTTTTTTGTAGCAAATAAGTTTTTGAGACTTAGTAATTCAGCAGATAGAGTGATAAGTCAGTTACTGAGTCATTCTGCGTAGGATTTGCCTTATATATATAGATGGCAAAATTTCTGTGACTAAATATTTAAGCCTGTCAAAGGCACAGAAACTAACACTCTTAAAACATATCTTGCAACTTTTATTTAATAATTGTTTTATTTAATTTATTTTTTGTTTAATAACCATTTTTATTTAAAAACATGTGGACTTATCGTCGAAATCGTCTTAATCAAAAATTTGACTATATATATATATATATATATATATATATATATATATATATATATATATATATATATATATATATATATATATAAAGTATAAAAAGCATTTAAAATTTGAAAAAAGAAGGGAGGCTTAGCGAGAAGTTTACTTAATGGCGGTAAGGGATGTGACCTAACACCCCAGTTGTCAACATGCATGTCATAAATGCCGCGGCATTGCACTCCTGGATGCCAGCCCTGGCTGAAGCTAACCTCCGGAGTGACAATAACTATCATCATAAGATCGTTAAAAAATAAAAGTCCAATGATAAGATGAAGTCCATTACTGGATGGCAAACTAGTCCTTCAGACAACAATGACCTGTATATATCCGCGTGTTATCGTTCTGCGCTCCTGTTATTCATAGTATGCGAACCTTCATCGACCAAATTGATATAAAATTGATTTTAACTTGGAACAATATGCATTATTATTTCCATAGAAATTAGCAATATAATGTAGCATAAAAGGAATGGGGTATTGCAGTAGATATGCTTGTTTTAGAAATGCCCTATCAAAATCAATACGCATGTCTTCATTGTTGATAATTCTCTGTATTCTAGCCAATCCCCCCAAGAATACATTCCTAAATATATTCAAGTGAAGATTGGAATTCCAATTTATCAGACCGTTGATAGGTATATTAAAACTTTTTCTTTTAACATAGATAGTAAAATTTACAAGTATTTTACTGAAATCGATGCTTAATTCTAAAAATTCCACTACATTTTTAAGTGTAGTTAGATTTTCTTTCAGAATTCAGTTTGGTGGGTAGAGATCAACATTTATTCTATAATTCTCATCTTCATATCTGACTATCAAATCATCCACATA